>CAUYUJ010014563.1:238431-300931 GCA_963575745.1 Prorocentrum cordatum
CTCCCCACCATGGGCTGGGAGACATACCTCGCTTCCGAGGAGGAGGGCAGCCCGGTGGTGTCCGGCAAACCCCCACCGTGCCAGCACTGCAGGGCACTCGCAGCACAGCAGCAGCAGCGTGGGAGAGCCGCCGGCGGCGCACCCGCCGTGGTCGAGCTCCCCACCGAGGTGGCCTGCCCAGACTTTAAGGACCTGGTGCCGTTGCGCTCTCGACCCGCCTTCGCATGGGGGCTCAGGACGCGGGAGATCTTCGCCGGCACAGGGCGCTGGACACAGGCCATGAAGAACGCGGGCATCGCCACCAGCGAGTCCGTCGAGTACTACGGGCAGCCTCTGCTCAGCAAGGACCCCAGGCCGCAGTTCGACATCCGCGACCCGCTAGTGCGCGAGCGCCTGTACCAGGAGTTCAGTGCGCCCCCAGGCCCGGACGAAGCCAATGTGCTACAGTTCGCTCCTCCCTGCGTAAGCCACTGCCCCTGGCAGTTGGCAGCAGGAGGGACGAGGACCTTCGAGTGCCCAGATGGGACTGGTGAGCGTCAGGTCGAGATCGATGGCAACGTGTTCGGGGAGTTCGCGTGCATAGGGGCAAAGCGGGGCTACGAGGCAGGACAAGAGTTTCTCATCGAGTCCTCAGCACGGGACGGCAGGTACCCCAAGCTTTGGGACCGACCCTGCATGAGAGCTCTAGTGCACGCGACTGGGGCCCGGGCCCTAGCCATAGACATGTGCGAATGGGGACTCGCACCCCCGGACGAGCCACAGCATCGGCACCAGAAGCGGACTTGGTTTGCGGCGATGGACGCCGAGGCGCGGGCTTTGGAGGAGAAGTTGGCAAGCAAGGTGGCGCGGGCCGGGCGTTTTGACGCCCTGGAACAAGACCCCCCTCCTTCATCACGCCCGTCAGCCTGTGCGGCAGAGGGCGCCGTGACCGAGGACGGGACCATCAGCGAGCATGGCGAGAAGTGCAGCAGCTTGAGGAGGAGCGCCATCATCGGTAAAGCAGAGGAGGATCAGAACAGGTGCAGTTGCAACCACGACGACAGCTGGCTTGAGGCCCCCCTCAGCTGCTGCGACGTCTCGGACTGCCTACCCCACCCGAAACTGAGAGGCTCAACGGAGGTCAGGGTTGACGAGAGCTCAAAGGGCCCACGTGGGGGCGGTCGTTCAAAGGACGGCTACCCGGAGAGAGACGGGGCGGAGGAGGACGGCGGGAACCCAAAGGGCGAACGCCAAGGTGAGGACGAGGTGGAGGTGGAGACCGACGGTGAGCCAATCGTGATCGAGTGTGGCGGCGACGAGAAGCGGGGCGGCAAGCGAGGCGGCAAGCGAGGAGGCTGGAAGCGCAACAAAGCGCGCAAGCGTGAGGCGCGTGAAGCTGCCGCTCGTGGCGGAGGCGGACCCGGCGGAGACGGTGATGGCGACGGCGACGGGGGCGAGAGCCCAGACGAGGATGAGGAGGAGGAGAACCGCCGCCAGAAGAAGGCGAGAGAAGCCGAGGATGAAGCATCTCGAGCCAGCCCGGTGCGAGTCTTTGTCCCGCAGCAGGGCGACCGGTGGGCACTGCTCAAGGGGGGCCCGTTCGAGGCAGGAGAGGTCAAAGCGAAGCTGAGGGTCTCAGATGCGCTGTCCGCGTGCATCTTCGACGAGGACCAGCTGTACCTCTTCGAGCACACGGAGGACGAGGACACGGCAGGCGCACATGGGCCACCTCTCGACGACGAGGAGTCGGTGCGCCCTGGAGAGAAGCTGCTGCTGTGGGCCACGCTGAAGCCGCCGAAGGACTGGACCAGCTGGAGCCCCCGGTGGGATCGGGATCAGCAACCAGCACCTGGTGCCACAGCTCAAGCCGGCCAACGGAGGGTCACAGCCAGGGTTGCTGACCGGGCGTCAGCCGCAGCGGCAGCTGCAGAATCGAGCGGGGCCGCAGCAAGCTCGGCAGCCAGCAGCAGCCGCATGCCAGCACCGACGTTCAGCGAAGTGGCCGCAGCAGTGGGAGGCGAAAGGGCAAGCTCAGTCCCCCCGTCTATAGCGGGGGCACTTCGAGGAGCTCGGGCGCCCTGAGACGAGTGGAGGAGCAGCTCGCCGAGGCCCAGGGGCACCACGCCCGCCTAGAGGGCGAGGGCAGCGACCAGGAGCGGAGCGCCGCACGTGCAGTCGGGCAACTGGAAATCAGGCGCAACGAGGTCCAGGCCCGCCGCGCCGCCCGACTCGAGCGCGAGGCGCGCCGGAAGGAGCGTGAGGACCAGAGGGCCATGAGTGCCCCCCCGAGGCCTCAGAGTCCGCAGGAGTTTCCAGGAGCCCCCCCCCCACCGGAGGCTGAAGGGGACCAAGAGGCTACCTCCGATGAGGCAGGACGCAGGGCCACCGAAACACACCCGGGGTAGCCTGTCGTGGGGGAGCCCACAAGTGCAATGCAGCACGGCGCTTCGTCAAGAACTTCGATGACGTACGGAGGGGCGGCAAGAGCAACGACCTCCAGCACGCGGACATACTGCACCTGAACGGGGTCGGGCAGATCAGCGACGTGTTGATGCAGGAGTACCCTGGGGCAGATCCGACGGATCCGACCCTGGCGCCCGAACCTCGCCAGCTCGGCAAGATCCTGGCGCGCTACGTGGAGGAGCACGAAGCGCTGAAGGTCAAGACGAAAAGCCTCGGCATCCCGCGGGACGAGCACGCCGGAGGAGGGGTCCTGGACCCCATATACGTCGAGACCGAGAAGACCTACATCGAGGAATACGAGGGCCAGGGCATTCCTAGCGCCCGCAGCCGCAGCCGCAGTCGGGGCGCGGGGACGGCCCCCCACGAGAGAGCGAGATCCTCTGGAGGGGGGCCCGCCGGTTCAGAGTCGTCCGCCTCCGAGACGATGGCCCCCACTGCAAGAGGCAGACTGCGAGCGAGGTCGCCGCCGGACGAGAGCCGCGGGCGCAGCATCGCCCCTGACCCAAGGGACCCGGGGCGTAGATGCGGAGGCCCCGAGGTGCCGCCGGCGGGTGTCCGCCCGGGCGCGCACTATGGGAGCAGAGCGGAAGCACGCCAGGGCGAGCGCCCAACGGCGCCGCCGGCTGCCTCTCGCCCTGGAGCTACCGAGGCTAAGGAGTACCTGGCTTGGTGCCTGAAGCACGTAGAGTTCGCCCCGGAGCTGGTGAAGGAAGTGACGGACTTGGGGAACCGTCTGCTCCTCGCCGCGGGAAGCGTGGAAGCCGCCGCGGCGCGGCTTCGCGAGGAGCGAGAGCGCGTCCTCGGGAATCCGCTCGGAGGGGTGCTCGACCCTGAGTTCGGCGCGGCCCTGGAAGAGGACCACAAGCAGTACCTCCGCGAGATGGCCATCAAGGGCGCCCCCGTCCGGAGGCAGCGGCCCAGGAGGCGCACCGTGGCTAAACCCCGCGCCTCAGCACGGGACCACGCCCTGGAGATGTACGCCAAGGCCTGGAAGGACACCTCCTACGGCGCCGTGCTTTGGGCCACCCCAGAGGCCGAGGTCGCTCTGTCTGCGTCGGAGCTCATCGAGAGCCCGTCCGGGCGAGTACCCAAGATGCTGCCCGACCGCACGGTGAGCAGCGAAGGGCGCCCGATCCACGACATGCGCGCCGCCAACGGGGACTCGCCCAAGGAGCTGCACCCACCGGGTCTTCAGCCGAAGCATGAGGCCCTCGTGCGCCTCTCCCTCTGGTGGTCAGCGCGCCACCCCGGGGTGCCGCAAGTGATAGCCAAGAGGGACGTCTCGAGGGCCTTCAAGCGGCACTGGGTGCGCGACGAGGACGTAGCCGAGTTCGGCACCTCCCTCCCCGGCGAGGCTGTGGACATGGCCACGCGCGTGATCGTGATCCACTGCGTGATGGTCTTCGGGTGGTCGGGGTCCCCGGGCGAGTACATGGCGTTCGCCTGGGGCGCCAAGTGGGACCACGAGCGGCGCAGACCGCGGGACCCCGCAGTCAACGACACGGTGCGCTGGTCGTCCAAGTGGTTGATGGACGACGGTGTCCTGGTCGAGCCGCTGGTCGGCCTCAGGCCCTGGCTCAGCGCAGCCGACTGCGACGCGAGCATGAGGCGTGTCTGGGGCAGCGAGGCGATCAACGTTGACAAGATGGCGGAGGAGGGTACCTTCCAGGCAGAACAGTTGGTCTGGGGCCTCTATCTGGACGTTGACAAGCAGCGCTCGAGGCTCCCGGAGCCCAAATGCGTGACGGCCGCCCACCTCCTGGCGATCGACGAGCTGCGCTACGGGTGCCGCCGGGTCCCCATCAAGGTCGTCCAGGAACTGACGGGCTCCGCGCAGTTCTGGGTGGCCACGCAGCCGGCTATCAAGCCTGAGCTGCCGGTCATCGACCGTCTCCTTGGCGGCGGGCTCGGAGCAGCCTGGGCGGAGCCCAAAGGGAGCGCGGAGGAGGTTGCTCTCGCCTGGGACGAGTGGGATCAGACCCTCGAACTGCTGCGAGTGCTCTTCGACGCGCCCGAAGCCTGGGCGCCCACCTTCGAGGCAAGCTTCATCTCCTGCTTGGGGCCGCAGCGCCTGGCATTACCAGGGGCCGCCGCCCGGACGAGGTGGACGGGGCGAAATGCTACCACGACGACCATCAGCAGCATAGACTGGGGGCGCGCAGTGGCAGGCAGCAAGGCGGCGCCACCACACTACATGGCCGTGGATGCCGCCCCGCTCCTCCGCCAGCTGGAGGACGTGCTGAGCCACCCGGGGGCCGAGAAGGACTGGGCCATAGCTATCGTCGAGCTGCTCGCGTTCGTGGCCTTGGCCGCAGCAAGGGGCGATGAGTGGCAGGGCGAGCTTGTCTTCTACGTCACGGACAACATGAACGCGCGGTCGTGGATTTCCAAGAGACGCCCCAAGCATCCACTGGCGAGGCACCTCATCCGCCTCATTCAGCGGTTGGAGGCCTGCCACGGGTTCAGCACCACCGCGCTGTACATCCGCACTTACCACAACGACATCGCGGACTGGCTGTCGCGAGAGGAGGCCAAGAAGGTCCACTCCGAGCTCCTGCGCAAAGGGTGGACCCGTATCGAGCCGCCCGAGGCGTGGGGGAAGATGCTGGCGGAGGCGAAGGAGCATCTCTTGCGGCTGCCTGGGGAGGAAGGGCCCATCGCAGAGTCCGCACTCCGTCATCGGGCGCTGAGGACCCCCACAGCGGTGCCACGCAACCTGGCCCTCAAGGGGTGTCGAGGGCTGGAGCTCGGGAGCCCGCTGGGCACCTACGGGCGCGCCTGGGAACGGCTAAGTGGGGAGCTGACGACGAGCAACTCAACGGAGGTGGACTGGATCATGTGCACCTCGTCCCTGGACCCGAAGGGTTTCGAGGTCGAGAAGCTGGTGTCCGCGGTCACCCGGGCAAGGCCGCAAATCGTCGTGGTCGATGCCCCGGGCAAGCTCGACCTAACCCGCGTCGTCAAAGCGCTGCGCAGGATGGGGTATCGCACGTACGACCTGGAGGTCGTCTGCACCCACTACGGCGACATGACGGCTCGGGCCCGAAGCCTGCTCGTGGCGGGCCGAGGACCAGCAGGCGCCAGCCTGGCGAGCATGCGCATGCCGTTGGCGCGCCGCTGTCCACACGGAGCGAAGCACGCGCTGAGGGACAAGCTCAGCGAGGGCGACCACCACTGGCTCGACGACGAGGGGAACGTCACGTGGGAACCGGCAGCCCGGCGCGGCTCCGACGCCATGCTACCCAAGGGCATCGGCCACATCAAGCTCGCCGACACGAAGCACCTGGTCTGCTCGATCGACGGCCCGACCGGCACGGTTCGCTGGCCTACAGAGGGCCCGGGCGGACCGGGAGGGACGTTGGTCCACATCCCGGGGAGCCGCGACGGGCGCATCCGAGCGCTGTCGCCCGAGGAAGTCTGGATCGTGAAGTCTGCCCTGGCGGCTTGGGTGGCGAGGCGGGCCCAGGGCGACACCTTGGATACCCTGATGCGGGAGGCTGCGAGGTCCCTGCCGCCGGAGACGGCGAGAGCTGTCCTGGGCGCCGTCGCGGACGCGACGTTGCAAACCACCCAGCGGGCCGGCGGCTGCCGCGACCCCGCGGAGTCCGCCGCCTGGGAGACGACCCGGAGGTGGCTCAGGGCTTGGGCGCAGGGCGAGCTCCGCGCGAAGGCCGAGGCCGCGGAGGACGACCGACACGCGGGAGTGCTGAGCGACGACGTGCACAAAGCGAGACGCAAGAGCCAAGGCGTCCGCTTCAGGGCGATCGAGGAGGACCTCGTGCGGGGGCCCGAGCCCCCACCCGACGCCAAGGAGGTGGACCTGAACGCAGTCATCGACAAGCCCAAGAAGCGGCGGAAGCGGAGCCCCAACCGGGGCAAGAAGGTGGAGACCCAGAGGCTGGTCAAGCCGATCGCGCTGGGCCAAGCTCGGGCTGCCATCGCCTTGCCGGACCACCCGGCCCTGGGAGGGGAGGACTACGGCAGGTGGATCGAGGAGCAGAAGCGCGAGGCGCTGATGCTGCGGCTGTCCGAGGGGACCCGCGCCGGCTATGAGACCGGCTGGCGACAGTGGCAGGGCTTCAGGGCAGCTCAGGGCGAGTCGCCCTGGCTCGAGGGGCGCGACCGTGAGGAGCGCTACGCCAACGAGGAAGCGTTGCTGGGATTCGTCATTGCGTTGGCCAAAGTGCTGAAGCGCACGGAAGGTACGATCAAACAGAACTTGTTTGCTGTGCGCTTTGCCCACCTCGTAGTCGGCTATCCTGACCCCCTACTCCACCGCGGCCGCCTCTGGTCCACGCTCGCCGGCCTCAAGAGGGGCCAAGGGCCGAGCGGGCGGAAGCGGCCTGTGACACCGCGCATGCTCTTGTGGCTCCACGGCTTCTTGAAGGACCAGACCGACCTTCACACGACGGACACCACGGTCCTGTGGGCTGCCGTGGTCGTGGCTTTCTTCTTCATGTTGAGGGCGTCCGAGTACTTGATCCAGCCTGGGAAAACATGGAGCCAGGAGCGCGTCGCGCGCGGCGTGGACATCACGGGCCGTGACAGCGACAACCAGCCCTGGAAGTGGTGCTGCATATCACCTCTTCGAAGACGGATCAATATAATGTGGGGTGTGTGCGGAACCAGTACGACACGGGCACACCGCTGCGCCCGGTGGCCGCCATCCGCCAGCTGGAGCAGCACTACCCACAGAGGCTGCGAGGCAGCGAGGAGGAGCTCCCACTCTTCCGCTGGGCGAGCGGTGCACCCATCCGCCGCGAGGAGGTGCAGCACTACCTGACAGTAGCAGGGCTGGCCGCCGGGCTGAGGAAGGAGGAGATCGGCCCACGCAGCCTCCGCATAGGAGGCGCAACTGCGATGCACCATGCCGTGGACGACCTGCAGCGCGTCAAGCGCTTCGGGCGCTGGGCCTCCGACAGCTTCCATGGGTACCTGTGGGAGAGCCACGAACCAATGCGCGGCATCTCGACCGACATGGCGACAGACACGTCCGAGCTCACGGCGCCGCCGGCCCACGCGGCCGAGAGCGAACGCCGCGCGGGCAAGGGCCCGACCCCGCGATGGCCCGGAGCTGCGCTGGCCGCGACGACGCTCGCCTCCACAGCCGGCGAAGCAGACGGCTACGCGATCAAGGTCGACCCGGCGGAGAGCCAGAACCTACTGATCTTCGTGCTCCCGGTCAGCTTGAAGACGTGGGCAGTGGCAGCGGGGATGCAGCTGGCAGCGGTGCTGCTGGGAGCTGTCTGGCAGCACAGGCGACAGCGAAGGAGCGGGCGGGCAGCCAGCGGGCGCAGCAACAACCGCAGGGCCCGCAACCCCCGGGCGAGCCTGCCGTGCGCAGCGCTGATGGCAACGGCGCTCGCAACCGCAGCGGGGGAGACACAGAGCAAGGAGATGGCGGCAGTCAACGACGGGACCCAGGGGGTTATACTTCGCTGGGAGCCGCAGACGAGCACGGTGGCGATCGTCTTCCCGGTGGAGACGGCGCTGAAGGTGGCGGCCATGATCGCAGCGCTGTTCGCAGCGGGCACCGGGGTGCTTTGCTGCTGCTGCTGCGGGATGGCCAAGAAGAGCGGGGAAGTACCGGAGCATGGAGCGCAGCGGGCCGTGGCGCAGCCGGCGCCCAAGGCGCCCAAGCTCCCCAAGCAGCCGCAGAAGACGTACTGCGACGCGGGAGTGATGGGCCCGGTGCACTACAACGGCATGAGGTACGCGCACGAGACCCAGGGCTTCCGCAGGGCCAATGAGGCGACGCGGGAGGTGGCCCCGTCAGGGCACCGCGGGTCGCCAGAATGGCCCCGAGGAGGACAGCAGAGGCCGCATCGTGACTGAGGTGCGAGGCTGCCGCCGGCCAATGGCCGAGCGGGCAGGGGAAGTCCGCCGCTGGCACCCGCCGTGCGAGCGGCCGCGCGGCGCCGGCTGAGTTCAGCCTGGCGCTCGCGTTCAGCTTTGCGCTTGCGAGCAGCTGGGCGCGGAGCGGCGGCAGCTGGCGCCTGAGGGCAAGAACGCCGCGCCGGCCTGGCAACCGGCAGCGCCGTCATGGGGGGCGGCGGCGGCGGCTACGAGGGGGCGCCGGCGGCTAGCCCAGCCAGGGCTGCCGCACAGGGCGCATGAAGAACCACCGCGGGCGCCGGCGGCGTGCCGCCCTGCGCCTGCGGGCCCACCTTGCTGGGCAGACGTGGCAGCGTGCCGCAGATGCCAGGACTGTTGAGTTCTACGCCGAGAAGATCGGCGACTACGTGACCCACAACAGCCAGCTCGGCGTGGCGGTGCACTCACAGGAGGAGGTTGGCGGCGCGGCCCGCGACGCGTGGCCTAAGACAGGCGCCGGCGCGACAGGCGCCAGGCGCCAGGGGAGCAGCACGGCTCCTTGGCAAAAAGGTCGTCATCATCGTCTGAGGCCACGCCCCCCCCTTGTGCCTCCCCTCTTGAGCCCACACCCACTAGGCTCAAGATGTTTTTAGTTTACCAGTGCTGCTTGAGGGGTATCTAGGATGTTTGGTAAAACTGATGGATCTCCCCGCTTCCAGAACTGGCGCGGGCTTCCACTTGCGGTCCCCTTGCTCCTGCCCTTGCCTCTTTGCTTGCCCTCTCTCGCTCCTTCTCTTCTCACCGCCGCTTGGCGGCTCAAGCCTTTTCGAAGGCCAAGCTGGCCCACCCTGGGGGCCCTCTTGGGGCCCCCTCACCCGCCCTGTTCTGGATTTTTCAAGTGCCGCCGGGGCGCTAGGGTGCCTCGGCGGCGGCGTGGCCCGCGACGCGCGGCCTAAGACAGGCGCCGGCACGACAGGCGCCAGGCGCCAGGGGAGCAGCACGGCTCCTTGGCAAAAAGGTCGTCATCATCGTCTGAGGCCACGTCCCCCCCTTGTGCCTCCCCTCTTGAGCCCACACCCACTAGGCTCAAGATGTTTTTAGTTTACCAGTGCTGCTTGAGGGGATATCGACGCAGCCTCAAGGTCACAGTTGTCAAGCAGGCCGAGCACATACGGCAGCAGCCCTTGAAAGACGGCATCTCGCCCTCGCGGGCGCGAGTCCACAACGTCGTGCAGGGGGCCCTCAGGCATAGGCGACGACAGAACGGAGCTCTTCAACTGTCGCAGCTGGCGGCAGCAGGTGTTCGTCTGGCAGATCAACCGTTGGACGGTGCAGGAATGGCTTATCCCGCAGGGGGTGGCAGCTGGGAACAGTTGCTGGGTCATCTTCGTAGGATCGTTGTCCTCGACATCGAGTTCCTTGTCCAGCTGGAGGAGCAAGCGCTTCAGGCGTCCAAGAGGGCGCATAACAAAGCGGCGCCTGCTTCGCTGCGTGAGTTTCAACAGTGGTTTTCTTATTTGGACACGCAGGGCGTGGCCCACAAGAGTATCAAAGATCCCGACCCCGAGCGAGACGAACTACACCACAATACTTCAGATGGTGGCGTCTTGGTACATCCTATGGATATCGTGGATCACAAAGTGAAGGTTTATCATTCCAAGTGGAAATCATCAGAGGCCACTCGTGAGTCTCTCGTGCGTACGTGTGCTGTGGTCAGAGAGCAGGCTGTGATCGAGCAGCTTCCCCCGCTAACAATCAACGATGCACGTGCAGCTTTATCCCGAATGAAGCCGAGGGCTGGCCTCGGCATAGATAGGCTGACGCCAGTCGACTTTCAACGATTGCCCGATGAAGGCATCCAGGCCATGTGCGATCTGTTTCTACTCATAGAGCAAGGGTTGACATGGCCATGGCAGAGCCCCTGTATCGTTGGAAAACTTTTGGGGGGAAAATCAGGAGGCGATCGAGTCATAGGATTGATCGCGATGCGGGCCAGAGTCTGGTCCATGGCGCGCGAGGTGGAGATGAAGGAGCGGCCCGTCGAGCAGGCTGAAGTGGGCCACTGGGGCGCCGCCGTCGCTGGCAACAGCGCTCTGCGCGAAGCATGCGTGCGAGCGCTGGAGGACGAGGTCCACACTCGTTTGCAGATCCCGAGCGGACATACGCTATGGGACATCGCATCATTCTATGATTCCATAAAGTTTCAACCCCTCGCTGAATGTGCTTTGGAAAAAAGGCTTCCCACCAGTTATCTTATTTCTAGAACTTCAACTGTGTCTGGCACCTCGTATGTTGGAGCAACCCAGTTGTTTCTCAGAGCCTTTCGAAGTGACGCGGCCGGTGGTCCAGGGCTTGAGGAACGGCACGGGGTTTGCCAAATGCATCACGGCGAACATATGTCGTCGGCTTTGCAAGTCGTTCAGCACGCTTCGTGAGCGCATATGGGTAGAGGATTTATCGCACAGAGTTCCAGGGTCACGGGCTCATATCAGGGCGACCTTGATCAAGGGCGGCATCCAGACCGCCAAGGAGTTTCAGGAGTTGCACCCTGGCTTGGCGGACAAGAGCGTCATCACTTGTTCGCATCATGCCGACGCGATTGATGTTGCGAGGGCACTGAGGCGCAAGGGCATCCACCCGCGCGCGGCCCTCCAGACGGCTTACCTCGGCGTCGACCTCAGCAGCGGGAGGCGCCAAGGTCGAGCCACCGTTCGTCAACGGCATCTGAAGTCAGGCCAGTCACACGCTCGACCTCGGCGTTTCGCACAGGCCGCTCGTCGGTGGCAGGCATCGGCCAGACTTCAACGGGCTGGACCACAAGCAGCTTCAGTCTACAAACACCACGTACATGGACAATTCGGATCGACGATGCTGGCTCAGCGGCGCAGGCTTGGCGCGGCGGCTGGATCGTCGAAGCGAGGGCGGTGCTTGACCACATTACTCTCTCTTAGATCGCCTGGGTGCGACCCAGGCCACCTTCTATCCAAACAATACATATCTCAATGGTTGGCGGCGTGGCTGACTGAGGTGGGGCTGCGGCGATCCATCGAACGGGCATGGCCGAAAGCAGTGGCCCACCTACGTTCCCTTCCTCAGGGCCAGCGTGTGCGGCACGTGCGAGGCCCAATGACCACGGTGATCCTCGACTTGCTTGATGCGGGCTGGTCGCCCAACACCCCCACCGACTGGGACGTGCCGAGTGACGGCGCTGCAGAAGTTCACGCTTGGCAGTTCGACAGCAGTGACTTCGACGCGCTGGACCAGGCAGCCCCGTCATTGGCGGAGTTGGAGCGGACATACGAGCTGAAGCAGTGGAAGGACGCATCTTCGTTGTTCTGTGGAGCTGGGCTCGAAGGAGGGGCTGATATGACCTCCCTGAGAGCCATGGTGGCGGACTTGCTGCACGCGAAGAAGGGCAGGCAGCTGTCCGAGTTACTGGTGACTGTGGCCACTGGAGGGTGGTGGCCTAAAGTTCGGAGTCGTGAAGCTGGGCTACGTGCTGACGATCGGTGCGATCGATGCGGCACGGAGCAGGACACACCGTTGCATAGATGCTGGGCATGTTCCAAAAATCAAGGGTCTCGTGCATTCGACGAATCTAACGATTTACTCCCGCGTGCTGTGAGTGAATCCGAAGCTTTTCCCTGTTTCTGGATGCGGGGGCTCACCCCTTCCGCTTGGACCTCCATTCAGCCCCCTCCGTCTGTTGAGGTTATCTCTGGCGGTCGTCTCGGGAACAATGGTCTCGGGGCTGGCTGTCTTGGGACTGGGACTGCTCTGGAGCCCCTGGTTATTTTTGGAGGCGCCTCTGGGGGTCGAGACACCCTCGACTCTAGATTCAGGCGGGTTGGCATAGGACTTGCCACTTTCATCAGGTATGATCCTTTGGAGTTGGGGCCTTTCCTCGTGGGGCCCCTCACAGGAACGGCACAGACTGTTCCTCGAGGTGAACTTAGGGCGTTTGAATGGGCCTTGCGTTTCAGCGTAGGCGAACTATTGTATGTTACGGATTGTGACGAAGTTGCTAGAGGGTGGTACAGTGAGTTGTTCCGCAGGCCTCAAGGCCCCCAGTCGGACATATGGCGTGACATCGGTAAGCTACTGATATCACAAGGTAGAGCTCCAGCGTGTATAGTTGTCGTTCAGATCCCGTCTCATTTGACAGGTGCTGAAGTGCTGGCCCGTGGTCTCCCCTCGTGGTTAGTGCTAGGCAACTCATGTGTGGATGAGATCGCGGGAGTGGCAGCGACACTCGCGCGAGTTTCTTCTGAGGAACGTCACAAGATTCATGAGGTCGAGCATCGGGCCCGACTAGTTCGGAGGAGGTTGCTGCGTGCCGGCTTAGACTCCATGCGAGCGTCTCAGCTCTCTGATGTCCAGAGAGGGCGAGGCGCTGGTAGAGTCCCTCCCCCTCCTCCCCCTCCCCCTCCTTTAGCTCTTGCACGCTTCGCGTCCGCACATACCCTGACCGAAAACGGGAGGGCGTGTAGCGTGTGTAAAAGCTCTGCGACTAAGGCTGTGGTGTCCGAATGGCTAAAAAGTGAATGCTTCCAACTCCAGCATGACAGTAGCGAGCTTTGTCGTGTTCCTAGGGGACGGCGTTTACACTTGGCCGGCGGTTGGATTCATCCTTCACACGCCTTGACCTATCATAAAGACCTTAAAATCTGGTTTTGCCGCACGTGTGGGTTCTTTGGCCAGGCTCAGCTCAGAGGCCTGGGAGAAGCGTGCAAGCTGCCGATTTCGAAGGCCAGGCGCGAGTATCTTGACAGGATTAATCGCGGCCTGTTTCCGAAGAGCTGAGCATTTAAGCCTGGTTATCACTACGTGATGGCGGAAATCCTGGAAATCCTCCTCCTCCTCCTCCTCCTCCTCCTCCTCCTCCTCCTCCTCCTCCTCCTCCTCCCTCTCCTCCTCCTCCTCCTCCTCCTCCTCCTCCTCCCTCTCCCTCTTCCCCGTCCTCTTCCTCACCCCTTATCCTTCTCATACTGGTCCTCCTCCTCCTCCTCATCATCATCATCCTCTTCCTCAGCAGCAGCAGCAGCAGCAGCATCAGCATCATCATCATCATCATCATCATCATCATCATCATCATCATCATCATCATCATCATCATCACCCTCATCCTCATCCTCATCATCATCAGCAGCATCATTATCACCAGCATCATCATCATCAGCAGCATCATCAGCATCAGCATCAGCATCAGCATCAGCATCGTCATCATCATCATCATCATCATCATCATCATCACCCTCATCCTCATCCTCATCATCATCAGCAGCATCATTGTCACCAGCATCATCATCATCAGCAGCATCATCAGCATCAGCATCAGCATCAGCATCAGCATCAGCATCGTCATCATCATCATCATCATCATCATCATCATCATCATCATCATCATCATCATCATCATCATCCTCTTCCTCCTCCCAAGCTCCTCCTCTTCCTCATCCTCTTCCTCCTCCTCCTCCTCCTCCGCCTCATCCTGCTCCTCCTCCTCCTCCTGCTCATCCTCCTCATCCTCTTCCACCGGCCAAGCTTCTCCTCCTCCTCCTCCTCCCCCTCCTTCTCCTCCTCGTCTTCCTTCTCCTCTTCCTCCTCCTCCTCCCCCTCCAGGTTTGGGGTGGGGTTGCCCCCATTCAGGCTGGGTGGGGGCACAACATGAGAACGAAAACCACAATGCGAACAGGAGACACGCGAGCAGGAGGGGAACAGAGAAAAGACGAAAAGCGCAAGAAACAGAAACGCCACCGGATCGGCGGCACTGGCCAGAGGCCATTCCGATACGCTCATACGTACATATACATACGCACATACGTCGCATTTACATGTGTATACGTATGTATGTGCACGTGAATGTACGTGCGAGCACACCCCCCTGGAAAGGCGTGCGCCCGTGACAATACATGTGTGCCATGGGCGAACCTGTATATGAGAATGGTAATGATGGGCGACCCTGTACATGGGTGCTACGAGCTGTGTGTAGGGCGCGATGATGATTGATGGTAAGGTATGGGTGCCATGGGCGGCCCTGCCCTGGGTGTGCCGAAATGGCCCGAGGCCGCCATGCGCACTTTGCTACTGGCGCCTTCGGTGGAGCTCCTATGGGGCCACGATCCTCGTGAGGGTGATGATAATGATGATGATGATGATGATGATGATGATGATGATGATGATGATGATGATGATGATGATGATGATGATGATGATGATGATGATGATGATGATGATGACGATGATGCGAGGAGGAGGGAGGGGGCAGCGGGAGGAGGAAGGAACGCGGGGCGCTGTCTCTTCAAAACGAGGACCCAACACCACAGGATGGTTGGGAAATACCGATACCGCTACTCCCCGGACCTCTACTGGGGTGCGATTTGACACGGATTTTCAGGCGAATCCAGCGGTGGCGACGAAGGCTTCCGAGGAAGCCCGAAAAGACGAAGACGAAGGAAAGGTACAGCGGCACGGGTACCTTCTCCTCCTCGGACGCCCGTCGTGCCTCTGGTTCACGGCGCGAGGTGGTGGGGGATTTCTGTGGCAACTCATGGGAGCCTCCCATACCATCTTGTCGGCCCTTGCGAGTCGACGCTAATCGACACTAAATCGACGATAAATCGACGCTTGTCGACGCTAACCGACGCTAGATCGGCGCTACCTCATCGAATCCCAGACGCTACTCGACACCAGTCGACGCTGAAGACGGATTCAAGAGGGTACACCAGGCTTCCATGATCTGCTACCGAAGGGGATCCTCGCTGGGCACGTAGGACGGCCGGTCGGGCGGGAACACGAAGCGCCTCCCGTCGGCGTCTGGGCCCCCGTCGCCGCCCTGGCCGTCCGACGCGGCGCGGTCGACGGGCGCCTGGGGCCGGGCCCCACCAGCGCCCCCAGGTGGCGGGGGGCTTGTGCCCCAGGCCTCGCTGTGGGGGAAGCGGGTCCTGAGGGAAGCGGGTCCTGAGGTGCTGCGCGGACGCGGAGGAGGAGGAGGAAGAGGAGGAGGAGGAGGAGGAGCAGGAGGAGGAGGATGCGGAGGCGGAGGCGGAGGAGGAGGAGGAGGAGGAGGAGGAAGAGGAGGAATAGGGGGAGGAGGAGGAGGAGGAGGTGCACTGGCGCTGGCCGGAAGCAAGCGTTTGGGACGAGCTCTGGTGAGGACAGACGCGAGCGCAGGAGGGAAAAAGTTGCACGCAACAGTTGACCGTCGTGGCCTTCCGGCCGCCTGCCTGTCGCAGCCTGCGCCCTCATTCCGTAGCCGGTTGGGCACAAGCGTTTCTTGATGGCCTTCCAGTTTATCGATGCTTCCCGGCGGCGCCATCTGGAGGCCGCCCGGGGCGCGCAGGTGCCGCAGCAGACTCCTGTGCCAGGAGGAGGAGAAGGAGGAGGAAGAGGAGGAGGAGGAGGAGGAGGAAGAGGAGCCCAGCAAGACGCCAGAGGACTCGACTGCGCCGACCTCGGCACAGCCTGCCTCGGCACAGCCTGCCTCGGCACAGCCTGCCTCGGCACAGCCTGCCTCGGCCCTGAGGTGCTTCGCACGCTGCGCGCTCTCGGGGCCCTCCCCCTCTGGGGGGGCGCCGCGTGCCCGGCGCTCCCACCTCTTCCTCCCACTGCTGCTGCAGTCTCCCCCGGCGGAGGGGAGCACTGCACGTCTCGGAGGTCTCGGGAGCGGCCAAGAGGAGGGGGGTGTCCAAGAGAGAGGGGGGTGCAAATCATGACCGGCGGCACGTGCGCGGCCCAGCGGGGGGGCCAGGGGCGTAATGAGAAAAGAAGAGGCGCCATGAAATCTAGGGAAATATCATGGCCCTCGCCATGATATCCCCCCCCTAGTCATCACCCCCCTCTTTTCCGCCCCCGAATGTCTCGCCCCTCTGCCAGCCACACGAGAAGCCGGAAGACCTGCGAGAGCAACATCGGCAACGTGTGTTGGTGGGGCGGTATGAGCAGCCGGAGTTTCAGTCTCGGTAGGGTGTTTGGCGAGATGGCGAGGCGAACGAAGAGGCGAGTTCGCGCGGCTCGGTACGCTGATGGACCACTTTCCACACAGCGCATCAAACTTGAGCCGACGTTTACGGACCACGCCGCGTCTGGAATGGGAGGGGCGTTGCCACCCTTCCCGTGCCAGGAAGACGCGGCGAGCCCATCGCGTGCAACCACGCAGCAAAAATAAACGCATGGGCCGGTACCGAACAATCGAATGGGCCAGCACACGTAGCCAGTGACCTTTTGGGGGCCGCTGGGGGCCCAAGGTCACCGACGCAATCTATGGAAACCCCTGGCTGGTGACCACGAGAAATCCGCGGGCCCAGACAAACCAGTATACTAGCTGTACAGGCCTATCCTCTGCTGCGTGCCGTGCTGTGCTATGCCTCGCGCACCGCACCATACGACAGCAACGAAAATGTCACGACTTTCGCCTGGGCGGCCCTCGACCCACGCCAGGAGGCCAGGGGGAAAAAACACAACATAACTTGACACAGGGCGCAGCCTGGAAAATGAAAGGTTTCTGTTTGCCCCTCGCTTTCACTAGTTCTTCAAAGCATGAATAGGTTAGCCCCCGCTCAGAGGGGACAATTTCGTTACCTGTCCCTCCCTGCGGAACTTACACCAGAACTACGAGGATGGCCTGGCATCCCCCAGAATCACATCACCTGCAAGCCCCCCGACCCACGTCCACGGGCCCCAATGCCGTCAGAAAACGGCTCGGAAAGAAAGTCTGTCGGGGATCTACTGACCCGGGTCAATCCAAACCAGGGTCAGTCAGGCCTTGCAAGATCCTGCAAGATCTGTCGCTCTGGCTGACCCCCGTTTGCATTGACCTCCGTCTCTTGAGCCCCGAAATCTGGACCTGGGGGGAGGCCCCGGGGGTCCAGGACCCGTTGCCTTCAGGGCAAGTTCCCCCCATGCTAGTTTCAGTGGATGCCCGTCCACAAGAAACCCAGCCCTGAGACCCCAGGACGTCCATTGGTTTTTGGTGTGGGAACGTCACGCTTTCCATCGCAAAGCCATCGAAACCCAGAAACCCAGGGCACCCCGCTGACGCCCTCGTCTCGAGCTGCATCCGTTCCACACCGTTGAGAGTGGATGGGGCCTCCAGAACGTGACCAGCGTTTCTGGATTTGTCTGGGGTGTCTGAGGACTTCGCGCCAAGACGCGGCCCACATTCCCCTTCCTGGAGCTTGTTCTGAGTCCCTAAAAGTCAATGTACACCACCTCAGGGATTGAGACTACAGCCGTGTTCTCTTGAATGCGAGCAACGGTTCGTTTGTGGTCGCCTGTCTGTGCAAGAGATACACCAGTGGAGCTCGTTTAGCTGAATTTGCCAAGCAAAACCCTGGCAAGATCAAGGATAAATATAATCCAGACGCGTGGAACAAGATAGTCAAGGGCCTCCATGGGCAAGCAAAAGGAGTCACCCTGTTATCTGACAAGCTCAGTGTGCTTTAAGCATGCAGCGGGAGCCCACGTGCTCCTCCTCCTCCTCCTCCTCCTCCTCCTCCTCCTCCTCATCATCATCATCATCATCATCATCATCATCATCATCAACATCATCATCATCATCATCATCAGCATCATCATCATAATCATCATCATCATCATCATCATCATCATCCCCCTCCTCCTCCTCCTCCTCCCTCCCTCCTCCTCCTCCTTCTCCTCCTCCTCCTCCTCCTCCTCCTCCTCCGCCTCCTCCTCTTATTACTCGTATTGTTTGTTATGATTATCATTACTACTTTTCTTATTACTAGTCAGAAGGAGGGGGCTGAACAGAACGGTCATTCACTGTCCCTGGGTGCGTGGCTGAAGTGGAATTCCGCGATGCGGATTACTGTTGTTGCTGCTGGTGTTGTTGTTGGTGGTGTTGTGGTTGTTGAGTTTGCTGTTGGTGTTGTTATTGTTGTTGTTGTTGCTGTTGGTGGTGGTGTTGTTATGGTGTTGTTGTTGATGTTGTTGTTGTTGGTGGTGGTGGTGTTGTTGTTGTTATTGTTATTGTTGTTGGTGTTGCTGTTGTTTTTGTTTGTTGTGTGTTGTTTGTTGTTTGTTGTTTGTTGTTTATTATGTGTTGCATGTTGTTTGTTGTTTGTTGTCTGTTGTTTGTTGTCTGTTGTTTGTTGTTGTTGTTTGTTGCTTGTTGTTTGTTGTTATCGTCGTCTCACCCGCGACCCATCCCGCGACCCACCTGCGACCCACCCCGCGACCCACCCGCGACCCACCCGCGACCCACCCGCGACCCACCTCGCGACCCACCTCGCGACCCACCCGCGACCTGCCCCGCGACCTGCCCCGCGACCCACCCGCGACCCACCCGCGACCCACCCGCGACCCACCCCGCGAACCACCCGCGACCCACCCGCGACCCATCCGCGACCTGGCCGGTGACCCACCCGCGACACACCATCGACCCACCCCTGACCCACCGACGACCCAACCCGCGACCCACCTACCGCCTGCGGCGGGCTCGTTGTGTAGCTTGAAAGTTTTACGCCTGCGACGGGCTTCTTCAGAGCCTCGCAGACTGCAGACGTCCCCGCCGCCCCCTCACTTTTATCCGCAACTGCGGGGTGCCACGTATTAATTCTTTCATTGCTATGAGAGGGCGCGTTTCACGGGCGCTTGCCTTGGGAACATTCGGCGGCGCGTTTCGAACTGGGCGGTGGGTCCCCTCCCCCCGACACTCGGCGCCGTCGACCAGAGCCGAGGGGACTCCCAACCCCCCCGCTCCCAAACCCCTCCCCCCTCCTCCCAAGGAGGGGGGGGTTTTTGGCGCCGGCGCCAGCGCCGACGCCCCAAGGGGCCGCACAAGGGTGGGGGTCCAAAGGCCCAGAGGCAGCACAAGGGAGGGGGTGTCCCAACACCCCCTCCCCCCCCTCCTCCGCGCCAGCGCCAGCGCCGGCGCTGGCGGCGGCCAGCAGCGCCGGCGCCAGCGACGGCGGGGGCGCAGCGACGATTTCCACCACTACCACCACCACCACTACCGCCACCACCACCACCACCTCAACCCACCACCACCACCACCAACCCACCACACAACCACCACCACCACCACAGCCACCACCACCACCACAACCACCACCACCACAACTCACCACCACAACCACCACAAAAACCCACCACCACTACCACCACCACCACCACAATCTACCACACAACCACCACCACCGCCACAACCGCCACAACCACCAGCAGCGCAACCCACCACCACCACCACCACCACAAACCACCACACCACCACCACCACCGCCACCACCACCACCACCAGCACCACCTCCACAAACCACCGCCAGCACCACAACCCACAACCACCACCACCACAAACCACCACCACACCACAACCCAACACAATCCACTACCACCACCACCACCACAAACCACCACCACACCACCACCAAACCACAACCACCACCACCGCCCATCACCACAACCACCACGACCACCACAATAAACCACCACACCACCACCACCACCACCACCACAACCAACACCACCGCCACCACCACCACCACCACCACAGCAAACCACTACACCACCACCATCGTCCTCTTCGACGCTACCCGCCGCCGCCGCCCGCCGCCGCAGATGCCGGCGCGGGCCCAGAAAAGGAAGTCGTCGTCCCCGCCGCCGCCAGCCTCCGCCGACGCAGGCGCTGGCCCGAGGAGAGGGAGAGAGGAGAAGTAGGGGGGGGGTTAGAACCCCCCCCCCCTCCGTGACGGTGACGGGGGGGGTTCTAAACCACCCACCCCCTCCATCCAAGTGAGGGGGGTCCGGTTCCATCCCCCCCCTCCAAGCGACCGCAGAACGCGCTCTTTCATTTGTACTAGTCCTTATCTTGTTACTCTTGATATGATTATGCGTATTATTTCCATTATTCCTCGTATGCGTCGTACTATTAGTCGTCGTATTACTTGTGCGAGTACCATTATTACTACTATTCTTATTTCCACAAGTATCATTAGTATCACTATCAATATTATCTGTATTATTGCTAATATATCAGCATCAGTATAATTATTGCTTACTAGTATTACCATCATGTTCACTTTTAGTAGTACAAGTAGTCGTAGTATTATTATTATTATTATTATTATTATGTATCCTCCTCCTCCTCCTCGTCCTCCTCCTCCTCATCATCATCATCATCATCATCATCATCATCATCATCATCATCCTTCCTACTCCTCCTCCTCCTGCTCCTCTTCCTCTTCCTCTTCCTCTTCCTCCCTCCTCCTCCTCCTCCTCCTCCTCTTCTTCCTCCTCCTCCTCCTCCTCCTCGCTGGGGCGTCGGCCTGGAGGGCATGCGTACAGTAGGAGCTCGGCCACACGAGACCTTCCACAAAAAACCATAGCCCCCCTGAGACCCCAGGACGTCCGCTGATTTTTGGTGCGGGAGCATCACGCTTTTCATCGCAAAGCCATCGAGACCCAAGGGATCCACTGCACCCGGGAGGCAAGCGGGGTGTTTCTTGGCATGAGTTTCCACTGTATGCCTTGGCTGCGACAGATGGGCCCCCTCTGGCCCTTCGTGCGGCCGATGGGCCCATGGCCTGGGACGCCATCAAGCCCTGCATGTCGCTGCGCCACTTGCAGAAATCGGCCTCCCAGACGGCGATCGCCGGCAGAAGGAAGTACCTCCGCATCCGCCTGGCCCTTTCTTGCTATCTCTCTCTCTCTTTCTCTCTTTCTCTCTCACTCTCTCTCTCTCTCTCTTATTTTCCTCCTTTATCCTTCCTCCCCCTCCTCTCTCGTCCCATCCCCCTTGTCCTACTGCCCCCCCTCCTCTTCCCCCCCTCCTCCACTGCCGCCCTCTCTCCTCTTCCCCTCCATCTCCCCATCCCATCCCGCGCCCCCTCTTCTTCCTCTTCTTCCTCCTCCTCCTCCTCCTCCTTCTCCTGCTCCTCCTCCTCCTCCTCCTCTTCCTCCTTCTCCTGCTCCTCCTCCTCCTCCTCATCATCATCATCATCAGCATCATCATCATCCCTCTTCCCTTCGCCTCCTCCGCCACCTCGTCATCCACGTCGTCCTCTTCCTCCTCCTTCTACACCTCCACGTCTTCCTCCTCCATCCTGCACGTCTTCCTCCTCCCTCCTCCTCCTCCTCCTCCTCCTCCTCCTCCTCCTCTTCCTCCTCCCCTTCTTCTTCTTCTGATTACTATTTTTATGAGTGCTATTATTATGATGTGTCTTGTTCGTACTACCAATCTGAATAATAATATTAATAGGAACCATCTTATTATACTTAGTCTTCTCATTTACAATATTAGTGGAAGTAGTAGTAGTAGTAGTAGTAGTAGTAATACTAGTAGTAGGAATAGTAGTAGTAGTAATAGTAGTAGTAGTAGTAGTAGTAGTCGTAGTATTCGTAGTAGTAGTAGTAGTAGTAGTAGTAGTAGTAGTAGTAGTAGTAGTAGTAGTAGTAGTAGTAGTAGTAGTAGTAGTAGTAGTAGTAGTAGTAGTAGTAGTAGTAGTAGTAGTAGTAGTAGTAGTAGTAGTAGTAGTAGTAGTAGTAGTAGTAGTAGTAGTAGTAGTAGTAGTAGTAGTAGTAGTAGTAGTAGTAGTAGTAGTAGTAGTAGTAGTAGTAGTAGTAGTAGTAGTAGTAGTAGTAGTAGTAGTAGTAGTAGTAGTAGTAGTAGTAGTAGTAGTAGTAGTAGTAGTAGTAGTAGTAGTAGTAGTAGTAGTAGTAGTAGTAGTAGTAGTAGTAGTAGTAGTAGTAATAGTAGTAGTAGTAGTAGTAGTATCGGGGGTGAGGGGGCGAGATCGAAATGGAACGGAAAGCCCCCCTACCGGGAAATCGATTTCGGTTTCGTGTTTGTGCGTGCCGTGCGTGCGGGCGAGGCGAAGCTGCGTGGGCGGGCGAGAGAAAGTCTCCTGTGGCTGAGGCGCGGCCGGACCAAATGCCTCCCTTCCGGGCGGCCGGGGCCCCGCGGTGTCCCGCCGGTGTCCCGCTGGTGTCTCCTGTGGCTGAGGCGCGGCCGCACCAAATGTCGCCCTTCCGAGCGGCCGGGGGCCCGCGGTGTCCCGCCGGTGTCCCGTCGGTGCCCCGTCGGTGTCCCGATGATGATGATGATGATGATGATGATGATGAGGATGATGATGATGATGTTGATGGTGATGATGGTGACGATGATGTTGATGTTTTACTTCGATGATCGATAGTGAGATCGATAGTGAGATCGAATGTGAGATCGATAGTGAGGTCGATAGTGATATCGATTGTGAGATCGAACGTGAGACCGAATGTCAGACCGATTGTGAGATCGATTGTGAGATCGATAGTGGTATCGATAGTGAGATCGACTGTGAGACCGAATGGGGGATCAAATGTGAGATCGATTGTGATATCGATAGTGAGATCGATAGCGAGACCGAATGCGAGATCGATTGTGGGATCTGTTGTGAGGTCGATAGTCAGATCGATTGTGAGATCGATCGATTGAGATTGATAATGAGATCGATAGTGAGTTCGATAGTGAGATCGATGGTAAGACCTTGTGAGATTGGTTGTGCCATCGATAGTGAGTTCGATAGTGAGACCGAATGTAAGACCGATGATGAGATCGAAGGTGAGTTCGATAGTGATATCGATAGTGAGACCGAATGCGAGATCGATTGCGAGATCGATTGTGACATCCATAGTGAGATCGGTAGTGAGACCGAATGTGAGATCGATAATGAGATCGATTGTGAGTTTGATAGCGGGATCGATAGTCGGATCGAATGTGAGATCGACTGTGAGATCGATTGTGATATCGATTGTGAGATCAATAGCGAGACCGATTGTGAGATCAGTGGTGAGATCGATTGCGAAATCGATTGTGCGATCGATAATCAGATCGATCGTGAGATCGATCGATTGAGATCGATTGTGAGATCGGTAGTGAGTTCGATAGTGAGATCGATCGAGTGCGACGTTGGCCCCTCCCCCCCTCACCTCCTTATCACCCGAAGGGTGGTCGTATAGGTATGAGTACCCGTAGGTTTAATATTATTCGTGTGACTAGTACTATAAATGTTAGTACTGTCACTTTTGACAATTCGTATTAGTCTTAACCGTCGTATTAACATTCACGTACTCTTTCTTAGTACTATTGTTTAGTAGTAGTAGTAGTACATGTAGTAGTAGTAGTAGTAGTAGTAGTAGTAGTAGTAGTAGTAGTAGTCGTAGTAGTCGTAGTGATAACTATAATAGTAACAGCATTAATATAAAAAATACTAGTAGTAGTAGTAGTAGTAGTAGTGGTAGTAGTAGTAGTAGTAGTAGTAGTAGTAGTAGTAGTAGTAGTAGTAGTGGTAGTAATAGCAGTAGTAATAATGGTAGTAGTAGTGATAGTGGTAGTGGTAGTAGTAGTAGTAGTAATAATAGTAATAGTAGTAGTAGTAGTGGTAGTAGTAGTAGTCGTAGTAGTAGTAGTGGTAGTAGTAGTAGTAGTAGTAGAACTAGTAATAGTGGTAGTAATAGTATAGTAGTAGTAGTAGAGTAGTAGTAGTAGTAGTAGTAGTAGTAGTAGTAGTAGTAGTAGTGGTAGTAGTAGTAGCAGTAGTAGCAGTAGTAGCAGTAGCAGTAGTAGTAGTAGTAGTAGTAGTAGCAGCAGTGGTAGTAGTACCAGTAGTAGCAGCAGTAGTAGTAGTAGTTGTTGTTGTAGTAGCAGGAGTAGTAGTAGTAGTAGTAGTAGTAGTAGAAGTAGAAGTAGAAGTAGAAGTAGAAGTAGTAGTAGTAGTAGTATTCCTCATATTCCTCTTATTATTCCTCTTCCTCCTCCTCATCATCCTTCTCCTCCTCCTCCTCCTCCTCTTCCTCCTTCTCCTCTCTCTCCTCCTCGTCCGCCTCCTTCTTCTCCTCCGAAATGATGAAACCTCCTCCTCTTTCTCATCCTTCTCCTCCTCGTCCTCCTCCTTCTCCTCTCCCTCCTCCCCCTCCGCCTCCTTCTTCTCCTCCGAAATGATAAAAAACCAAGATGCAATTAAATATCAACTCTGGAGCTAATCCATTTCAATATGGATCCTGCTACCCGCTTCCTCGTGGATTAACTCCGGAGTTCATCCACAGGGAAGCGGATCCACCAGCCAACCTCCTCCTCCTGAATTAACTCCGGAGTTAATCCACGGGTGAGGGGTGGATCAGGGCGCCGCCCTGGGCCCCGTGAATGAACTACGGAGTTGATCCACGGGTGAGGGGTGGATCAGGGCGCCGCCCTGTGCCCCCTGAATGAACCCCGGAGTTAATCCACGGGGGAGGGGTGGATCAGGGCGCCGCCCTGGGCCCCCGTGAATGAACCCCGGAGTTAATCCACGGGGGAGGGGTGGATCAGGGCGCCGCCCTGGGCCCCGTGAGTTAACTCCAAAGATAATCCACGGAGGAGGGGTGGATCAGGGCGCCGCCCTGGGCCCCGCGAGTTAACTCAGGAGTTGATCCACGGGGGAGGGGTGGATCAGAGGTCATCCAGGGCGCCTCCGGGCGACCTCTCAGAAGCCCTCCAGGAGGGCTTTGAGAGGCGCCGCCCTAGAATTCGCCGGCCCAACGGGCCAGAGGCGTGCTAAGATCTCCGGTAACTGCTAAATAATACTTCTACTTCGCGCGCGCGGGGCGGCCCCTGGGGGTCCCCGGACGAAAAGTACCCCGGGCGATCCCTGGCAGGGTCGGGTCAGAGATGGTTTTCCTCCTGGGCGCCGCCCCCGTGGCCCTCCAGAGAGCCCGAAGAAGGGCCACGAGGCCGCCAAGAGCCCTCCAAGATGGTTCAAGAGTGCTCCGAGATGCCACACGATCGTTCCAAGACGGCCAAGATGGCCCCCAGACGCCCCAAGAGGCCTCCAAGAACACTTCCCAGAGTGCCCCAAGAGGCAAAATTCATTACTTTTCCTGAGGTTTTGGCCAGATTTTGGCGTGTCCATCTTTTCGGCTTCCCGACGCCCCAAGACGGCCCAAGAGGCCCCCAAGATCGCCCCAAGAGGGCCCAAGAAGGTCCCAAGAAGGCCCCAAGATGGCCCAAGAGGGCTCCAAGACGGCCCCAGAGGCTCCCCAAATGCCCCCTCCAGCACGCAAGCAAATGCCAACTACCCGACTCGTTTAAGAGTCCCCACGAGGCCACCAAGAGGCCTCCCAAAAGAGCCCCCATAGGCAACAGGCTTCCACACGGGCCACGACGCTGTCAAGACTCCCCTAGCGGCCACCCAGAAGCCTCCCGAGAAAGCCCCCATAAACGAGAATACATGTTGTCCTATGCGTTTTCCAACAAATTCAGCCCAAGAGGGTTTCAGGAGGAGCCCGAAAACGCTTCAGGAGGAGCCCACACGGGTTCAAGATAGCTCCAAGATTATTGAACGAATTCAGCCCCAGAAGGTTTCAGGAGGAGCCCGAAAACGCTCGAGGGGGAGCCCAAATGGGTCCAGGATAGCTCCAAGAATTACCAACGAATTCACCCCAAGGGAAAGTTTCAGGCGGAGCCCGAAAACGCTCCAGGAGGAGCCCGCACGGGTCCAAGATAGCTCCAAGATTTTTGAACGAATTCAGCCCAAGAAGGTTTCAGGAGGAGCCCGAAAACGCTCCAGGAGGAGCCCACACGGGTCCAAGATAGCTCCAAGATTCTTGAACGAATTCACCCCAAGAGAGGGTTTCAGGAGGAGCCCGAAAACGCTCGAGGGGGAGCCCAAATGGGTCCAGGATAGCTCCAAGATTTACCAACGAATTCACCCCAAGAGAGGGTTTCAGGAGGACCCCGAAAACGCTCCAGGAGGAGCCCACACGGGTCCAAGATAGCTCCAAGATTTTTGAACGAATTCAGCCCAAGAAGGTTTCAGGAGGAGCCCGAAAACGCTCCAGGAGGAGCCCACACGGGTCCAAGATAGCTCCAAGATTTACCAACGAATTCACCCCAAGAGAGGGTTTCAGGAGGAGCCCGAAAACGCTCCAGGAGGAGCCCAAATGGGTCCAGGATAGCTCCAAGATTTACCAACGAATTCACCCCAAGAGAGGGTTTCAGGAGGACCCCGAAAACGCTCCAGGAGGAGCCCACACGGGTCCAAGATAGCTCCAAGATTTTTGAACGAATTCAGCCCAAGAAGGTTTCAGGAGGAGCCCGAAAACGCTCCAGGAGGAGCCCGCACGGGTCCAGGATAGCTCCAAGATTCTTGAACGAATTCAGCCCAATAAGGTTTCAGGAGGAGCCCGAAAACGCTCGAGGGGGAGCCCAAATGGGTCCAGGATAGCTCCAAGATTTACCAACGAATTCACCCCAAGAGAGGGTTCCAGGAGGACCCCGAAAACGCTCCAGGAGGAGCCCACACAGGTCCAAGATAGCTCCAAGATTGTTGAACGAATTCAGCCCAATAAGGTTTCAGGAGGAGCCCGAAAACGCTCGAGGGGGAGCCCACACGGGTCCAAGATAGCTCCAAGATTCTTGAACGAATTCACCCCAAGAGAGGGTTTCAGGAGGACCCCGAAAACGCTCCAGGAGGAGCCCACACGGGTCCAAGATAGCTCCAAGATTTTGAACGAATTCAGCCCAAGAAAGTTTCAGGAGGAGCCCGAAAACGCTCCAGGAGGAGCCCACACGGGTCCAAGATAGCTCCAAGATTTTTGAACGAATTCAGCCCAAGAAGGTTTCAGGAGGAGCCTGAAAACGCTCGAGGGGGAGCCCAAATGGGTCCAGGATAGCTCCAAGATTTACCAACGAATTCACCCCAAGAGAGGGTTTCAGGAGGAGCCCGAAAACGCTCGAGGGGGAGCCCAAATGGGTCCAGAATAGCTCCAAGATTTACCAACGAATTCACCCCAAGAGAGGGTTTCAGGAGGACCCCGAAAACGCTCCAGGAGGAGCCCACACGGGTCCAAGATAGCTCCAAGATTTTTGAACGAATTCAGCCCTAGAAGGTTTCAGGAGGAGCCCGGAAACGCTCGAGGGGAAACCCAAATGGGTCCAGGATAGCTCCAAGATTTACCAACGAATTCACCCCAAGAGGGTTGAGGAGGAGCCCGAAAACGCTCCAGGAGGAGCCCACATGGGTCCAAGATAGCGCCACGATTTTTCAACGACTTCAGCCCAAGAGGGTTTCAGGAGGAGCCCGAAAACGCTCCAGGAGGAGCCCACATGGGTCCAAGAGAGCTCCAACACCGCCCCGGAAGCATCCAAGATGGCCCTGGAGCCTCCCAAGACGGCTCGAAAAAAAACGACCCGAAAACGCTCCAGGAGGAGCCCACATGGGTCCAAGAGAGCTCCAACACCGCCCCGGAAGCATCCAAGATGGCCCAGGAGCCTTCCAAGACGGCTCCAAGAAAAAAACGGACGGGGAACGCGAACACACGTTTCGGGCTCTCGGCCCCGAGAGGCCTCCAGGAGACCCTCGCAAGCTCCCAAAATGCCCCCAAGGGAGCCCAAGAGGCCTCCAAAAGGGGCCGACGACGCCCCTAGAGGCCCCGAAGAAGCCCCCAACCCAAGAAACATCCCTGAGGACTCTAAACCACAATCCACGCACAATGGCGGAACGGGCCGAAGGCTCTGCGATCGCAGCTCCACCATGGAGGAGCTCACCACCATCACCATCATCATCTTCATTATCATCATCATCATCACCATCATCGTCGTCGTCGCCTTCAGCATCATCATCATCATCATCATCATCATCATCATCATCATCATCATCATCATCATCATCATCATCATCATCGCAACCTTCATCATCACCCTCTTCCTCATCCTCGTCATGAACCTCATGTTCCTCATACATCCACGCTCGCACCAATCATCCTTCTCTTCCCCCGTGATCCTCCTCCCCTGTCTCGTCCTGATCCTCCTCTTATCCTCATCCTGAACCTCACCACCGTCATCGTAATTCTCCTCCTCGTCATCCCCATCCTCCCGGTGAGCTCCACGCACGCCACAGCGGGCCCGCCGCTGTTTCAGCCCCGCAGGGTCCCGAGGATGGGGGAAGAGAGGCGACAACTGCAATGGAAGGGCGATTGCGGGAGGAGTGCGGAGGATTGCCGATGAATGCGCGGAGATCCCCACGAACGGGCGGGAAACGCGGGGATTCCGAAAAGTGGAGTGAAGAATACACGTTGTGGGAAGACCGCGACTTCGGGAGGGGTAAGAGGGTTCCTCACGACTCCCCCCTCCTACGACCCCTGGAACTCTCCGGGGAAGCCTCGAAGCACCCACGGAACCCGCAGGCTGGGGACCTTCGGGGACCTGCGGGAACCTCCTCCGCTCCGTCACGGAACCTCAGAATGACCACAAGCACCCGCTGCCCTTCCTCCGTTCTTTTCGGCATACGCCGCGCCGACATCAGCACAGTAAATCCAGTCGCACGTCGCGCTCCCATGTCCTGCTCACCGCTATCGGACATCAGAGCACACTCACCTCGCTTTCAATCTCTTCCGAGACGTCGCCCCCCCGCTGCTGCAGTCCCTGCAATACAGAGTACTCTGCATCCCGCCCCTCTTCGCCTGACGCAGACGCTCTGGCTCAAACTTCAAACGGCCCCGTGGCCCACACCCCTCACACACGTACTTCGTGCAATCCTTGGCAGAACACCCGTCCGCGCAGCACTGCCCGCACACTGCGTTCCGGCCGTGCTTCTTCGCATTCGACAGCACGTGCACGTCGAACGCCGCGGCGTCCTTCTCTTTGGCGCACGCCGTGCACCTTGCCCGCTCTGCCCCGCACCGCCTGCATACCTTCTCGGCCTTCGAAAAGCATTGCTTGTCCAACACCTCGTTGCACTTCGGACACTCGTGGCACTCCAAGCACCGCCGTACATTCCGCCCCGCGCCCGTCTTCCGGGCCCGCCCGCCATCCGGAAAGCAGTCCTTCGCCCGCATCCTCTCGCACACCTCGCACTTCTCTGCTGCGCAACATCTGCAGACCTTCTCGGCCTGCGAGAAGCACCGCTTGTCCAGCACCTGCTTGCAGTCGGAACATTCGTGGCATTCCAGGCACCGCCTGATTTTCAACTCAGCACCCCTCTGTCGCGCCCGGCCGCCATCTGGGAAGCAGCTCGTCGCCGGCGCCCTCTCACACACCTCGCACTTCACTGGCGCGCACATTGCGCACACCCGCCCATTGCACACAAACTTCCTGTAATCACGCACCCGCTCCTTGCATGCGACGCACACTTCGCAATCCGCGCACCGCCGGATGGCCTGTCTGCGAACTTGGCGTGGCTGCTCACGGAAACTGATCACGGGCTTCTCCGCGCCGCACACGGCGCATTCGAAGACGCACTGGACTCTGCAACACTTGGAACAACAGTGCGACGCTGCTACCCCTGGCATCCTGAAAGCGTCGCTGCCTGACACGCACTCGCCGCACTTGGCGCAGATGTGAACCTCGTAGCTGCCAGCGAGCACGCACGCGTTGCACTCGTCACTCCCGTCCAAGAACAGCGCTCCACTCTGCAGGTGCGCACACGAGATGCACTGTTTCTGCAGGAAGCGTGCCGCAGAACCCTTCGCCCGCTCGCTACACAGGGCCTCGGCGCACGCCTTGCACTCGCGCCAATGCCCTGGACCCAGACACTTGTCTCCGACGTCTGCCCGATGCCGCGGCTTCGCTCCGAACCCCTTCTGCTGGAAACGCAAGGCGACAGCACCAGCACGCCCGCGTTGGACCCCGCTGCATCCTCCGCTCCCTGCCGGCCTCCTGCGCAGCCACCATCCCGGCGAACTCCTCCGTCGCCTCAGCCCTGCCACACTCCTGAACCTCCTCTGCGGTCTCTCCTGCAGCCGCCGCGCCTGGCCCCTGCCTCGCTCGCAGCAGCTTCAACGAGCAGTGCGGCCCCGCCGCGGCGCCCTGCCGGAAAAGCTCCGGCGCGAAAGCGCGCAGCAGTAGGAGTCCCTCGGCCGACGTAAGCCGCGAGAGAATCACGTGCGCGGTCATTGCCTCGGAGGATCCGACCTGGTCCAAGACGTCTCCGCGGTCGGCCAGCCCCGCTGTCAAGGTCGCCCCCTGCATCATGAACGCCGCGCTGGCGAAGTCTGGGATCCAAGTGAAACCCGTGCGCCGCATCTTCGCCCCCGGCGCTGAATTGCCGCACGCGCCCCCTCGGCGCTCCGTTGGCCATTGCGCGCCCTCCGCCCCTCTAGCTGTCCACTCTCCATTCTCCCCCGCTGCCATTCCTAACCGCCACCTCTGCCCTCCTACTCATTGCCCTTCCCTCCCGCCTTCCCTTCGCGCCCTTCACCTGCCCCACTCCCGTTCCCACCCTCGACTCGACTATCCGACGGAGCTGCCGACGAGGCTCTCTGCATAATTCCCATGTCCGTTGCACAGGGTACAGAGGGAATACGCCAGGGCCCAACTTCGGATCCACATTCCATGTCACGCCGTCTACGCGGAGGTACAGACAACGAGGCAAGTACTTCAGGAACCTATCCGACCCCGCCACTCGAACGCGATCGGCCGGGCGAAGCTCCCACCCGACCAACTCGCAAGACATGTGCTTCAGAATCGCAATGTCCTTCGTCTTGCACACCTTTTCGGTCGTCCGGCCCTTAATTCCCACGTACAGAATGTTGACACCTGGAATTCCTGCCGTTTTCTGATCGTGGAGCATGAGCAGCTTCTCCAGGCCATGCTCGAGCTTCCCCGGTGCCTTCGCAATCTGCGCTGGGTTGTCTGGCTTATCCTGGGCTGTGAACCAAAGGGTATGCATCTCGTGGGCTTTCGCAAACTCCGCCGTTCTCAGCAGCATCGCGTGGTACTTCGGGTCGTTGTTCTTGTGCATGTACGGCGCTGACACGAAGGGCTCCTGCACTACGCGCCGGTCCTCCGGCAGCACCAGCCGGTTCCCCCTCTCGCGCTCAGCCTGGCACCCCGCGCACTCCAGCTCCCGCATGGCCTGCCAGGTCGACCCGCGCAGCTTCCTGTCCGCCCACACCACGTCCAGCGTACTGCACCTGTCTTCCTGGCACGCGCATCCGGCCGCAAACGGCCAGCACCCCGCGTGCGCCGTCGGCATGCCCATCAGGAAATGGTAGGACTCCTCCGACATGCGCCCTTCCCGTGCCTCCTGCAACACCGCCGTGCACCACGGATCCGCCGTCAGTCTCTTCTGAACCACCAGCTCCCAGAAGTGCGTCAGACCGACGCGCGGATCGCTGCTCCAGAACAATTCCAGAGCTGCTTTTTTTCCTGCGACGTCTTCCCATCCTTCGGCGGCAAGAACACTACGGCAGAAGCAGGGATCGGTGGGATTTGGTAGAAGCCCCCAAAGGCAAGAACGTTGTACCCGCCGAATGGCCTGTAGGTCTTGCCCGAACGACTGCGGCACCGGTTCACCTGCGCCGCGTCCGAAAGGTGCTTATCCAACGCGCCCAGCAGAGCGTCCGCCACCATGCCTACCTCATCTATCAGCAGCCACCGCACTGCCTGATTTCGAGTACAAAGCACGTCCACGTCAGCGTGAGACAAACTCCTGCCACCGCCCCCCACAGAGACGTCGCCGCCTGAGTGAATTGTCACACCGCCCATCGCGCACCTGGCGCGCTGGGCGCGCCTGACGTACCTGGCGCGCACCTGGCGCACCTGGCGCGCCTGGCGCGCCTGGCGCGCCTGGTGCAACTGGCGCACCTGGCGCACCTGGCGCGCACCTGGCGCACACCTGGCACACCTGGTGCATCTGGCGCACCTGGCGCACCTGGAGCGCTGGGCGCAACTGGCGCACCTGCCACACCTAGCGCAGACCTGGCACCTGGCGCGCCTGTCGCACCTGGCGCACCTGGCGCACCTGGCGCACCTGGCGTACCTGGCGTACCTGGCGCAGCTGGCTCACTTGGCGCGCCCGGCGCAACTGGCGCACCTGGCACACCTGGCGCAACTGGCGCACCTGGCGCACCTGGCGCGCACCTGGCGCACACGTGGCGCACACCTGGCGCAACTGGCGCACCTGGCGCGCACCTGGCGCGCACCTGGCGCTCACCTGACGCGCTGGGCGCACCTGGCGCACCTGGCGCGCTGGGAGCACCTGGCGCCCACCTGGTGCAGCTGGCGCAACTGGCGCGCCTGGCGCAACTGGCGCACCTGGCGCACCTGGCGCGCTGGGCGCACCTGGCGCACACCTGGCGCGCCTGGCGCACCTTGCGCATCTGGCGCACCTGGCGCACCTGGCACACCTGGCGCACCTGGCGCGCCTGGCGCGCCTGGCGCGCCTGGTGCCCTTGGCGCACACCTGGCGCACACCTGGCGCCACCTGGCTCACCTGGCGCGCCTGGCGGCGCACCTGGCGCGCCTGGCGCGCCTGGCGCACCTGGCGCACCTGGCGCACCTGGCGCGCCTGGCGCCACTGGCGCACATGGCGCACCTGGCGCGCCTGGCGCGCCTGGCGCACCTGGCGTACCTGGCGCAGCTGGAGCACCTGGCACACCTGGCGCGCTGGGCGCACCTGGCGCACCTGGCACACCGGGCGCACACCTGGCGCACACCTGGCGCACACTTGGCGCACCTGGCGCGCCTGGCGCATCTGGCGCACCTGGCGCACCTGGCGCACCTGGCGCACCTGGCGCACCTGGCGCACCTGGCGCACCTGGCGCGACTGGCGCGCTTGGCTCACCTGGCACGCCTGGTCTTCTGGGAGGCTCAGCGGAGGTACGTCCTACGCAGATCACCACTATACCATGGCGCCGAAATGTCCTTCGGTATTGAGTGGTCCTGAATGCAATTGCCACTTGTGTAGAAAGGGTTGGGTACGTCGCAGGATACTTGTTTGGACCGCTATGGAGGCCAAATTGGAATGATCTTGGGCTCTCTTGGTGCCATATTGGCCATCTTGGACGCATCTTGGAGGCCATCTTGGGCCATACTGGCCGTCTTGGAGGCGCCTTGGGACAGTCTTGGAAGCCATCCTGGGCCGTCTTGGAGGGATATTTCGTGGACTTTGAGGTCCTGAATTGTCTTTCGAACCATTTTACGAAGATCATAGCTTTTCGTCCGAAATTGGCTCGCATGGCCGTCAAGAGGCCATGTTGACCCTTTCGGGCCTTCCTGGAGGACGTCTTGGAGGGCTCTTGGGCCGTCTTGGAGGCCTCTTGCCGGCCTTTTGGGCAGTCTAAGGCCATCATGAAGCCATCTGGGGCCGTCTTGGGTGCATCTTGGGGCCATCTTCGCTGTCTCGGAGGCCCTCTTGGCCGTCTGGGAGGCATCTTGGAGGCCATCTTGGCCGTCTTGGAGGCCATCTTCGGCGTCTTCGGGGCCATCTTGGGCCGTCTTGGGCTCTTATTGGGAGCCTCTTGGGCTGTCATGGCGCCGTCTTGGAGGCCTCTTGGGCGCTCTTGGGCGCTCTTGGGGCCATCCTGGGCCGTCTTGGGCCGTCGGAGAGCTGATAAGAAGAAAATGCCAACATCCTTCAAAAACCTAAGGAAAAACGATGATTTGGGCCATTTCGGGCCTTCCTGGAGGACGTCTTGGAGGCCTCTTGGGGGCCTCTTGGCCAGTCGTTGGCCATCTTGGAGCCATCCTGGGCCGTCTTGGAAGCTTCTTGGACAAACTTGAAGGCATCTTTGACTCTCTCGGGCCGTCTTGGAAGCCATCTTGGACCGTCTTTGGCGACTTGGACGCCATCTTGGGCCATCTTGGAGGCCATCTCGGGCCAACGTGACAATCTCAGAGGCCATCTTGAGCAGTCGTGGAGAATGTTTTGCGGTCGTTGAGGTGGTCGCGGGGCCCTTCTGGGACCCCGGCGGGATCGGCCGAAGCCCCAGGGGGAAGTCTTTGGAAAAAACCAAAACTAAAATCGAAAGGATCTAGCACGCCGGGCACCCCTGTGATAAATCAACAGGGGGCGGCGGATCGAAGACGCCTACGGCGAGTCACCGCCGCCCCCTGCCCTTTCGGAAGCGCCTATGTGGCCGAACGTTGAGGCCAGAGCCCTGACAAGCTATCGGACCATGTGTTCCCCGAATCGGTTTGGCAAGCCTTCGGGGAACACGTGGGGGAGGACGGGGAAGAGGAGGAGAGTGAGGAATGGGCGTGTTCGGGGCCCCTTGGGGGCTCTTATGAGCTTTTGGAGGCGTTTTGGGGCCTGCTGGCCGAAGGTTGGGTCAGATCCGTGCCAACCTTTCGAAACGAGCGTTCCCCGAATCGGTTTGGAAAGCTTTCGGGGAACACGTGGAGGAGGTTGGGGACGAGGAGGAGAGTGAGGAAAAAGGGGAAGGGAGGAAGAGTCCTCTTGGGAGCCTCTTGAGGCACTCTGGGGCTCAATCGGGCCATCTGGAAGCCATTTTGACCCCTTCGGGCCTTCCTGGAGGACGTCTTGGAGGGCTCTTGGGCCGTCTTGGAGGCCTCTTGCGGGCCTTTTGGGCAGTCCAAGGCCATCTTGAGGCCATTTGGGGCCGTCTTGGGTGCATCTTGGGGCCATCTTCGCTGTCTTCGAGGCCTTCTTGACCGTCTTGGAGGCATCTTGGAGGCCATCTTGGCCGTCTTGGAGGCCATCTTCGGCGTCTTCGGGGCCATCTTGGGCCGTCTTGGGCTCTTCTTGGGGCCCTCTTGGGGGCCTCTTGGGCTGTCATGGCGCATCTTGGATGCCTCTTGGGCGCTCTTGGGACGATGTTGGTGGCCTCTTGGGCCGTCTTGGGCCGTCGGAGAGCTGATAAGAAGAAAATGCCAACATCCTTCAAAAACCTAAGGAAAAACAATGATTTGGGCCCTTTCGGGCCTTCCTGGAGGACGTCTTGGAGGCCTCTTGGGAGCCTCTTGGCCAGTCTTAGGCCATCCTGGAGCCATTCTGGGCCGTCTTGGAGGCTTCTTGGACGAACTTAAAGGCATCTTGGACTCCCTCGGGCCGTCTTGGAAGCCATCTTGGACCATCTTTTGCGACTTGGACGCCATCTTGGGCCATCTTGGAGGCCATCTCGGGCCAACGTGACCATCTTAGAGACCATCTGGAGCCGTCTTGGAAGATTGTTTGCGGTCGTTGAGGTCCCTTTCGGGTGGCCGGCGGGACGGACCGAAGCCCCAGGGAGAATTCTTTTGGGAAAAGAAACAAAACCAAAGCGAAAGGATCCAGTACGCCAGGCACCCCTGTGATGAATCAACAAGGGGCGGCGGATCGAAGACGCCTACTGCGAATCACCGCCGCCCCCCGCCCCTTTGGAAGCGCCTCTGTGGTCGACAGCTGGGCCAGAGCTTGGCCAAGCTATCGGGCCAGTCGTTCCCCGAGTCGGTTTGGGAAGACTTCGGGGAACGCATGGGGGAGCAAGAAGAGGAGGAGGGGGAGGATGACGAAAAAAGATAAGGACGAGTAGGAGGAGGAGGAGGAGGAGGAGGAGGAGGAGGAGGAGGAGGAGGAGGCCTCTTAGGCGTCTCTTAGGGCACTCTTGGGGCCTCCTGGGAGCTTCCTGGGGGCTTTTGGAAGGTTTTTGGTGGCCTTTGGGGGCTTCTTTGGGGCGTCGTAAGGCGTTCCTGGCTTGTCTGACGCCGTCGGAAGCCGTCTTGGGGGCCTGTCTGGGTCGTCTTGGGGCCCCCTTGAGGCAGATCAGGGGTTTTTAAAGGCCATCTTGGGCGTCTTGGAGGCCTCTTGGGCCGTTTGGGGGCCCTCTTGGGGCCGTCTTGGGGGCCTTTGGGGCCGTCATGGGGCCATCTTGGAGGCCTCTTGGGCGATCTCGGGGGCCTCTTGCGCCGTCTTGATCCGTCGGAATGCCGAGACGAAGCAAATACAAAAATCCTTCACAAACCTTATGAAAATCAATGATTTTGGCCTCGTCGGGTCCTCTTGGAAGCATCTTGGGGTCATCTTAGCCGTCTTGGGGGCCATTTTGGCCGTTTTGGAGGCCTCTTGGGCCGTCATGGGGCCATCTTGGAGGCCTCGTGGGCGACCTAGGGGCCTCCTGGGCCGCCTTGAGTCGTCGGAATGCCAAAAAGGAGCAAATGCCAAAATCCTTCACAACTTTTTGGAAACTAAATGATTTTGGCCTCTTCGGGTCCTCCTGGAAGACCTCTTAGAGGCCTCTTGGGCAGTCTTGGAGACCTCTTGGGGGCGTCTTGGGCCGACTTGGGCAATATCGAGGCCATCTTAGGCCGTCTTGGGTGCATCTAGGGCCGTTTTGGAGGCATCCTGGGGTCATCTTAGCCGTCTTGGAGGCTGTCTTGGCCGTCTTGGATGCCTCTTTGGGCCCTCTTGGGGCCGTATTGGGGGCCTCTTGGGCCGTCATGGGGCCATCTTGGAGACCTCTTGGGCGATCTTGGGACGATCTTTGGGGCCCCTTGGGCCGTCTTGAGCCATCGGAATGCCGAGGAGAAGCACACGCCCAAATCCTTCAAAAACGGAAGGGAAACAAATGATTTCGGGCTCAATGCCGCGGGTCACTCGTCCGTCCTGGCGCGCGCGCCCCGAGGGAGCGGCAACCCCGCAGGGCCGCGGCGCCCGCGGGAACGGCGCGGCAGGTGTGCACAGAGAAAGGCACCCGCAAGGCATGCATCGAGCTGCTTGATAGGAAGTGCCACAGGGGCCCGGACCAGGTTTGGCAGGTCTGCGTCTGCTCCTTGCAAGGCGCGCCTCCGCGGTTCGTTCCCGCGCGCATTCGGCAAGCGGTTGCCCATGTCGAGGCCGCCGCCTTTGCGGGGGTGTGCATCCTCCATGCGCGGTGGTCAGGGCCTAGGTCGCTGATATTCCCGGACGTGTCGTATCGCGATGCCCTGGCGATGGCGCGGCCCCGCCCGGCTCGGGGGAGTCGCGCGCGGGGGGCGCTGCGTCGCAGGTCAAGCTCGGCGCAGTGCTTTAGGGCTTCCCAGGGCGGCTGAGTGGGGAACGCATTGCTTTCGCAGGGGGCGCGGGGACGAGATACTCCGAGAAGGCGCGGCGGACAGCGCGCGCGGGTGCCGGCGCCGCAATTTCTGCTGCGGAGGTGGCGCCGCCTCGCTATTCGCGCAGGGCGGGTGGCGTTCCGTCGCCGCTTTCGCCTACGCGTCGGCGAAGACGACCGGCGAAATGCTCGCAGCCTATCACGCGGCGGAGCATTCCGATTCCTCCGAAGGGGAAGCTGCGGCCCAGCGCTTGGCTGCGTGCATCGGGCTGGCGGGGCGCGGGCGCAACGCGCGCGCGGGGGAGGGCTTCCCCATCGGGCGTGCGTCGGGGTGCGGCAGGGCGTCGGCGCCCGATGCCGCCCTCCCCCCCGCGCGTCGTCGGCCCCGCAGGAGCGCGGGCCTCCTGCCGAGCAGCCAGCGGCGCACCCGTCGCGTTCGCCCTGTGTTGGTGCACGCGCCGCCATAGCCGAGGCATTTACATCGCCCATAAAGCGCGCTTAGCAGGGCCGATCAATGCAGAGGCGGCGGCGCGCGGTTCGCAGTGTGAGCGGCCTGTGCGGCTTTGCAGTTTCATTGTTCACGGCCATGGAAATGGCACGGCGCGGCGCGGGGTCGCGCGAGGCGCAGCGCCGCGGCGCGCGAGAGCGCCCGCGCCGCGCGGGGGCGATCGGCAGGAGCGGCGCGCGTCCGCGCGTGGAGGGGCGGGGAGGGGCGCACGAGAACGTCTCCCCCCCCCTCCTGCGCGCGCGAGGGGTTGCGCCGCATCGGGGTCGCGGGGGGGCGCGCGAGTGCGCCCCCGCGCGCGGCGTTCTCGCGGGTGTTGGAATATATTATTGTGTCAACACGCAAGGCGCGCGGAAATGGGCGCTCGCTCGGCTTCCGCTTGCCCACCCGTGCCCACCCTGTGCCCCGCGGGGCGTGCTGCGCGCGGTGGGTCGCGTGCGCGGCGCTCTCGGCTTCCTTCCTGGGCTCTGACCTGCCCGTGCCCACCCGCCCGGGGGGGGGGTCTGGCTCGCGCCTTGGGGCGCTCGCTTCACTCGGTCCCACCCGTGCCCGCCCTCTTGGGGCGTGGGGGGTGGCTCGCGCTTGGGGGCGCTCGTCTGGTCGCGCGCTTTTGGAAAGCGCGTGGTGGTGGCGGCGCGACCGCTGCCGTCATGGGGCCATCTTGGAAACCTCTTGGGTGATCTTGGGACGATCTTTGGGGCCCCTTGGGCCGTCTTGAGCCGTCGGAAGGCCGAGGAGAAGCACATGCTCAAATCCTTCAAAAACGGAAGGGAAACAAATGAAACACATGATTTTAGCATCTTCGGGCCCTCCTGGGGGACTTCTTGGAAACCTCTTGGGTCGTGTTGGGCCGTCTTGGAGGCTTTTTGGGCGAACTTGGAGGTATCTTGGACTCTCTTGGGCCGTCTTGGAGGCCGTCTTGGACCAGCCTGGGCGGACTTGAAGGCCATCTTGGACCATCTTGGAGGCCATCTTGGGCCAACGTGGCAATCTTGGAGGCCATCTTGAGCCGTATTGGGTGATTTTTCCGGGATTGAGATCCCTTTCGGGTGGCCGGCGAGACGGGCCGAAGCCCCAGGGAGAGTTCTTTTGGGATTATCCCGGCAAAGCAACCTAACAGCGATGTGTAGGAGCATATCTGGAAGCATTCCCCTTAAGATTCAGATGAGAATCCAGTTGTAGAATTCTGCTGTTCTCGCAGTCGTAGTCGCATTCGCGATGACAGTCGCAGCGGCAACGGCAGTCGCAGTCACAGCCTCAGCCTCAGCCAGCCTGCCTCAGCTCAGCCTGCCTCAGCCTCAGCCTGCCTCAGCCTCAGCCTCAGCCTGCTTCAGCCTCAGCTCAGTCTGCCTTCAGCCTCGGCCTCCTCAGCCTCAGCCTGCCTCATCTGCCTTCAGCTGCTGCTCAGCCTCAGCCTCAGCCTGCCTCAGCCTCAGCCTCAGCCTGCCTCAGCCTCAGCCTCAGCGTCAGCCTCAGTCTGCCTTCAGCCTCGGCCTCAGCATCAGCCTGCCTCAGCCTCAGCCTCAGCATCAGCCTGCCTCAGCCTCAGCCTCAGCCTGCCTCAGCCTCATCAGCCTCAGCCTCAGCCTCAGCCTCAGCCTGCCTCAGCCTCAGCCTCAGCCTGCTTCAGCCTTCAGCCTCGGCCTGCCTGAGCCTCAGCCTCAGCCTCAGCCTCAGCCTCAGCCTGCCTCCTCAGCCTCAGCCTCAGCCTCAGCCTGCCTCTGCCTCAGCCTCCGCCTGCTTCAGCCTCAGCCTCAGTCTGCCTTCAGCCTCGGCCTCAGCCTCAGCCTGCCTCAGCCTCAGCCTGCATCAGCCTCAGCCTCAGCCTCAGCCTGCCTCAGCATCAGCCTGCCTCAGCCTCAGCCTCAGCCTGCCTCAGCCGCCTCAGCCTCAGCCTCAGCCTGCCTTCAGCCTCAGCCTCAGCCTCAGCCTGCAGCCTCAGCCTCAGCCTCAGCCTGAGCCCTGCCTCAGCCTCAGCCTCAGCCTCAGCCTCAGCCTGCCTGCCTCAGCCTCAGCCTCAGCCTGCTTCAGCCTCAGCCTGAGTCTGCCTTCAGCCTCGGCCCAGCCTCAGTCTGCCGCAGCCTCAGCCTGCATGAGCCTCAGCCTCAGCCTCAGCGTGCCTCAGCATCAGCCTGCCTCAGCCTCAGCCTCAGCCTCAGCCTCCCTCAGCCTGCCTCAGCCTGCTTCAGCCTCAGCATCAGTCTGCCTTCAAGCCTCGGCCTCAGCCTCTCAGCCTGCCTCAGCCTCCTCAGCCTCACCTGCCTCAGCCTCAGCCTCAGCCTCAGCCTGCCTCAGCATCAGCCTGCCTCAGCCTCAGCCTCAGCCTGCCTCAGCCTCAGCCTCAGCCTGCTTCAGCCTCAGCCTCAGTCTGCCTTCAGCCTCGGCCTCAGCCTCAGCCTGCCTCAGCCTCAGCCTGCATCAGCCTCAGCCTCAGCCTCAGCCTGCCTCAGCATCAGCCTGCCTCAGCCTCAGCCTCAGCCTCAGCCTGCCTCAGCCTCAGCCTCAGCCTGCTTCAGCCTCAGCCTCAGTCTGCCTTCAGCCTCGGCCTCAGCCTCAGCCTGCCTCAGCCTCAGCCTGCAGCCTCAGCCTCAGCCTCCGCCTCAGCCTGCCTCAGCCTCAGCCTCAGCCTCAGCCTCAGCCTCAGCCTCAGCCTGCCTCAGCCTCAGCCTCAGCCTGTCAGCCTCAGCCTCAGCCTCAGCCTCAGCCTCAGCCTCAGCCTCAGCCTCAGCCTCAGCCTCAGCCTCAGCCTCAGCCTCAGCCTGCCTCAGCCCTCAGCCTGCCTCAGCCTCAGCCTCAGCCTGCTTCAGCCTCAGCCTCAGTCTGCCTTCAGCCTTCAGCCTCGGCCTCAGCCTCAGCCTGCCTCAGCCTCAGCCTCAGCCTGCATCGCCTCTGAGCCTGCCTCATCACCTGCCTCAGCATCAGCCTGCCTCAGCCTCAGCCTCAGCTGCCTCAGCCTCAGCCTTAGCCTGCCTCAGCCTCAGCCTCAGTCTGCCTGCAGCCTCAGCCTCAGCCTCAGCCTGCCTCAGCCTGGGCCTGCCTCAGCCTCAGCCTCAGCCTCAGCCTGTATCAGCCTCAGCCTCAGCCTCAGCCTGCCTCAGCCTGCCTCAGCCTGCCTCAGCCTCAGCCTCAGCCTGCTTCAGCCTCAGCATCAGCCTCAGCCTGCTTCAGCCTCAGCCTCAGTTTGCCTTCAGCCTCGGCCTCAACCTTCAGCCTGCCTCAGCCTCAGCCTGCATCAGCCTCAGCCTCAGCCTCAGCCTGCCTCAGCATCAGCCTGCCTCAGCCTCAGCCTCAGCCTGCCTCAGCCTGCCTCAGCCACAACCTCAGCCTGCCTCAGCCTCAACATCAGCCTGCCTCAGCATTCAAAATGTGGCCCGGGAATGGAGTTCTGGGAACTCGAAGAGCAAGAAGTGGCCTACAGTTGGCTCCGGGCATTCAAAATCATGCCTAGGAATGGGATTCTGGGAATTCGACGACCACGAAGTGGCCTACAGTTTGCTCCGGGCATTCAAAATGTGGCCCGGGAATGGAGATCTGGGAACTCGAAGACCACGAAGTGGCCTACAGTTGGCTCCAGACATTCAAAATGTAACCCGGGAATGGAGTTCTGGGAACTCGAAGAGCACGAAGTGGCCTATTGTTGGCTCCGGGCATTCAGAATGTGGCCCAGGAATAGAATTCTGGGACCTCGAAGACCACGAATTGTGTAACTGTTTGCTTAAAACGACTTCCGCGGGTTCTCCCCGGCACCCGCCCAGACCCCCCTGGGGAGTCAAGATGCTCTCTTTTGACACTACTAGAAACCTATCAGTCTTCGCTGTTAGGTAAAAAGAACCAAAAGTAACATCGAAAGGATCCAGCACGCCAGGCACCTCTGTGATGAATCAACAGGGGGCGGCGGATCGAAGATGCCTACGGCGAATCACCGCCGCCCCCCGCCTTCTAGAATCGCCCATGTGGCCGAGCGCTGTGGCAAAAGCTCTGCCAAGGTATCGGGCCATGTGTTCCCCCAACCTTTGTGAAAACCCTTCGGGGAGCACTTGGGGAGGATAGCGGGGAAGATCGAGAGGAGGCGGAGGAGGAGGTAGAGGAGGAGGAGGAGGAGGAGGAGGAGGTGGTGGAGGAGGAGGAGGATGAGGAGGAGGAGGAGGAGGAGGAGGAGGAGGGGGCATCTTGGGAGCCTCTGGGGACACTCTTGGGGCCTCCTGGGAGCTTCCTGGGAGCCTCTTGGACCTTTGGGGGCTTCTCGCGGGCCTCTTTGGTCGTCTTGGTGGGCTCCTGGCCCGTCTGACGCCGTCGGAAACCGTCTTTGGGGCCTTTCTGGGGCCGTTCTGGGGCCATACTGGAGACCTCTTCGGCTATCTTTGGGGGCTCTTGGGCCGTCTCGGTCCGTCGGAAAGCCGAAAAAACAGCAGATGCCACAATCCTTCAAAAACGTATGGGAAATCAATGATTTTGGCCTTCTCGGGCCTTCCTGGAGTCCCTCTCGGAGGTCTCTTGGGCCGTCTTGGGCCGTCTTGGTGGGTTCCTGGCCCGTCTGACGCCGTCGGAAGCCGTTCCGACTTGGGGCCCTCTTGGAATGCTACAGGGCCGTCTTGGAGGCCATCTTGGGCGTCTTAAAAGCCTCCTGGGCCGTCTTGGGAGCCTCTTGGGGCCGTCTTGGGAGCCCAGGCTCTAATCTTTCGCCCCTACCCGAGGACCTGGCGTTCCTCTCGACAGCAACGCGCTGATGGGTCACCCACGGCGGCGAGTCATTCCCCGCCCGGAGGGTTGGGGCTGTTAGGCTTAAGTCGGGCGTGTCCCCCTACAGGGGGATTTTGAGCGAAAAATGAAAATACGAAAGAGAAAAAAACGAATGGGCAAAAATGGGGAAAAAAGCGTCCCCAGACAATTTGTTAACTATTTTTGAATATCCCCCCTGTAGAGGGACAGGCCCGACTGAATGTTAGGCTCAAATGAAAAACAACAAAAAACTCACGACCCGTCTCGCATACCCTGCAGACCGCGGCCGCCAGGACCCCGGGGCCCCGCTGCTCCCTGGGCATCCCGCCTCGCGTCTTCGACGAATGGCGCCTGGATGCCGCAGCCGCCAGGCCCACAAGGGGCCCGGTGCTCCAAGAGTGCTGTCAGCATCCCTGGCCAAGAGGCAAGACACTTGAGAGTTCCATTGACCATCCAGACCTCCTTGAACGTCAACACTGTCTCAGGATGGGCCGCAAAAGCCGAGATGCAAGGGCAGCCTTGATGAAGCAGCGCATCCCTATTGCGGATGGATTTTGACTGTATCCCGCATCGCGGCGTTCTCTGGCGGGGATCGCTCGGAGCAACCTAATCGAGCGCCCTCGTCTCGCCCAGGGTCCTGCCGCTGTTCCCCATGGTCGGCACCAGGTGGACTGCCAAGGCCTCCCGTATCCTGAACCAGGGCCGCTTGGAAGTCCACTTGGAGGAGGAGGAGGAGGAGGAGGAGGAGGAGGAGGAGGAGGATCGAGGATCGAGCATCGAGCATCGAAGATCGAAGATCGAGGATCGAGGATCGAGGAGGAGGAGGAGGAGAAGGAGGAGGCTACCGGGTGCGGGAGCAGACCGCAGCCTCGGAGGTGGTGCTGCTCTTGCCCCCCACCCGCCCGCACCCTCGGGGGGGCCCTGCCCGCAGCCCCTGAGCGCGCAGGGTGGAGTCCGGCGCGCCTGCGCACGCGGAGCTCGTGCTGGAGGAACAGCTGGCGGAACTTCCCCTGCGGGCCCCGCGGGCGCGGGCTCCCTCTCGCTCCACCTCTCGCACTCTCTTTGGCTCTCTCTCTCTCTATCCCTGTCTCTCCCTTTCTCTTCCTCCCTCTCTCCTTCCCTCTCCGTCCTTCCTCTGCGTCAACACACGAATGTATAAACATATGTGCATATCTATATATATATATATATATATATATATATATATATATATATATATATATACGTATACACTCATACGCACGTACAAACATACATAAATACATACATACAGACAGACAGACAGACAGACAGACAGACAGACAGACAGGCAGACAGACAGACAGACAGACAGACAGACAGACGGGCAGACAGACAGACAGACAGACAGACAGACAGACAGACAGACAGACAGACAGACAGACAAACAAACAAATAGACAGACTGACAAACACACACAAACATTGATTCACCCATACATATATATATATATATATACTAGAACCATCGCGCGCGCTTCGCGCGCGCTCAGGTTCTAGCCCAGGCCGGGGGGGCGCTGGACGATCTTGGACAACGCTATCAAGCACAGGCGCGCGACGGCATCTGAGGAGCTTCTGGGGTGTTCCGCATGCTTTGTCAACTGGCTGTTGGAGGCACCTCTTGGGTGCCTCTTGGGGGGGGCGTCTGAGGGTCCCTTGGGGGCATCGGCTCTGTAATCTGAAGCCGTCATTGGCCGTCCTTGCTGCGTGGAGGCCCGACTTGCGGCCACCTGCGGCCAGATTGAGGCAATCCGGAAGCCTCCCGGGGGCCTCCTGGAAGCAGTTTTGACGCATCGAGGGCACTCCTGGGCTATTTACCTAACAGCGAAGACTGATAGGTTTCTAGTTGACTCAAAAGAGCTCACAGATCACTCCACAGGGGGGTCCGGGCAGGTGTTGGGGAGTTGCCGGGCGGCAGGGTGCCGGGCTCGTTTTTCACCAACAGTCACACACTTCGTGCTCTTCGACTTCCCAGAACTCCATTCCCAGGCCACATTCTGAATACCCGGATGCAACAGTCACACACTTCGTGTTCTTCGAGATCCCAGAACGCCATTCCCGGGCCACATTTAGAATAACCAGATGCAACAGTCACACACTTCGTGCTCTTCGACATCCCAGAACGCCATTCCCGGGCCACATTCTGGAGGGCCGGATGCAACAGTCACACACTTCGTGCTCTTCGAGTTCCCAGAATTCCATTCCCGGGCCACATTTTGGATGCCCGGAGCCAACTGTAGGCCACTTCCTGGTCTTCGAGTTCCCAGAACTACATTCCCGGGCCACATTTTGAATAGCCAGACGCTTCGTAGTCCTTCCGCCACAGCCGTGTTTGGTTCAGGAATTGCTAGTGACACTGCAGTCCACTGCATTCAATCGTGCCACTGCATTCACTCACTGCAGTCCACTCAGTTTCGATTGCAATGGCGTTCCCCTGGCCGTACCCCCATACCCAACGTTCATCCGCAGCCTCTGCTCCGCGAGGCTCGTCCGAAGTGTCGCCGCCTCGCGGTGCTTCTCAGCCTGCGCCGCCTCGCGGTGCTTCTCAGCCTGCGGAGGAAGGTGGACAGACGCCTGGCTCTGGCGCTGTGCAGCCTGCGTCTTTCACGGTCGCCTCGTTCAATTTCGGGTTCGAGCAGGGCATGATGACTGGTAAGCAGGCGGCCACTCACTGCGCTAACTTCGGAAGGGTGTGCGCCACGATAGTGGAGACCGCTGATGCTGATATTGTCTGTGGCTGCGAGGTCGGTGCGTTCCGTGAAGGCTTTCGCCGAGCAGGGATCAACGTGACAGAGATCCTCAGTAAGCCTTTCGGTGATGGCATTCGCTTCTCGGAGGTCGACAACTACTTGACTCTCTGGGGGTTCCGCGGTGCTTCTCAGCCTGCGGAACTGACTCTGTGCGAAGACAGCAAAGTTTACAGGCCTCCTAGCGGCCGAGAGATTGATGCTGTTATTTCACATTTTGAGGTGAACAAACCAGGCCATGACAAGTTCCACGTGGTGATCGCCAACATGCACATCGTGTGCGGCAAGAAACCGCCGACCATCCAGACTCGAAAGCGGACAGTTCGCAATCTCCGCTTGCACCTGGACTGCCTGGGAAAGATTCTTGAGAATCTGAGCCAGGCAGTCGTTCTGCTTGTAGTCGGCGACGACAACCTCACTTTCCAGGAGGCGCGGGAGGCTTACCAGCGCCAGCAGAACGACGAGAAGCTCTGGGAGGTCCATGCCACTCCGGCCGACCTCAAAGGCGACCACGTCGCGGTCTGCGGAGCAGTCGCCCGTTTCTGCTCCATTGCCGTTGGCGCGTCTTTTACGGATCGTGGCATGCGCAACGACGCACACGATGCGGTGGCGGTTGTGCTCACTCTCCCTGGTGCTATTCAGCCTGGGGAGAGCAAGAGGCGGAAGATTGTCGTCGAAAACGTCTCCGACGCCGACGTCAGCGTACAGGCGGACGCCGAGTCTTCTGTGCATTGGGATCGGTCGCCGAGTTCTACTCCTCCGCTTTCACCGACTTCACCGGGTGATCCCGACTACGTCGAGGATGTCGTTCAGAATCGCGCGAACGACTTGCACAGGGAGCTGAGGCAGCTTTGGGACGACAGGTACGACGAGGAGTACGATCCGAAAGTCCTCCATCATCTCAGTCTCTTGCTTTTCAAAAAGAGGAAGTCCACGGAGCCAGCGGACACTAATCCAGCTGGCGCTCCTCAGCCTGGCTCGGAATATGACACGGCCTTTGCGTCTCAGGAGGAGACTGGCCGAGCCATTCTCTCTGTCCTTAAGCTTCGACATGACTTTCTGCGGAGCAAGAACATCGACGACATGCGCTACGTTCTCACGGAGCCTGAGCGCCAGGAATTGGTCAGAGTAGCTCGCGACCAGTACGAGCAGTCGCGGCAGCAGCGTGCGCTTCAGGAACGGGATGTCGAAAAGGGAAAAGCGAGAGGCAAGTCTGCGCCACAAGGGGGCCATGCGGTTCCGCAGGGTCCTAACAAAGGGCCAGGCGGTAAGAAAGGTTCTCACGGTGCTTCTCAGCCTGCGGGAAAAGGTGGCCAGGCCAAGGGTGCAGGTCTGGGTAGCGTCGCCAAGTTTGTGAAAGACCAGAAGCGTAAGCGGTGGCATCGCCATTTGCAACGTGTGGCCGGTACCAAACAGATCTGGGAGGTGCTGGCCTTCTCAGGGCGCTTCGACGTTGATTGGTTAACGCAAGCGTTGCAAGCTGATCACAGTGAGGGCCGTGATGCAGCAGTTCCCGAGGAAGCTCTGCGGCAACAGCGGCGCCGGCTGCACCACCAGAAGGCCGAGGCCATCGCGCGCTACAACGAGGGGGAGCGGCTTTCCCGCCATCTGTCTGCCCAGGCTGGCCAGCCAAAGCCGAACTTCACGCGCAGGCAGCTGGACGTGTTGCAGATGTTTGAGAACGGAGAGCTGCTTCAAATCCGCAACCGAGCGATTCTGGCGTTGGGGCACGGCCGTCTGTTCAGGGCCGATGGCGACTACCTGGACATCGGCGGCAGCACGGGCGGTGGCTCCAGGCGCATCATCGATCCTTGGCAGCCGCCGGACTGGCGTGACTTCCTCCAAGACGATCAGGACATCTGAGTTTTGCAAGTCTCCCTGCCCGCGGTGCTTCTCAGCCTGCGGTCTGCCGCTCTCCAGCTGCGGTCTCGAGCAGTAGTGTTCGAAAGCATGCGAGTTCCTGCGGTGCTTCTCAGCCTGCAGGTTTCGCAGCTTGCGCTCTGCAGCACAAGTGCTTTTCAGCATGCGACATCCTGCGGTGCTTCTCAGCCTGCAGGGTTCGCAGCGTGCGGTTTGCAATGCATTCCTTTTCAGTATGCGAGTTCCTGCGGTGTTTCTCAGGTTGCAGGGCTCCGAGGCTCGTCGCTTCGATGCCAATGTTTTCAGACACCGTAGCTCCGTTCCGTAAACATCTTCCAAGAGCCGCTCGCAACCTTTTGCAGCTGGCGGTCTGCAGACGTAGTCCGTCTCAGCATGCGAGCTCCCGCACGCTTCGCCGGCTTTTGCTGCGCGGACAATTTTCTCACACACGTCAGCGCCGTTTGTAGGCGTCAGAAAAACATGTAGACATTCACGAAGGGCTCAGTCTGTATATCGTCACATAATTACATACGCAGTCGTCGAACACATCGGTGTACATTCAGCGCTTTGTCCTTCTAGCTGGGTCGCTTCGTGCTGAGGCTGAGGCTGATGCAGGCTGAGGCTGAGGCAGGCTGAGGCTGAGGCCGAGGCCGACGGCAGACTGAGGCTGAGGCAGGCTGAGGCTGAGGCAGAGGCAGGCTGAGGCTGAGGCTGAGGCTGAGGCAGGCTGATGCTGAGGCAGGCTGAGGCTGAGGCTGAGGCTGATGCAGGCTGAGGCTGAGGCAGGCTGAGGCTGAGGCCGAGGCAGAAGGCAGACTGATGCTGAGGCTGAAGCAGGCTGAGGCTGAGGCTGAGGCAGGCTGAGGCTGAGGCAGGCTGAGGCTGAGGCTGAGGCAGGCTGAGGCTGTGTCTGTGACTGCCGTTGCCACTGCGACTGTCATCGCGAATGCGACTACGACTGCGAGAACAGCAGAATTCTACAACTGGATTCTCATCTGAATCTTAAGGGGAATGCTTCCAGATATGCTCCTACACATCGCTGTTAGGTTGCTTTGCCGGGATAATTTGAAACATCTTGGACGTCTCCTAGGGGCCTTTTGGGCCCTCGGGAAGCTTTTGGGGTCCTCTTGCGGCCTCATGTGGGCCTTTTGGGGGGAACGCTCTGCTGTTGGGTCGCGTTCCCCGTCTTGGGCCTCTCTTGGGGCTCTTGGGGCCCTCTCGGGCCGTCTTGGGCGCCTCAAGCACCGTCTTGGGGCCCTCGCGGGCCGTCTTGGGGCCCTCTTGGAGGCCTCTTCCTCTATATTGGAGCGGTATTGGAAGCCTCTTGGGCCGTCTTGGAGCATCGGGATGCCAAAAGGCCGAAAAAATTCAAACCCGTCAACACCCAATCGTAAAACAATGAGTTGTGCCTCTCGGGGCCACCTTGGGGGATGCCAAAAGGGAGAAACAGTCAAAACCCGTCAAAGCCCAATCGTAAAACAATGAGTTGTGCCTCTTGGGGCCACCTTGGGAGATCTCTTAACCTCGTCGGCCCTCTTGGGAGCTTCTTGGGGGCCTCTTGGATCCGATTGGGGGCCTCTTGGGACTTCCCGAGAACCTCTCGGGGTAGAAAGCTCGGATTCTCAGTTCGTGTTTCCCTTCTTGCGCCTCTCTTGGGGCCGTCTTGGGGCCCTCTCGGGCCTTCTTGGGAGCCTCAGGCACCGCCTTGGGGCCCTCGTGGGCCGCCCAGGGCCCTCTTGGAAGCCTCTTCGGCTAGCTTGGAGCTGTCTTGGAGGCCTCTTCCTCCTTCCCGTCCCCCTCCTCCTCCTCCCACTACAGCTCTCTCTCCTCCTGATCTTCCTCCTCCTCCTGCAGCGTGTTCCGGAAGGCTCCCGCCGGAACATGCTGTGCACAAATGCTGTCACTGCACCCGCCACAGTGCCCTGGGTGGTGGGTCAGAGGCCTCATGGGTGTTGGTTTGGATCTCGTGGTTGGCGCCTGTCGGGGACGTCGTGAAGGCAGTTTCTCAGTTGTGGGGCCTCCTCGGGGCTGTTTTTTAGCCTCTTTAGGCCTCGTTTGGGCCTCCTGGGTGCCTCTTGGGGGCCTCCTGGGGCCTCTTGGGGGCTCCTTTGGGCCTCCTGGGGCACTCTTCAAGCGGGAGGGTCGAATTTTGGAGTCGTGGTCCCCCTCTTGAGCGCATCTTGGGGTCGTTCTGGGGCTCTGTTGGGCTGTCTTGGGCGACTCTGGGGCCGTCTTGGGGCCCTCTTGAGCCGTCTTGGGGCGCTCTTGGGGGCCTATTGAGCCGTCTTGGAACGTCGGACAACCGAAAAGGCTTGAAGGCCAAAATCGTTCGAAAACCTCTGTAAAATTGACGATTTCGGCCTCTTGAAGCGCTCTGGAGAGGCGTCTTGAAGCGTCGTGGAATGCCTTGGGGGGCTTCTCGGGCCGTCTTGGGCCTATCTTGGGCGTCCAGGAGCGGTCTTTCGGCGACTCGGGGGCCCGCTTGGGCCGTCTGGGGAGCCTCTGGAGGCTCACCTGAACTTTTTGGACCTCACCCCCCGGACCGCCCCTCCTCCCACGGGGGGGTCGAGCGCTGCCTTCCGAGCCCAGGAACCGGAAACCCTTTTAAAAACGACATGGAAAATGAGCCCTCAGTACCCCTGCCCCTCGGGGCAAGCCGCACTGGGCGCAAAGGGCGTCGTGAACGTCTGCGGCGCCGTGAGGCAATCCGGAAGCCTCCCGAGGGCCTCCTGGAAGCAGTTTTGACGCATCGAGGGCACTCTTGGGCCATTTTAAAACCTCTTGGACGTCTCCTAGAGGCCTTTTGGGCCCTCGGGAAGCTTTTGGGGTCCTCTTGCGGCCTCCCGTGGGCCTTTTGGGGGGAACGCTCTGCTGTCGGGTCGCGTTCCCCTTCTTGGGCCTCTCTTGGTGCTCTTGGGGCCCTCTCGGGCCGTCTTGGGCGCCTCAAGCACCGTCTTGGGGCCCTTCGGACCGTCTTGGGGCCCTCTTGGAGGCCTCTTCCTCTATATTGGAGCGGTATTGGAAGCCTCTTGGGCCGTCTTGGAGCATCGGGATGCCAAAAGGCAGAAACATTAAAACCCGTCAAAGCCCAATCGTAAAACGATGAGTTCTGCCTCTTGGGGCCACCTTGGGAGATCTCTTGGAACCTCGTCGGCCCTCTTGGGAGCTTCTTGGGGGTCTCTTGGATCCGATTGGGGGCCTCTTGGGACTTCCCGAGAATCTCTCGGGGTAGAAAGCTCGGATTCTCAGTTCAGGTTTCCCTTCTTGGGCCTCTCTTGGGGCCGTCTTGGGGCCCTCTCGGGCCTTCTTGGGCGCCTCAGGCACCGCCTTGGGACCCTCGTGGGCCGCCCAGGGCCCTCTTGGAAGCCTCTTCGGCTATCTTGGAGCTGTCTTGGAGGCCTCTTCCTCCTCCTCGTCCCCCTCCTCCTCCTCCCACTCCAACTCCCTCTCCTCCTGATCTTCCTCCTTCTCCTGCAGCGTGTTCCGGAAGGCTCCCGCCGGAACATGCTGTGCACAAGTGCTGTCAGCTCCCGCCAGTGCCCTGGGTGGTGGGTCAGAGGCCTCATGGGTGTTGGTTTAGATCTCGTGGTTGGCCTGTGTGGACGTCGTGAAGGCAGTTTCGCAGCTTCTCGGTAGCCGTTTTGGGACCGTTTTGGGGCCTCCTCGGGGCTGTTTCGTGGCATCTTTAGGCCTCGTTTGGGCCTCCTGGGTGCCTCTTGGGGGCCTCCTGGGGCCTCTTGGGGGCTCCTTGGGGCCTCCTGGGCTCATCCTTAACAGCGGAGAGGGGCGAGGCTGGGGCCCCAGGACGGTTGCCCGTCGATCACCCCATGGCGGACGGGGGGGCCTGGACCTCCCGGAGCAGCCCAGGCGGCCCAAGAGTGCCCCAAGAGCGCTCCACGACGGGCCCAGCAGGCTCCAAGAGGCCCAAGAGGGCGCCAAGAGGGCCCCAAGATGCCCAAGACGGCCAAAGAGGCCCCCAGGACGCTCCAAGAGGCCTCCAAGAGGCCCCCCCAGAGGGCCCCAAGAGGCCAAAAAAGTTTGTTTTACTAAAGTTTTGGACACATTTTGCCTTTCCCGCCTTTTCAAGCTTTGCGAACGCTCCACACGCCTCACATAACAGGATAAATACAGAGCGAGAAGGAAATAGGATCAAATATAATTTATACGGAATAGACAGTCAAAAAAAGTAGGGAAAGAAGGAGAACGGAAGTCAAAGGACAAGAAAACGATGTGCGCAAAAACAAAGATGACAAAGGCGCTGAGGCCTAATAGGCTAGCCCACCCCGCGTACCAAAAGGAGCACCAAGACAGCCCATGAGGCCTCCAAGAGGGGCCGAAGGGACGGCGTCCTGGACCGAGCGCTCGTCGACTCTAGGCCGTCTTGGGGCCCTCTTGGGCCGTCTTGGGGCGCTCTTGGGGGCCTATTGAGCCGTCTTGGAACGTCGGACAGCCGAAAAGGCTGGAAGGCCAAAATCGTTCGAAAACCTCAGTGAAATTGACGATGTCGGCCTCTTGAAGCGCTAAGGAGAGGCGTCTTGAAGCGTCGTGGAGTGCCTTTGGGGGCCTCTCGGGCCGTCTTGGGCCTATCTTGGGCGTCCTGCAGCGGTCTTTCGGCGACTCGGGGCCCGCTTGGGCCGTCTTGGGAGCCTCTGGAGGCCCCCCTGGACTATTTTGGACCTCCCCGGCCGCCCCGTCCTCCCACGGGGGGTTCCTCGGGGCTGTTTGGGAGCCTCTTGAAGCCTCATTTGGGCCTCCTGGGTGCTTCTTGGGGGTCTCCTGGGGCCTCTTGGGGCCCCTTTGGGGCCTCCTGGGGCCCTGTGGGGGCGGGAGGCTCGAATTTCCGGTTCGCAGTTCCCCTCTTGGAGCCCTCTTGGGGCCATCTTGGGCCTCTCTTCGCCCGTCTTGGGCGCGTCTTGGGCCGCCGTGGGGCCCAACAGAGCCGTCTTCAGGCCCTCTTGGAGGCCTCTTGGGCTGTCTTGGGGCGTCCGCGGGGGGGCTGTGAGCCGTCGTGGAGCGTTGCAAAGCTGAAAAGGCGGGAAAGGCGAAATGTGTTCAAAACCATAGTAAAATGAACGAATTTGGCCTCTTGGGGCCCTCTGGGGGGGCCTCTTGGAAGCCTCTTGGAGCGTCTTGGGGGCCTCTTTGGCCGTCTTGGGCTTATCTTGGGAATCCTGGGGCCCTCTTGGCGCCCTCTTGGGCCTCTTGGAGCCTGCTGGGCCTGTCGTGGAGCGCTCTTGGGGCACTCTCGGGCCGCCTGGGCTGCTCCCGGGAGGCTCCAGGCCCCCCCCCGTCCCGCCATGAGGGGTGGAGGCACCTGTCCTGGGGCCCCCGGCCTCGCCCCCAGGGGGATAATATCTATATAATATATATAAATCTATATATATATATATTATAATAATAATATATATATATATATATAAATATATAATATAATAGGCTTGCACTCACGGTGTCTTACTTCCGTTCCACAGAATTTGGCTGGTGTGCCGCTCTGGCGGCTCTGTTGCCGCCTTCGCCGCCCCGTCGCCGCCTGTCGTTTGGGCCTTGTTACGCACTTTGGGGCGCAGGACCTGCCCGGACAACTCCCGAAACGCAAGCACATCGATTTCACCACATTGATTGCAAAACATAGGTTCTCCTTTCTAAAAAAATAATAGATTCTACCCCCCCCCGGAGTTATCGGGTCCCCCGCGCGTGCTGTAAATCAAATATGATTATGAGCACATGTCTATCCTAAATATGAATTCGTACCATCCCAGCCAAGCCGGTATCCCCCCCCTGCGGTTCCCTTGTAAAAAACACTATGCGGTGACATGTTTTGTTCTAACATAGCACTTTTTCACGAATCCCTTGCAAAAAATGGAACGAAGTGCACACGCGCGCGTCGTGGCGCGCGCATGCCGAAATCCTTCAAAAACCTTCGGTTCCGGAGAGATTTCAAAATTGAATTTCCAAAAAAACATATAAAAACACATGGTTTCGCAACACTGATTTCCAAAAAAAAAAAAAAAAAAAAAAAAAAAAACGTACGCGCGAGCTCGTGCCGAAATCTTAAGAAAACCATAATAGGTTTCCAAGATTTTCAAAAATGCAACCAACGGGCTTCGCGCGCGCGCATGTCGAAATCTGTCGAAAGCCCTTGCGCGTGTGCCGTCGCGAGAATCCTCTGCAAAAAATGAGACGGAATTCAGACGCGCGCGTCGTCGCGGCGTATGCCGCAAAGCGTATGCCGAATCCCTTCAAAACCCATCGTTTCGGAAGATTTCGAAAGTCGTGCGTCAAAAAAACCTGCAAAAACTCAAGGTTTCGCTACACGGTGTTTCAACAAAATTGTGCGCGCGCGCCTCTTGCGTCCGTCGTTCGTCTCGTCCTCCCTCCGCCCTTGTCGGCGTCGCGTCGTCGTCGTCGTCGCCGTCGTCGTCTCTGTCTTTCCTCGTCGTCGTTGTCGTCGTCTTGGCGTCGTCGTCATTTCCGTCGTCGTTGTCGCCGTGGTCGTCCTTCCTCCCTCGTTGTCTTCGTCGGCGTCTCGTCGTTGTCCCTCCTATTTCGTCGCCGTCGTCGTCGTCGTCGTCGTGGTCTTCACTCCTCCCTCGTCGTATCCTCCTCCCTCGTCGTCGTCGTCCGTCGTCGGCGTCTCGTCGTCGTCCCTCCTATTTCGTCGCCGTCGTCGTCGTCTTCGTCGTCGTTGTCGTCGTCGTCGTCTTCCCTCCTCCCTCGTCGTTGTCGTCGTCGGCGTCGCCGTCCTTCCTCCTTCTTCGTCGTTGGCGTCGTCGCCGTTTTCCCTCCTCCATCGTCGTTGTCGTCGTTGTCGCCGTCGTCGTTTTTTTCTCCTCCCTCGTCGTCGTCTCCGTTGGCGACGTCGTCGTCGTCTTCGTCGTCGTCGTCGGCGTCGTTGTCGTCGTCGTCGTTGTCGTCGTCGAAAACATTGGAGACGTCGTCGGTGTCGTCGCAGTCGCTGTCGGCGGCGCCGTCGTCGTCGATGTCGCTGTCGTCGTCGGCATCGGTGTCGTGGCCAAGTGCCACGCAGTACCTACCGTGACGGTCTTGTCTGAAGATGTCTTGCGACCAAGTTGCGGGTGGGAGGGTGGGATGCTTGCACGAGCAGCGGAGAGGACAGCTTCAAGACAGTCGAAGTGGCTAAAAGACTAATGGATTCTACCACCCCCCCCGGACTTATCGGGCCCCCCGCGCGTGCTGCAAATTACATATGATTCTGACCACATGTCCATCCTAAATATGAATTCATACCATCCCAGCCAAGCCGGGTTCCCCCCCCCTGCGGTTCCCTTGTAAAAAACACTATGCGGTGACATGTTTTGTTCTAACATAGCACTTTTTCACGAATCCCTTGCAAAAAATGGGACGAAGTGCACACGCGCGCGTCGTGGCTCGCGCATGCCGAAATCCTTCAAAAACCTTCGGTTCCGGAGAGATTTCAAAATTGAATTTCCAAAAAACATATAAAAACACATGGTTTCGCAACACTGATTCAAAAAACAACTTACGCGCGAGCTCTTGCGAAATCTTAAGAAAACCATAGGTTTTCCAAGATTTTCACAACATGCTACCAAACGGGCTTCGCGCGCGCGCATGTCGAAATCTGTCGAACGCTCTTGCGCGTGTGCCGTCGCGAGAATCCTCTGCAAAAAACGGGACGAAGTGCAGACGCGCGCGTCGTCGCGGGCGTATGCCGAAATCCTTCAAAAACCTTCGGTTTCGGAAGAATTTCGAAATCGTGCGTCCAAAAAACCTACAAAAACACAAGGTTTCGCAACACGGGTTTTCAACAAAATTGTGCGCGCGCGCGCTCTTGCGTCGTCGTCGTCGTCCTCCCTCCTCCCTCGTCGTCGTCGTCGTCGTCGCCGTCGTCGTCTTCTGTCTTTCCTCGTCGTCGTTGTCGTCGTCTTGGCGTCGTCGTCGTTTCCGACGTCGTTGTCGCCGTGGTCGTCCTTCCTCCCTCGTTGTCTTCGTCGGCGTCTCGTCGTTGTCCCTCCTATTTCGTCGCCGTCGTCGTCGTCGTCGTCGTCGTGGTCTTCACTCCTCCCTCGTCGTTATCCTCCTCCCTCGTCGTCGTCGCCCGTCGTCGGCGTCTCGTCGTCGTCCCTCCTATTTCGTCGCCGTCGTCGTCGTCTTCGTCGTCGTTGTCATCGTCGTCGTCTTCCCTCCTCCCTCGTCGTTGTCGTCGTCGGCGTCGCCGTCCTTCCTCCTTCTTCGTCGTTGGCGTCGTCGCCGTCTTCCCTCCTCTTTCGTCGTTGTCGTCGTTGTCGCCGTCGTCGTTTTTTATCCTCCCCCGTCGTCGTCTCCGTTGGCGACGTCGTCGTCGTCTTCGTCGTCGTCGTCGGCGTCGTTGTCGTCGTCGTCGGTGTCGTCGTCGTCGTTGTTGTCGTCGAAAACATTGGAGACGTCGTCGGTGTCGTCGCAGTCGCTGTCGGCGGCGCCGTCGTCGTCGATGTCGCTGTCGTCGTCGGCATCGGTGTCGTGGCCAAGTGCCACGCAATACCTACCGTCACGGTCTTGTCTGAAGATGTCTTGCGACCGAGTTGCGGGTGGGAGGGTGGGATGTTTGCACGAGCAGTGGAGAGGACAGCTCAAAAAGATAAAGAAAAAAAAAAAAACAAAAAACAAAAAAAAAAAATTCAAAAAAAAAAAAAAAAAGAAAAAAAAAATTCAAAAAAAAAAAAAAAAAAAAAAAAAAAAAGAAAAAAAAAAAAAAAAAAAAAAAAAAAAAAAAAAAAAAAAAAAAAAAAAAAAAAAAAAATAAAAAAAGAATAAACAAAAAAAAAAAAAAAGGAAAATAAAAAATAAAACAAAAAAAAAAAAAACTAAAACAAGAAAAAAAAAAAAAAAAAAATCAAAAAAAAATAAAAAAAAAAAACAAAAAAAAAAAAAAAAAAAAGAAAAATAAAAAAAAAAAAACAAAAAAAAAAAGAAAAAGAAAAAAAAAAAAAAAAAAAAAAAAAACAAAAAAAAAAAAAAAAAGAAAAAAAAAAAAAAGATAAACAAACAAAAAAAAAAAAAAAAAAAAAACAAAAAAAAACAAAGAAAAAAAAAAAAAAAAAAAAAAAAAAAAAAAAAAAAAAAAAAAAAAGACAGTCGAAGTGGATTTTCCTTTCTAAAAAAACTAATACATTCTACCCCCCCCCCCCGGACTTATCGGGACCCCCGCGCGTGCTGTAAATTACATATGATTCTGACCACATGTCCATCCTAAATATGAACTCATACCATCCCAGCCAAGCCGGGTTCCCCCCCCCTGCGGTTCCCTTGTAAAAAACACTATGCGGTGACATGTTTTGTTCTAACATTTCACTTTTTCACGAATCCCTTGCAAAAAATGGGACGAAGTGCACACGCGCGCGTCGTGGCGCGCGCATGCCGAAATCATTCAAAAACCTTCGGTTCCGGAGAGATTTCAAAATTGAATTTCCAAAAAACATACAAAAACAATTGGTTTCGCAATACTGATTCCAAAAAAAAATCTTACGCGCGAGCTCTTGCGAAATCTTCAGAAAACCATAGGTTTTCCAAGATTTTCACAAACTGCTACCAAACGGGCTTCGCGCGCGCGCATGTCGAAATCTGTCGAACGCCCTTGCGCGTGTGCCGTCGCGAGAATCCTCTGCAAAGAATGGGACGAAGTGCAGACGCGCGCGTCGTCGCGGGCGTATGCCGAAATCCTTCAAAAACCTTCGGTTTCGGAAGAATTTCGAAATCGTGCGTCCAAAAAACCTACAAAAACACAAGGTTTCGCAACACGGTTTTCAACAAAATTGTGCGCGCGCGCTCTTGCGTCGTCGTCGTCGTCGTCCTCCCTCCTCCTTCGTCGTCGTCGTCGTCGTCGTCGTCGCCGTCGTCGTCTTCTGTCTTTCCTCGTCGTCTTTGGCGTCGTCGTCGTTTCCGTCGTCGTTGTCGCCGTGGTCGTCCTTCCTCCCTCGTTGTCTTCGTCGGCGTCTCGTCGTTGTCCCTCCTATTTCGTCGCCGTCGTCGTCGTCGTCGTCGTCGTCGTGGTCTTCACTCCTCCCTCGTCGTTATCCTCCTCCCTCGTCGTCGTCGTCCGTCGTCGGCGTCTCGTCGTCGTCCCTCCTATTTCGTCGCCGTCGTCGTCGTCTTCGTCGTCGTTGTCATCGTCGTCGTCTTCCCTCCTCCCTCGTCGTTGTCGTCGTCGGCGTCGCCGTCCTTCCTCCTTCTTCGTCGTTGGCGTCGTCGCCGTCTTCCCTCCTCCATCGTCGTTGTCGTCGTTGTCGCCGTCGTCGTTTTTTCTCCTCCCTCGTCGTCGTCTCCGTTGGCGACGTCGTCGTCGTCTTCGTCGTCGTCGTCGGCGTCGTTGTCGTCGTCGTCGGTGTCGTCGTCGTCGTTGTCGTCGTCGAAAACATTGGAGACGTCGTCGGTGTCGTCGCAGTCGCTGTCGGCGGCGCCGTCGTCGTCGATGTCGCTGTCGTCGTCGGCATCGGTGTCGTGGCCAAGTGCCACGCAGTACCTACCGTCACGGTCTTGTCTGAAGATGTCTTGCGTCCTAGTTGCGGGTGGGAGGGTGGGATGTTTGCACGAGCAGGGGAGAGGACAGCTTCAAGACAGTCGAAGTGGGTTGCACCACGTAGATTGCACCACCGAAGACGTCCCACGCGAGAGCGCGATTCCTGCATACATGGTGAAGTCGTCCCGCGCGAGAGCGCGGTTTGGCAATAATTTGTGAGAATGTATCAGGCGGGAGCCGCTATTGTTGTAAACTTGGGGCCAGCAGCACAATTCTGAGACGGAGAATCTTCCCTGATACATGCAGGGTGCCAGCCCCGGGCAGGGCATTTCAATTGAAAAGCACCATGTGCCCTGGAGGGGGGAGGGGGTCAAACATATTTTCTGGAGAAATAAAAAATCAAGAACAGCAACAACAACGACAACAATAACAACAACAACAGCAGCAAAAACAATCAACTACTGCTAGCTCTTATCTGCTCGAATGTCACCCCACGTGCATTTCCAAAACTCTCGATACCCGCCGTCTTCGTCTTCGATATAACTCCTTTGGGGGGTAGATTGTTCTCCCCTGCAAGCTGGGCCCTGGTAAGCGGCGGGGCGGCCGCGGACCGTCGGCCTGGCCAGCGGCAGCGCAGATCGGCGGCAACCCGACCCCAAGAGGACGGACAGGGGGCCGACCACGACGACGACTTATACCGCCACATCAGCGCTGTGCGGCTGGCGAAGCAGGACGGCGATCAATGCCATCGGAAGTTCCCGCGGGCACACGTAAACCCGCGGCTGGCAAGGGATGCCAAAAACTAGCAAACACTGCGTGCTCTCCCGGGGGTCTAGCGGGCAAAGCGAGGGAACCTAGGCCTGGCAGAAGATTAGTTGCCGAGGAATTATGTTGCCTCGGCGTCGGCTTAATACTCGTCGAAAGGAGTCTCCGCAGTGGAGCTGGATCTGCCCTGTTTGCGAGGCGCGGGCAGAGAAAAGAACGGGGGTGAACTGGAACGTGCGAACTGGACGGGCCTGCTCAGACCTCCCATTCGACAGCTCCCCATCGAGCCAACCTGGCGGCGCCGCTCCCGAGTGGGCCGTCGCCTTGTTTTCATTCCTGATCGCAGCCAGTACGCTGGCGCGCATGGACCAGCCGCGCATCGCGACGACGAGCTCGGCGCCCTCGGCCTTGCAGCACTTCTAGAGTCGGAGGACGGGGGCGTCCGATTCCAGGTCCTCGCGGCCCAGCTGAGCCACCTCGTCCTCGCCGCCGTTCATCTTGGCCAGCCAGGCCTCGAGTTCCGCCTTCGACTTGCCGCCGACGCGGCACTTCAGAAGAGCCTCGATGAAGCGCGCGAGCAGGCTGGCGGTCGGGGGCCGGAACTGCTTCGGCGCTTCTTTGGGGCCGTTCTCCTTCTGGCGCGCCTTCTCCACCTCTCCGCTGGAACAGTCCACCGCGTCGCCGATCGCCACGACCACGGGGTGAGCTGTCGGGAACACGAACGCGTCGATCGTCGCCGCCGCGCGCAGCCGCGTCCAATGCGTCGCCTGCAAGACCAGCTTCGCGAGGACAAAGAAGAACTCCGCCAGGTGGTTGTCCTTCGAGGTCCAGTTCCGGTCCGACTGATTGCCTCGGCGGCGCCTGCCGCCGCGGCGTCAGCGCCGGGGCTCCGCGGCCCCCCCTGCCTCCGCGGCCCCCGCTGCCGCTGGGGCCGAGCCGCGGGCTCCGCCCGTCGCCCGGGGCGCCTTCGCGCGCGGCTCGTCCTGCTCGCTTTGCCTGCCACCGCTGGCAGACCCCACTGAGGATCTCGGGAGGCGCCGCGAAGCTCGGGCTGCGGGCGCCATCGCCACCGACGAGAACTGCGTCGGGTAGCACAGGGAGCGATAGTGTAGCCAACGCCCGCGCTGGCCCCGGAGCCGAGGGCGCTGCCGCCGACGAGGTCGCAGGCCTAGTAGTAGGTCGGGCGCGGGGCCGTCAGGGGGGGGCCCCACTGCGCTCGGACGCGGCAGGGCGAGCAGAAGTTGAAGGGCGCGCTGCACCTCTTGTCGAATACTGGCGGTGTCAGAGGGCGCCCACGCAGGCCGCGACGCACTTGCTGTCGTCGAAGCACTGGCAAGGGCACGCGCCACAGGCGCGCGGGGCTGCGACCAAGAGCCAAAGAACGACGGAGAGATGCGCATGACGAAACGCTGCCGATTTTGATTGTTTTTTTTTCCACTGGCGAGGCGGCCCAGCGGCGAGGCCTGGCGCGGCCGAGGAATTCGCCGACCCCGCCTGAAACTCACATGGAGGCACCACCCCCACAAGGGGAAGCGAGATGGCGCTGCATTTCGCTGAGTGGGCCCCTCGCCACGGCCCACCGACTGGACAAGGTGGCATCATTACGAGGCGGCGAAAATGGGCCTGGCACCGGTTGTTCTCAGAGACCTGGGAGCACGGGCATCGACGTGTCTCGGTGGGTTTCCATTGGTGGGCACGTCTACTCCGGTTGGGAAGACACCGCGCCTGGAACCAGCATCGACGATGGCGCAGGGCTGCATGCTCGACGCTCGAGAACACTGCGCGGCATACTCAGCATTGATTGCCCAGGGTAACCGCGGTGGGGGCGGGGGCCAGCCGTGCCCTGGAGCCTGAGAGTGCACCTGGTGTATAATAAACTGACGTTGAACGTCGAATCTCATGGCGTGCCCATGCGCCCTGCAGATCTACAACATCTCAACGTCGTCAGAGTCACCCTGGATCGCATCGCCTCGAGGGGGGCGCCGAGCGGCAGGGAAGTTCTCTGGATGGGGGGGGGGGGGGGCACGATTCGGAAAGGAATGAGGGCCGCGTAGAACACGAGGGCCACGCTCTCGAAAAGCAGCCGACACACGTCACTTGCGAAACAAATCCGAGCCCACAGGAGGGGGGGGGATTCCACCTGGAGGCTCTCGTCCACGGGGTGCTGGAGGAGGCCCTGGAGATCCCCCCTCAGTTGCCTAAGCCAAGGATGCTATCCGGGGTCCGTGCTGAAGCGGCCGCCATCGGCAATTGACTTGGCAACGAGCCCCCGTCCGACTGTCTGCGCCAACGCGCGCCGCCCTTACATCGCGGCGAGGAAATGCGAGCGGCGGCCTGGATCCGCGACGATCTGTCGCCACCAGGCAAGCCGACGCAGGAGCAGCTCGATCGTTGCGGGGGCCATGGACCAACATTCAAAGTCTTGACGAATTGTCCGCGACTGGCGCCGACCATCCTCGAACTCCTGATGGGCGCGCCCCATGGCCGCGGCCCTCAATGACTTTGCCAAACCCCGATCGATGCGAGCCGCCCCCCCGCAAAAAAGACAATAAGATTACATGCCTGACCACGCCCTGCCAGCGACGTCGGCGAGGAAGGTCACCCGCTCGCTCTCGTCGGGGGCGGGCGAAGCGAAGAAGCGAGGGGGCGCCCCACCCGACGTCGCCGGACCTGGTGCACTCAGCCACGCTCCCACCCAAATGAATTCGATTCGTAACCGCGTTTCCAATAATATCCTGCTCGGCTTCCCTTGTAGCCTGTGATGTGGCCAACTCTACGAGGGCGCCCTGCTTGGCGACGTCTTGCACATATCCATCGCGCAAGAGCTCATCGCTGTCACGGGAATCATTGTCGATGAGATCGAGGGCGAGTGCCTGGCAATTAGATCCATCGGGAACGATCATGCCTCGATGGGATCGTCGACGAAAGCTCCGAGTGAGAGACCCCGGGGCCCCTGGGCAACGGGGCAGATGGCCTGGGGGGGGGGTCCGCGATCTCACGCGTCTTACTCTTCCGGCGAATGACGGGGCCGAAGTAGTTACCCATGATGAACTATGGCTCGTTCGAACCCCCACCCACCTCCCGACTCGAATCGAAGGCGCAAGCTGCAATCAGCCGCGTCGACTCTGATGACCGCCCCCTTGCGGTGCATGGCCAGCATCTGCCGAACGCGGCGCGCCGCGCTCCTCCAATCAGAATTCTCGATCACTTTGGGTGCGAAGCCGGCGCCGACAGCGTTGCGCATGTCGAAGGAGTTGATGAGGTAAGATACATGACAAGCACGTAATTTCCACTCTAGTATCTTCACAATACTCATGAAAGCCTCGCGTCGTCAATTTCGCACGCCCCCGCAGGCCCAGTCGAGAAACGCGCACTCGAATCCACAATCAAGAACTCCGATCTCAAATATGATCTCCACCGAAGGCAAAAGCAATGGATCATCCTGAGGCGCGCGTTGATATCCTTGATGGGCCCCCCCGCGGGCTGTTTGTTCTTCTTCGACATCCTAATCCCATGACTAGTGTAGGCCTGTCGGGGCAGACGCCGGGGGCATCGGATATGGGCAAGTAGAGCAGCAGCTAGTGCAGCGGGACCCTCAGCTCGCCACTCAGGCCGCCCAGACGTCGCTTATCAGGTCGCGAGACACGCGGCCGCCGTGGCCGACGCCAGAGGGGGGCAGGCCGGGGCGATTAAGATCGCGAGGGCTCATGATCATAATGCTCAACTTGGACGGCCATGACCACGGGGGCTGCAGCGACAATGGCGCTGTCGAAATAGACGGGCACGCATAACTCGCTGGTCGTCAACCGCCTGGGTAACATCTTCACTAGAAGGCTCCTCGCAACGTACTCCGATGGGCTGAACCTGCTCTAGAGGGGTGGCTAGAAGCCCGTTGTGCCGCTGAATAGTCCTGGGTCCGCATACTATCAGATAAATCACGCGCAGCAAGCCCCCCCCTCCACTCCAGGCCGAGTGAGAGCGCCGATAAAGGACGAGGCCAGCGGGCGGGCCAAAGGGGAGGGAGAGGTACGAGCGTTTCCGCACACCTGTGCGCGTGCCCGCGCGCACTCACGCCAATTCTGCCACTCGCGCCGTCTTGCGCCGTGCCCATGCCATGCGCAACTATTTTTCCACGCTGTGTCTCCACCATGCTTTTTGAAATCTCTCAAACTTTATGATATGCTCGGTGATCGTCTTAAGCTCGTTTGACTCAGGAGAAAGGCCCTGCTGGCGGAGAAAAGCTCGCTCACGTAAGATGGATAATCGATGTTTCTGTCGTCCTTGACCCACTGGGGGACGCATGATGTTTCGAATAGAATTTCGGTGCGCTCTGCGGAATAAGATAAGCAAGCACCGCGTTGTGGCACACTGAGAATAGTCTCGACGAGAGGGCGCGCCTGGCTCAGGGACGCGTGGAGGTCCTGAAGAAATTCCCGGC
>CAUYUJ010014563.1:305931-350931 GCA_963575745.1 Prorocentrum cordatum
CTCCGCACCCCCCCCACCACCAGCCAGCGGGGCCCTCCGCCACGACACCTTTATTCCGGCACGGCACACCCCTCCGCCCCGACCCCTTTCATTTCGGCACGGCACGCCCCCTCCGCCACCCCCCGCCCACCAGCAGGCGCCCCTCGCGCGCCCTCCCGCACCACTCGCTCGCCTCGCCCCCCCCCACCCCCTTCGCCCCCCCCCCCCCCCTCCCGCCCCCGCACCTCCCCACCCTCCGCCCCCCCGCGCGCCCGCGCGGCGCCCCCCCCCCCCCCCCCCCCCCCCCCCCGCATCCCACCCGCCCCAGCCAGCGCGCCCCTCCGGGCCCGACCCTTTCTTACGCCCCCCCCCCCCCCCGCTCGCCCACCCACTCACAAGCCAGCGCGCCCCTCCGCCCCGACGCCTGCATTTCGCACGGCGCGCCCTCCGCCCGCCCCCCCCCCCCCCCCTTTTTATACAAGAGCCATGGCACACGTGCCACTTGCAAATAATCACCCCGTGACGTACCCACCTCATTTGCATCATGGGAAACGAGGAGTTGGCCGAAACTTGCACGGACAATCAAATTGCAGGAACCGTTGTTTGATAGATAAGCTACTTGGGACACGCGCCAATAGAACGACGCGCAGGAGAACCATGCAAGAACGAGGGGCGACAACGACAGGCTCGAAGAGGACATGGGGAATCGGGAACGAAGAGGAGGAGAAAGACGCGCGGGAAGCCCACTGTGCTGGGCCCCCCAGCAGGCCTCGAAAGTGGCGACAGTTTCACAGATCGCAGCCCCCCAGGGATGGCGAGGTCCCATTTGAATCCGCCGTGGGTACCCACTGTGCTGGGCCCCCCCAGCAGCCCTCGAAAGTGGCGACAGTTTCACAGATCGCAGCCCCCCAGGGATGGCGAGGTCCTATTTGATCCGCCGTGGGTACCCACTGTGCTGGGCCCCCCAGCAGGCCTCGAAAGTGGCGACAGTTTCACAGATCGCAGCCCCCCAGGGATGGCGAGGTCCCATTTGAATCCGCCGTGGATGCCCACTGTGCTGGGCCCCCCAGCAGCCCTCGAAAGTGGCGACAGTTTCACAGATCGCAGCCCCCCAGGGATGGCGAGGTCCCATTTGAATCCGCCGTGGGTGCCCACTGTGCTGGGCCCCCCAGCAGCCCTCGAAAGTGGCGACAGTTTCACAGATCGCAGCCCCCCAGGGATGGCGAGGTCCCATTTGAATCCGCCGCGGGTGCACACTGTGCTGGGCCCCCCATCACAGATCGCAGCCCCCCAGGGATGGCGAGGTCCCATTTGAATCCGCCGCGGGTGCCCACTGTGCTGGGCCCCCCAGCAGCCCTCGAAAGTGGCGACAGTTTCACAGATCGCAGCCCCCAGCAGCCCTCGAAACGCAGCGACGAGCCAGGTAAAAGGCAGGGGGGAAGAGAGGGACGGGAGGGGGTGGGAAGGTTCGCGCGAGCAGTGCTCTATTCAAAACGAGAACCCAACGCAGGAGGGTTGGGAATAAGTTTCGCCATGGATCGCGCCATAAACAGCGCCACGCACCACCCCCTTGAAAGAACATATTGCGGCTAGCCCCACGGGGGGGCGCACAACTGCGAACTGGTGTCAGAAACAAATTTCGTGGAACCCTGCAAAGAAGCGGGATGTTGGGAGAGAGGGGCGGATGGACAGTGAGAGCTGCAACCGTGTCGAGAAGAGCGCGGGGATGTGGATTGGATTGGGATGGAGTGGGCAAGAATAGGATCTTAGGAGGAGGAGCGGCAAGGAGTGGAGAAGAGGAACCGGGAGGAGTGCGGAAGAGCGGGGGGCGCACGGAGGAATCTGGAGGAGGGACTGGGAATTATTCGAAAGAAGTGCGGAATGCGAGCGGGAAGGGGTGGAGATTGTTAAGGTGGGATGGGGTGGCCTGAGGAGGAGTGGGCGGAATACGAAGAACTGAAGAATAACACAATGGAGTACGAACGAAATGAAAATGATGATGAAGGGAAAGAATAGAAAAGACTAGGAAAGAACGTTGAGAAGTGGGGGCAAGTGGATACGAGCGGAGACTGGTGCGGAAACAAGGCGCGGGAGGCCCAGACGGGCGGGTCGAGCGGGCGGGTCGTTGAAGCGTAAATTCTGCTTGAACCGCCAGGCAATATCTAGCGGGAGCGCGATTCCTGAGTGTCGAAGAGCGGCATCTGAATAAATTGTAAAGAAGAATCAGGCGGGAGCCGCGATTCGGTGGCAAGTTGCAAAGAAATCCCAAGCGAGAGCGCGATTGTTCAATAAATTGTAAGGAAGTATCCAGCGGGAGCCGCGATCCGGTGGTAAATGGCAAGGAAATCCCAAGCGAGAGCGCGATTCTTCAATAAATTGTGAAGAGGAATCAGGCGGGAGCCGTTGTTGTTATTGTTGTAAGCCGGGGGCCAACAACGCAGTTTGTCCCTCAAAACTTCCCCTGCTAAAAAACAAGGTGCGAGCCCCGGGAAGGGCATTTCAATCACAAAAAACAATGTGCACCGGACGGGGGGGGGGGGGATCAACAATAATTATTCTTCAGAAATTAAAATTCAGCAGCAACAACAACAGCAATAACAATCACAACCACAACAACAACAACAACAACAACAACAACAACAACAACAACAACAACAACAACAACAACAACAACAACAACAGCGGCTCCCGCCTGATACTTCCTCACAATTCATCCACGAATCGCACTCTCGCGTGGTCGCAATTTATTGAAGCGCCGCGCCCTCGACACTCAGGAATCACGCTTTCGCTCTAGTCTTCCTGACGATGTACTTGGGAATCGCGCTGTCGCTCGAGACTTCCTCGCGACTCATGCGAACTGACGCTGCAGGAACCCGCCCGCTCGACCTGGTCGTCTGGGCCCGCCCGCCCGACACGCCCGTGAGGGTCCGCCTGGCCAACCCGCCCGTCTGGTTCTGCCGCTTGTCTTCCTGCTCCTAGCCCCCCTCCCTCTAGTCTCTCTCGATCTCCATCCTTCTCCCTCACACTTGTCCCTTCCCTTCTCCCTCCCTTCCCCTGCGTTAGGGGGCTGCGTCAACTACACGTGGCAGGTAAGGAATATATAACCAAGGGCGGTACGATCGAGGACGAAGAGTGGATACGGAAGATTTGGGAATTCACATGTTGCATCGCACGCGAGCAGGTAAGAACGAACAGTTTTAAAATGATGGTTGTTGTCGTCCTCGCCAGCGACCGCCCGCGAACACCCCACGATCCACCCCGCGACCCACCCCGAGACCCACACGCGACCCCCCCCTGCGACCCATCCGCGACCCACCCGCGACCAACCCCGTGCTCGCCCCCTCACTCTTATCCGCAACTGCGGGGTGCTAGGTGTGAATACATATAAATACATACATGTGTGTATGAATGTGTCTACATATATCAGGCATGGGAGAGAGAGAGAGAGAAAGAGTTGTCATTAGAAATGGCCAAGAGGGTGGTTCACGGGAGCCCCTTGAATATATCACAAAATGTCGAATTATCTCTCTTTCCCTCACGCTCTCTCCCTCCATCCCTTTCCCTCTCCCCCACTTCTCCTGCCTAAGCCATAGAGCCTAGAAACCTCTCGACCTCATCCTGGTGATATGTTCTCGAGCACTCTGGACTGTGCTCTGACGGCGCCAGGGCCCAGAAACTGCAGTCGGACAGCCGAAGCGGGCACAGAAGCTCTGGGCAGCCGAGGCGGGCTCGCCAGAAAGGCCCAGGCCAATCTCTCGGCGGCGAGCCCAGGGGGGAAGCGAGGAGAGTGCGCCGTTCGCGCGAAAACAGTTCGCGCGAAATCCGCGGCCGTTCGAGCAAAATCGTTTCGGCGCGTGCGCGCGAAAAGGGATGAAGGGATGAAGCGCTGTGGATTCCTCACTGATCCTCTGCGTGACCCCCTCTTTTCTGATCTGATATCCCCCTCGTCCTCCCTTTCCTCTTCCCTTTCCTCCTCCTCTTCCTCCTCCTCCTCCTTCTCCTCCTTCTCCACCTCCTCCTCCTCCTCCTGAGAAAGCGGTGGGAACTCGCGGCAACCACGAGGGATGGCGGGAACCAGGATTTTGGAGAGACCGAGGCCTGAAATATCCGAAACCCCGGTTCCCGGCTCCGTCGGGCGCCCCGCCCCCGCGGGCCCCAGCGGCCAGCGACCGCTCGGAATGCGGGAGCCCAGATTTCGGAGAGATCGAGGCCGGAGGAGTAGGAGGAGGAGGAGGAGGAGGAGGAGGAGGAGGAGGAGGGAGGAGGAGGAGGAGGAGGAGGAGGAGGATTTATTTGTCTCTTGTTGAATGCTCCTCCTGATGTACCCGAAATCCAAGTTCCTGGCTTTGCCAGGCGCCACGAACCCCCGCCCCCACGAGCGGCGACCGCCGGGATGGCGGGGAACCGCGACTTCGGAGAGATCGAGCATAGAAAAACCCAAAATCCCGGTTCCCGGCTCTGGCGGGCGCCAGGAGCCCCGCCCCCGCGGGCCCCCGCGACCAACAACCGCCAGGATGGCGGGAACCGCGATTTCGGAGAGATCGAGCACGCCGAAATCCCGGTTCCCGGCTCTGTCGGGCGCCCGGAGCCCCCGCCCCCGCGAGCGGCGACCGCCGGGATGGCGGGAACCGGGATTTCGGAGAGATCGAGCGTGGAAAACCCGAAATCCCGGTTCCCAGCTCTGGCAGGCGCCCCGCCCCTGCGGGATTCGGCGACCAGCGACCGCCAGGATGGCGGGAACTGGAATTTTGGAGAGATCGAGCCTGGAAAAGCCCGAAATCCCGGTTCCCCGCTCCGTCGGGCGGCCAGCCCGGGTGACCCTCTGTATCCCTTTGTGTCCCTCTGCATTTCTGTGTCATTCTGTGTCCCTCTGTGTTTCTCTGTCCCCTTTGTGTCCCTTTGTGTTTCTCTGTGTTTCTCTGCGTCTTTCTGAGTCCCTCTGTGTCCCTCTGTGTCTCTCTGTGTGCCTCTGTGTCCCCCTGTGTGTCTCTCTGTCTCTATGTGTTTCTCTGTGTCTCTCTGTGTCTTTCTGTGAGTTTCTGTGTCTCTCTGTGTCTCTATGTGTCCCTCTGCGTCCCTCTGGATCCAACTGTGTTCCTTTGTGTCCCTTTGTGTCCCACTGTCTGCATCTGTGGCCCTCTGTGTCTCTCTGTCTCTCTGTGTCTCTCTGTGTCTCTTTGTGTCTCTGTGTCCCTCTGTGTCCCTTTGTGTCCCTCAGTGTCTCGCTGTCCCTCTGTGTCTCTCTGTGTCTCTCTGTGTCTCTCTGTGTCTCTCAGTGTCCCTGTGTAACTCTCAGTGTCTCAATGTGTCACTCTGTGTCTCTCTGTGTCCCTCAGTGTCTCTCTGTGTCCCTCTGTATCTCTCTGTGTCTCTCTCTCTGTCTCTCTGTGTCTCTATGTGTCCCTCTGTGTTCCTCTGTGTCTCTCTGTGTCTCTCTGTGAGTCCCTGTGTCTCTCTGTGTCTCTCTGTGTCTCTCTGTGTCACTCTGTGTCCCTCTGTGACCGTACGTGTCCCTATGTGTCCCTCTGTTTCCGTCTGTGTCTCTCTGTGTCCCTCTGTGTCTCTCTGTGACTCTCTGTGTCTATCTGTGTCTCTCTGTGTCCCTCTGTGTCCCTCTGTGTCCCTCTGTGTCTCTCAATGTCTCTCTGGGTCTCTCTGTGTCTCTCTGTGTCTCTCTGTGTCCCTCCGTGTCCCTGTGTGTCACTATGTGTTCCTTCTGTGTCTCTCTGTGTCCCTCTGAGTCTCTCTGTGTCTGGTTGTGTCTCTCTGTGTCTCTCTGTGTCTCTCTGTGTCTCTCTGTGTCTCTCTGTGTCCCTCTGTGAGTCTCTCTGTGTCTCTCTGTGTCTCTCTGTGCCTCTCTCTGTCCCTCAGTGTCTCTCTGTATCCATCTGTGTCTCTGTGTCCATCTGTGTCCATATGTGTCTCTCTTTGTCCCTCTGTGTCTCTCTGTGTCTCGCTGTGTCTCTATGTGACTCTCTGTGTCTGTCTGCCTCTCTCTGTGTCTCTGTGAAGTTCTCTGTGTCCCTCTGTGTTTATCTGTGTCTCTCTGTGTCTCTCAGTGTCAGTATGTATCCATCTGTGTCTCTCTGTGTCTCTCTGTGTCCCTCTGTGAGTCTCTCTGTGTCCCTCTGTGTCCCTCTGTGCCTCTCTCTGTCTCTCTGTTTCTCTCTGTGTCTCTAAAAGTCACTCTGTGTATCTCTGTGTCTACCTGTGTCTTTCTGTGTCCCTCTATGTCCCTCTGTGTCCCTCCGTGTCACTCTGTGTCCCTCTGTGCCCCTCTGTGTCCCTCTGTGTCCCTCTGTGTCCCTCTGTGTCCCTCTGTGTCCCTCTGTGTCCCTCTGTGTCCCTGTGTGTCTCTCTGTGTCCCTCTTTGTCTCTCTGTGTCCCTCTGTTTCCGTCTGTGTCCATCTGTGTCTCTCTGTGTCTATATGTGTCTCTCTGTGCCTCTCTGTGTCTATCTGTGTCCCTCTGTGTCCCTCCGTGTCTCTTTGTGTCTATATGTGTCTCTCTGTGTATCTCTGTGTCTATATGTGTCTCTCTGTGTTTATATGTGTCTATGTGTGTCTTTACGTGTCTATATGTGTCTGCATCTGTCTATATGTGTCCCTCTGTGTCCCTCTGTGCCTCTCTGTGTCTCGCTGTGTCACTCTGTGTCTCTCTGTGCCTCTCTGTGTCCTTTGTGTCCCTCTGTGTTCCTCTGTGTCTCTAAGTGTCCCTCTGTGTCCCTCTGTGTCCCTCTGTGCTCGTCTGTGTCCCTCTGTGTCCGTCTGTGTCCCTCTATGTCCCTCTGTGTCCCTCCGTGTCCTTCTGTGTCCCTCTGTGCCCCTCTGTGCCCCTCTGTGTCCCTCCGTGTCCCTCTGTGTCCCTCTGTGTCCCTCTGTGTCCCTTTGTGTCCCTGTGTGCCTTTCTGTGTCCCTCGTTGTCTCTCCGTTTCCCTCTGTGTCCCTCTGTGTCCCTCTGTGTCTCTCTGTCTATATGTGTCTCTCTGTGTCTATATGTGTCCATCTGTGTCCCTCTGTGTCTCTTTGTGTCTATATGTGTCTTTGTGTGTCTCTCTGTGTCTATATGTGTCTCTCTGTGTCTATATGTGTCTATATGTGTCTGTACGTGTCTATATGTGTCTACATGTGTTTATATGTGTCGAGATGTGCCTCTCTGCGTTTATATGTGTCTCTCTGTGTCTATATGTGTCTCTCTGTGTCTATATGTGTCTCTCTGTGTCTATCTGCGTAGCTTTCGCTGGTTGCGTTCTCGCTTGAACGAACCAGCTTTTCGCTTGAACAAGCATCTTTTCGCTTGAACGATCTGCCTGCCCTCGGGAAGCGAGAGGAAGCAGGTCTTCTCAGAAGGCGGCAAGGCTTCTCAAAAGCACTGGCGCATTCTGAGAAGCCGATTGTTGCTTTGGAGAGTGCTCACGAGACTTCTCAGGAGGCGAGGGGGCTTATGAGAAGCCCCGTCGCATTCTGGCTGAGAAGGCCTGCCCTCTCTCGCTCCCCTCTCGGCTCGCCGCCGAACCTCTCCTCCGAGGCGAATTCAGCCATGTCAACAAAAATGCCATCAGGGGTCCAGAAAGGGCGTGATCCCCGATGCGAGAATCTCGCCCCTCGATAAAAACCTCGACCGTCAATGAAAAAACTCTCAACATGGACGACGATCCTCGGTTCTCGATTTTAACGTGGAAGCACCAGAAAACCACCCCAAAAATCTACGGTTTTGGTTCCCTACCTAGGCTCTGCCTAGAAAGGTTCTTACCCTCTAGCTTCAAGGGGCCGGGCAGTGTAAACCGCCCCGGGCGGTTCCCCCGGTCCCCTGGGAGCCAAGCAAAAGCAACAGCAAAGGTAAAAGGAAACGCGCGGTTCCCCCAGTTGCGCTCCCTGGGTGCCAAGCAAAAGCAAAAGCAAAAGCAAAGGCAAAAGGGAAAGCAAAAGCGAAGGCAAAGCAAAAGCATGGCATAGCATAGCATAGCATAGCATAGCGCAGCATAGCATAGCGCAGCATAGCATAGCGCAGCATAGCATAGCATAGGATAGCATAGCCTAGCCTAGCCCAGCATAGCATTGCGCAGCATAGCATAGCAGAGCAGAGCAGAGCAGAGCAGAGCAGAGCAGAGCAGAGCAGAGCATGGCATAGCATAGCGCAGCACAGCATCCACTATTACTGCTGCTATAAGTGTAGATGTAGCTGTAGGTGTAGATGTAGATGTAGATGTAGGTGTCGATGTAGATGTAGGTGTCGATGTTGATGTAGGCGTAGATATAGATGCAGATGTAAAGAACTCCCCAGTGCCCCGCCCTCATCTCCGTGCCTGCTTGCTTTTGCTGCTGTCTCGGCGACTTGCTGCCTGCTTCTGCTGCTCCTTCACTTACGGCGTGGCGTCGGCGGTTCTGGCGGTACTACTACTACTACTACTACTACTACTACTACTACTACTACTACTACTACTACTACTACTACTACTACTACTACTACTACTACTACTACTACTACTACTACTACTACTACTACTACTACTACCTACTACTACTACTACTACTACTACTACTACTACTACTACTACTACTACTACTACTACTACTACGACTACTACTACTACTACTACTACGACTACTACTACTACTACTACTACTACTACTACTACTACTACTACTACTACTACTACTACTACTACTACTACTACTACTGCTACTACTACTACTACCACCATCACCACCACTACCACTACTGCTACAACTACGACGATAAGGAGAAGGAGGACGGCGTTTACCGCTCCTACTAATGTTGCGTTCCTAGAGGCTCCAGCTCCTAGATAGGGTCGCACTGGGATAATTGTTCAATACGGGGTCCCCAGAAATCTTGCGTCTTCCCCCAAGGCCGGCGTTTCATCCTGAATCGCTTGTTGTCGGACCTGGGGCCTGGGGTCCGAAAACGGCGAAAAACGTCCCCATGGACTGTTGCTCAGTGCGCTAAAAACCTGGGGCGGCAACGAGGATGCCACGAGAAGCCCACGAGGGCCAGAAGCGCCCGCAAGCCTCCGATCCTCGATCCTCGGGGTCGGGAAGAGGAGGGACACGGAGAGACGCGCCTGGGAAGGCCTCTCTGGATGGCTCATGGGGTCCTCCCGAGCCTCTGGAGGCCCGGGACGGATCAAAAAACGTCCTAGCCCAGATGTCCGACTTTGTAATCTCTTCCATCGGCGGCGAGCGGGGGGGGAGAAGTAAGAGGAGAAGGCCGTCTCAGAAGGCTCGGAAGTCCCCCAGCCTTCTGAGAAGGTTTCTACGCCTTCCATGGAGACAAACAAAAAAAACTTATGAGAAGGCGCGATGGTTTCTGAGAAACCCCGCCGCCTTCTGAGAAGGCCTTCTCCTTCTCATTTACCTCACTCGCTCGCGCGGCCCCAAGCCTCCAAAGGCCCTCCTCTGGGCCTGCTCGTCGCCGCGGCCGGCATCCGCCCAGGCGTCCCTGCCGAAGCGGACGCGACGTCGGGCGAGGTCCGGGGGATCCCTTTGGAAACCCCGATCCCAGACCCCCTCGCGACGGGGGCCGAGGTCGCGACGGGCGGAGGCGGGCGACAGCGAGGAAGGGAGGAGCTGTTGGGGGGGGGGGGGGGCGACCAGGGCCCCCGACGACGTGCCTCTTCGGCGCGCGGCCCCAGAAGTCCCGACTCCTCCCCCGGGGGACAGACCTCCGCCCCCGGCCCACACCCGATGGTCCACTCCTGGGGCCCGAGAGCGGGCCCGGAGGCCCACATCGATGCAGACAGGCAGAGAAAACACAAAAAAACACGAAGGCACCTCGACTCCTCGATCCGCGACTCCTCGACCCTCCTCCGCGAGAGAGGCCCAGGACGGGGCCAGCTGCGCCCGAGAGACCTCGAGAGGCCCTCGGTCCGCCCCGCTGCCAGCAGCGGCGGCAGCCTGCACCGTCCTCGTCTGCATCAGCTGCGCCATCTCGCCGGCCTTCCGCCTCGACCCGGGCGCTTTGTCCTCCTCCTGGGGGGGCGGCTCCAGGTCGCCGACGTCTTCGCCGCTGGCTGACTCTTCCTCCTCCTCCTCCTCCTCCTCCTCCTCCTCCTCCTCCTCCTCCTCCTCCTCCTCCTCCTCCTCCTCCTCCTCCGCCTTCTCCTCCTCCTCGTTCTCCTCCTCCCCTCCGCAGGGGCACGGTGTCGTATACTGGCACCGGCGCTACCTCAAGCGGAGGGCACACTGTCAGGGAATTGGCCCAAGTTGGCGGAGACAAGCAGGCGGCCGTTGTTTTGCGTGGTGGAGAGTTCGACTCCCTCTCATCACGATTGTTTCTTACAGTCAGGTGTGGCACATGGTTGCCCTCCTGGGTCTGCGTGGCCGGCCCGCAGGACCAGGGTCGGCGCAGCGGGGTCCGCGGAATCAGGACCTGTGTCGTCTCCACTGGCGAGGATTTCGATTCTTCGCAGCACCACCGGAGCGGCACACCGCCTCAAGGAAGGCGGCCGCGAGTGGGCCAGGCGACTTGCCCTTGTCCCGTTCCATCGCACTTATTTGCCTAAGTGCTCCCTTCGGGGATGCGACTTTCGTTGTCGCTCATGCACAGTTCCCAGTTCATCGTTCTCCTCCTCCGCCTCCTCCTCCTCCTCCTCCTCTTGTTCCTCCTCCTCCTCCTCTTGTTCCTCCTCCTCCTCCTCCTCCTCTTCTTCTTCCTCTTTTCCTCCTCCTCCTCCGCCTCCTCCTCCTCTTCCACAAGATGGCATCCAAGACGCCCAACATGCCCCCAAGATGCCCGTCAGAGGCCCCCCCCGAAGCACCTGGGAACAACGAAAAAGCTACCAAGAAGTCGCCAGCAGACGCAGAGGAAGAGGGGGGACAAGGCAGAAGCAACTACGCGCAGGCAGCACGACAAGACGCTGCGAACGACAAGACGAAATCGGAAACCGCGCATCTCTTCATCTGGGGGTCGGAGGAATGGCGCAAGCCTCTTGGATAAGGCTCCAGGAAGAGAGAGTAGGAAAGAGAGAGAGGGAGAGAGAGAGAGAGAAGAGAGAGAGAGAGCGAGAGAGGAAGCATAAACAGAGAGAGGGGGGGAGAGATGGGCCATAAAAGAGGAGAGATAGAGAGAGAGGGGGCCAAGGTGAACATGAGAGAAGAGGGATGGGGAGAGAGAGAGAGAGAGAGAGAGAGAGAAAAAAAAAAAAAGAGAGCGAGAGTGAGGAAGCCTTTTCTCTTCCTCCGAGCGCCCTCCAGCAGTGTGCACGGCTGGGACGCGGCCCGCGGACGCCGCTCGCGGCGGAAGCGCCGCGCTCAGGCGCGCAGTCGCCAGGCCAGCCACGCACTCCAAGAAAAAGCTCACCCGCGGGCTTCCGGCTGGGCACCTCGACGCCTCCAGGAGGAGGAGGAGGAGGAGAAGGAGGAGGAGGAGGGAGGAGGAGGAGGAGGAGGAGGAGGAGGAGGAGGGAGGAGGAAAAGGAGGAGGAGGAGGGAGGACCAGGAGGAGGAGTAGGACGGGTCGCCTAAGCCATTCGGAGAAACCCTCCAATAGAAAGCCCCTCTGGGCTGAGCGGGCCCGCGGGAGCTGCAGCACGCGCTCGCACCACGGGCCTTGACACAGTGGGCCGCGCGGAGCTCCGAATGGGCTCTGCTCCTCGTGCCGCCTCCTCTCCCTCGAGAATCGGGGATGGACAGACCCCCCTTTAGTAAAACGTGGTTTAGTGAAAACGACCTGAGGCCCAAACCTGGCGGGCGCAAGTCTGGAAAATAACGGCCACGGCGCCCTCTCGAGAACCGAAAACGGACAATTCACTAATCGACGTGTCACTGTTGGGGGTTCTGTCCACCCCCGAGAGGAGGGGCCGGCCGAAGGCGGCTGGCGCACCGCCCCAAACCGCAGCGCAGCCCACTCCAGCCTTAAGTCGGGCATGTCCCCCTACAGGGGGATTTTCGACGAAAAACAAAAGATACCCCAAAGATAATCCAAAAATAATCTAAAAATAGTCTGGGGACTGTTTTTTGATTGTTGTTTGACCTTGTTTGAGTATTTTTGCTAATATATTCTTCGTCAAAAATCCCCCTCTGTAGGGGGACACGCCCGACTTAACTCCAGCGCCTCCATCCGCTCGACCCGCGCCCTAGCCATTTGGCTCAAGGCGCTCTGGCCCAGAGCGCCAAAGCGACGAGGCCAGACCGAGGTTGGCCGAACTTCTCGGGGGGCCATTGCCACGTTGAAGACATCGTCTCGTTCTATCGTGGACCCACGCCGTGCCTTGCCCGGCCGCTCCCCAGCGACAGGCCGCCGCTGACAGCCTGCGGCGCTCTCCAGCGGCGCCGGCGGCCCGCCGCCAGCTGGAGCGGCGCCGGCGCCGCGCCGCCTTGAACCCGCCCGCACCGACGCCCCGGCTCCACGTGCGAGCGCGCCTCCGCGGCCCGCGGGGCGCCGGCGCCTCATGGCGCCCCGCGGCGCGCCTCTGATGATGATGCTGATGCTGATGCTGATGCTGATGCTGATGCTGATGCTGATGCTGATGCTGATGCTGATGCTGATGCTGATGATGATGATGATGATGATGATGATGATGATGATGATGATGATGATGATGATGATCATGATGATGATGATGATGATGATGATGATGATGATGATGATGATGATGATGATGATGATGATGATGATGATGATGAGGATGATGATGATGAGGATGATGATGAGGAAGAGAAGGAGGACTACCCACCAGACCGCCCCAACCCAACCCGAAGACCCAATTTCGAGTCTGGGTGAGAACGGGTTCCGCCTGTGTTCTTCCATGTTCCCCCGCGCCCCCCCAACGCCCCCTGGGAATGGAAGGTGTTGTTGGGGTCTTCGACTTGTGGTTGGAGTGGTTTGGTGGGTGGTGAGCCTGGGCGCCGCCGACAGCCCGTGGCCCCGGGCGGCGCGCTGCGGCCCGGAGCGGCCCGAGCCCGCCTCCCTCGCGGGGCCGCCGGCCGCCGAGGGGCGTCAGTCGCCGCCCTGCGGGGCGCGCCGGCGTCGGCGGCGCGCCGCCTCCCCCCCAGCGCGGCCGAAGCCCAGGTCGCTCTCCTCCGCGGGCGGCGCGGGCTGTGGCGGCTCGGGGGGGCACGTGCAGAACTCCGACGACGAGGCGTCGCTGAATATCCCCAACGGTCTTCCAAGATGTCGGTTTCTGGGGGCCGTTCTCGGCCGGGCCAGCCCCGCCAGAGCATCAAAGATTGGATCGGCACGCCCTCCTGGGATCCAGGGATCGGGGGTGGACGAAACCCCCTTGTAGCAAAGCGCCCTGAAGTAAAGCGGCGGGACCAGAACCGGCAGGAACAGGCCCGCAAAAATGGCGGCCGCAACATCCTTCCGAGAACAGAAGAAAGCACAATTCGTTTCGAATGGACTTGGCAGGATGGGGTTTCTACCGACCTCCTAAAATCCTTTGTGGGCGTGGACCTTCGGTGGTGTCGTCATTTCAAGGTTTCGCTGGGTGGCTGGTCGTTTCGGTCCGTCGTCCGCCTTCTCGGGCCTTCTAGTCGTTTCGGGGCGTGGATATCGTTGTGGTAACACAAGAGAACAGGGGATGCAGTGATCTGGACAGAGGACGTAATGATCTGGATAGGAACGTGACCCGCAAGGAAAGAGGCCGCGTTCCCTTCTTTTCTCACGCACGCGCGTGGCGATGCTCGCGGCGCGCCACAATGCTCAAGGGCCCTGCGAACGGAAAGGCGGCGGCAACGCAGCGGTGGAAGAGCGCAAAGGAAGAGGACGAGGAAGAAGAGGAGGAGGGAACTGGAAAATACAAAACAAAAACCTAAGCCCTAAGCGCTGGCCGAACCACTCACTTTTGTGGGTTCGTTTTTGGTTTGCCTTCGATGTTGTTGTTGTAAGCGGCAGCTACGGTTGCGGAGCCAGGCGCACTTCACCCTGGTCAGAACACCGCGGCCCGCAGCGCCCCGCTGACTTTATCATGACAGGGCGTACCTGAGGAGAGGAAAGAAAACAACTTGAAGCCAGGACAATCTCCAATCATAAACTGGTAGCTCAAACTCGTCGGGCTGGGCTTCCGGCAGCGGTAACCAGGGATTTCCCGATTCACTCCTTCCCCGCGCGCTCCTTGTGGCGGCCCATGAAAAGCCGCGCAGGCCACCGGCTGGGCTTCCAGCAGGTGTCACATGGCAGCCACCCTCCGACAGCCTTCCGGCTGTTTTTCGTGAGCATCAATGTCTCGACAATCTCGGGGTGGCGCAACACAGATAGCCACGCGCGCCCCGTGCGGTTCCAGATTTTGCAACAACCGAAGGCGAAGAGGTGTTTTACAAATCCGCGCTGACGTTGCCCAAGAAAGGCGTCGTGACGGAGGTGCGTCACATACGCGGACACGTTCCCCTCTCCGACGCTTGCCCTCGCAGTGCGCGTCGCACACTCCGTCGGTGGCACTTGGGCTGGCCTCGCATCGCGGTGTGTCTCGTTGGCCCACATGCGCTCCTGTCTGAACATCTTGATGCCACAGTCGGCGGTTTGCCAACCAGCGTCTCCTGCGCCGGTGTCCGCCGCGAACTGCCTCGCAGTTTCTCGCGAGATGTCAAATGGCCACTGCTCTCCAGTTGGATGGTTGACCGACCACTGGCAGGCAGGGCATCGGCCCTCCAATAAGCTGGCAATGTCCCACTGCGCCACTTCCATCTCGCCAAGCCAAGGCGGACGCAAACAAATTGTTCGCGAAGCCCTGTCGTCCCAGGCAGTCGCGGCACTTCCGCGCCGTCGCCGCATCTCTCCTGGCGATGGCGCCCACTCCGCCTGTGGGCCAGCGGGGCCCGCCAGCATGCGCAGCTAGCATCTGTTCCGGCGAGTGGCGCGCAGCGTTGTGGGCCAGCGTGCCTCGCCGCACTCGCTTTTCGCAGCCATGACAGCGCTGGGGGCAGTTGATGGCCCCGCGCGCAGTCTCCTCCGCAGCGACGCGGCTTGCTTTGCAACTCCTCGATCACGTTCAACGCCTGCGACGTCTTTTCGAAGCTATCGAGTTCCTCCAGCGCCTCATCGACAAGCTGGACAAGCGTCGCGCATGCCCCGCCTAGCCTGTCTGCTTCGCTCAGCAGTTGCCGCTGCTGCATGTCATTTCCCGCGGGGCAAGCTTCAACGACATCTGCGCACAGCGAGAGGGCCTAGTCCACGCCTCTTGGCAGGATCTCGCCCCGCCCCTTGATGCCCTCGTCGGCAATGGCAGCCTCGTCTGTCGACTAGGGTTCGCGCCGCATCTCCTCGCCAATCGTCAGCAGGTCCTCGGCGGGCACTGCGCTCGCGCGCATCATCGCGTCTTGTAGCAATTCGGGCTCATTGCCATCAGGGTCTCACTAGTGGAGACCCCCATCAGGTTGTTCTAACATCCCTCGAAAGAGCCACGGGGTCGCCCGCGGCCCTCGAGCGCGCTGACGGCCCGGGGCCGATCCGAGCCCTGCGATCAAGGCTCGCGACAAGGCTCTGGATTCGCTCCATCTCGCGTTCATCTACTGACTCGACGAAGCAACCGATCACGCACCCAAACGCGGCTTAGGCCCCTGACTTCGCGCAGTCTCGCTGCAGCCGTTGGCCCCCGTTCCCGGCGGCCTCAACGGCATGCATGTCGCCGTCGCTGGTTGCAGCCTGCTTCCTGGCCTTCAACACTCGCTGGATGATGTGGCCATCCGTGCGGGCCACTCCACGGGCACGGGTTTTTTGCTGGCTTATGCCGCGCGGTTCTGTCGCTGGATGGTTCGGACTCTGGCGGCGACTCTCGCGCCCTTGATCTCGGCGCTCTCTTCGCTGCCTCGGGCTCGTCGCATGCGTTGAGTGATGCCCCTGTGTCCTCGAGCCTGCTGCTCTTTGGCGCGCTGCCTCTGAAGGCGCTTGACGAGCGGGCGGCGGCCTCGCAAAAACGGAAACTCCCTCGCGAGCGCCACCTGCCACGGCGCGCGCCAAGGGGCCCGGGTCGCCCCTGGGCGCGTTCCGACACGCAGCCCAGACTCGAACCCCGCGGGGAAGCGCCGGGGGGCGCCACGGAAGAGGCCCCGCGCCCTGGACCTCGCGACGCCTTGGCGAAGCGCCCCGCCTCGGGCAGGACGGCCTACGCGGCGCGCGCGAGGCGGGCGATTAAGTCGGCGAAGCCGCAGACGACGGCAGGCAACTATGCCGCGGGCACGCGGGGCGCGCACAAGCCCGCGGCGGCGGCCGAAGGCGCCGATGTCAAAGGAAAGCGCCGGTCTCACCCTCGAAGACATGCCATTTAAGATGCCGCTTACCCGTTGGAGTTATTCATCTCGAGCACTGGCGATGAGGGCGTCTGCGAGCGGGGGCCCCCTTCCTCGGCGGACTGCTAGCACGACGGCTCGCGGCCCGGCTGTTCGGGGGAGCTTCGCGGGATTCCCCCTGGGGCACACCAAATAATGCATCGCCAATTCGGAATCACATTCCCCACGCCCGACCCCCACATGAACGCGCGCAGGGGGGGGGGGGGCGCGCCCGGCCCGGCCGCTTCTCCGATCCCTTACATATCTCCCCACATGAAAATCATAACGAACAAATAGCTCCCAGACAACTTCTCATCACAACGCCCAGACGGGCCAAATTGGGCCAAAATGGGGAAAACTCTCGCCACGGAGAAGAAGATCTTGAAATCGTGAAAATGGTATTCTCGTTGATTGGGCACATTATTATTCTCCGGGTATCGCCTCGGAAATCAAATACGTTGATCGCAATGTGCTAACCTGCTCTGATCTCTCACAATTTCCACTGGCCACTTCCCACGTTCGACAGGGTGATCAGGCCGCGGGGGGCGTCGAGAAGAAACCCGAGATCGCGCGGCATCGCTGCTGAAAGTACCGGAGGGGGGGGGGGGGGGGGGGGGGCGCCCATGGCGATGGCGCGCACCGTCAGAGCGCCGCCGTTCTCGCTAAACCAAATCAGCGCAACCCAATTAGACAGGAGACGGGCGGCACCGCCAACGCCTATTGCGTCCATTCCCAGATTCTGGATAGGCTCGATGAACCTGAAACTTTCCTTCAAGCACTCGAAGAGCCCATCAAACTGGCCACGCCCGCGCGCCCCGCGCGGCACTCCCGCGCCCGCGAGTCCCCAGCCAACCTGCGCCTGCAAGCTGGCAAAGAACGCACCAAGGCTGCCGGCAAGGGCACAGACGATCAGAGCGAACGCACCGGTGTCAGGAGACCGGGCCGAGGTCTCACGGACGCAGACCTCCCGCGGAATCGCGCTCACAGCGGGCGGGCGCCCCGGACGCCCCCGCCACCTGCCCGGCGACGCCCGCCGCGCCCATCAGGTCCACCGTTGCAGCCGCGATCCGAATGTCCGACCTGGCCGCCGCGGGCGCGCTTCGAACGACTTGTCAACTTGCCCCGGGCCTGGCGCTCGGGTCTGTCTGCACGACGTCGCCCACTTGACCTCGCCTCGGGACCCCCCCTTCTTCGGCCAGGGCTGCTCGAAGAATCCGCGGCCGAGCTCCCACTTGCGCGGGCGCTCTCTGACATGGCCGCAGCAGGCATGGAATGCCAAAGGTGCATCTCCCTCATGCGCGGCGCCGCCTTCGGGCACGACACCCACCGTGTAGACCGCCCCAAGGTCGTCGACGCGACGCGCCGCCTATTCCCGCGCGCCCCCCTCGCAGACTTCGGGAAGCGCGAACGCGGACTTTCGCGCGAAAACCACATGGGCGCCGCCGGGCCCGCCGCCCACTTCAGGGAACTCGCCGCCACGTTGAGGTCTCGCGAAACCAACGCGGGCCACGCCGTGGATTCGGCGCCCACCCTTCCCAGGGGGGGGAGGGGGGGCTCTCCAATCTACGAAGCTTCCCAGCGACCAGTTGGAAGCCGCGAGGGCCCTCGGCCCAACTCCGGCAGGCGCCCCAGGCTGCGTCGCTCGGCTTGGAACATTGGATATGCGCGCGCTGACCTGCGACGGCAGCTCGGCATGCACCCCCACCTCTCGGAACAAGACTCGATTCCACGCCGCGCAGTTCTCCGTCGACTCGGACCCCCCCCCTGCGGCGTCTTCGCTATAAGAGAACCCCCCGAAGCCTCGGGGGGGCCGGCCGAGATAGTCGGCGCACGCGCGCCTTATATATTTTTGCGCCGCCCGGCCACTATCCTCACAAGGCAACTCTTCGTCGCTCAACTCGTTGACTACGATCTACATCTCGCCTGCGCAGTGGCGATATATCAGGCGCAGCCAATCCGCGTGATACGAGCGCGCGATCAGGACGCAAGGGCACTGGACGGCCGCGACGACACCTGGCGAGCGGGCGCGGCCGGCGAAAGCGGCCAAGGATGGGCCGAAGGAGAAGGATGCAAAGCCAACCTTGGGAAGTTACGCATCCTAACTGTGCAGGTTGACTGTGCCCCTGTTGTTTCTGCATTGAGCGCGTGGTCGTCAGCCGCGCGCCTAGGTTCTTCGGGAAGGATTCTGAGATTCCAAGCGAATGTCAGGATCCTTGCCGCACCCGGCGGATGGCGCGCCGTTTGCCGTGGCCGGTGCATCCGCTGGCGTCGCACATTGGCCCCGTTGTCCGTCGCCGCCCGAGGCGGCGCTGTCGCCCCAATCGTCTGGCGAACTCGGCCGACAGGGCAGCGCTGCCCCGCGCAGAGGCGCGCTGGCGCCAGCCGATCCAGCTGGCGTTGCACAAGCCCTTCTCGGGCCATGCCTGCGCGTGCTGGACGAACACATCCGCGCCCGGCCTCTCATCCAGGAATCGCGATCGGTTTTAGATGGGCCCGCCTCGTCGTCGTAGTCGCCGTCATCGCCGAAGTGTCGAAGTCGGCGCGCCATCGACCCCAATCGTTGCGCCCCATCGCTTTCCCGTTGACTTCGTCTCGTGCTCCTCCAAAATCTTCCACGGCGGCGCGCAGCCCGAGGGGCAAGGAGAGACGGCAGGGCGAAAAAGGGGAAAGTTTATCACCCCGGACTGAGGCGTCAGAAGATGCACTGGCATCTCCCTAGCCCAGCTTGATTGGCGAAGGGCGGCGTCGGAAGTGGCGCGCGGGGTGGGATTCCGAAGGGCGCGATTTCTCATTCAGCTGCGAGCTGCAATGTCTAGCGCTGCCATATCTGATTTCCCATGTGCAGAGCATGCCCGTTTTCACGGCAAAACTCGTCGAAACAGATGCCGCCACCTATAGCGAAAGCATGCCGAACAGACAGAACCTCAACACATTGGGAAGGAGGGGTCTTGCAAAGGAGCCAAAAACAGCGGCGAGCCGATTGGCGGCGCTCTAGAAGTTGGCACTCGCGAAGGAAAAGCGAACCATCAACGGGGGTAGGGAAAAATGCTACAAACAAATGTCAGGGGCGACATGACAAATCATGGGGGCGATGCGCAAGACCCATGGGAAGAAAGATCAGCCCCTACAGTTGGACGCTAGAATGGAACGCCGCGGCGACGCCGCGCGACTACATGCCAGGGGCCCCCCCACCAACCATCAAACCGCAAGACCCTCTTGCACTTAGTGGGCAGCGTGATAGCACCTACCCCGTGCCCGTGAACAGTGATACCTTCAGAAAACGCCATCATGTCGCACGTCACTGTGTACCCTCTGAACACAGGCATATCCGAATTGAAACGACACCTTCCAGATCGAGTTCACGACGCATCTGCCCCGAAATACAAATGCGCGGGTGAGCACCCGGCAGCCCCCGGTGATGCCTCGCGGCTGTGACCCGTCACGCCGACTTCGCAGGCGCTGGTGCGGCGATGCGATTGCTTGGGAGGAGTCACGGGGGGGCGGCTCAAGAGAGCCCCAAAAGCCCCCCAAAAAAGGCATCCAAACCGATAAACACTCGGCACAACTGCGCCCCAAACAAAGACTCGAATTGTGTCAAGTCTGCGCTTGTTGGACCCTCGCGGGGGCCACGCCAATCTCGTGCCCTGCAGGAGCACTCATGGGCCCATCTCAGGGGCCCAACCTGGGCCTCGCGAGGCCCACCCTGGGCCTACAGGGGCCCATCTTGGACCGCCCCCACCACCCGAAGGCCGAAATTGAAGCGGAATCGACGGTCTTCAAACGCGCGGGACTTATGAATATATATATATATATATGTAAATAGATGCGTGTATATATATATATACATCTCTCTATATATGTATATATATATACAGATATACATGTGTGTATACATACATACATACATACATACATACATACATACATACATGCATACATGCATGCATACACGCATGCATGCATACATACATACACACACATACATACATACATACATACATGCATACATACATACATACATACACACATACATGCATACATACATACATGCATGAATACATACATACATACATACATACATACATACATACATACATACATACACACATACATGCATACATACATACACACATGCATACATACATACATACATACATACATACATATACATATACATATATATGTATATATATATAGATATATATGTATATGTATATATCCGCACCTGCCCGACCACCCCGCACGTTCCTTATCTTCCCCGACGGCCGTCGCGGGCCCTCCCCCCCCTCACTAGCAGCGTCGCGTTTCGCGCTGGCGCCGCCCGGCAATGCGCGGGAATGGCCCCAGACGGCGAGGACGGCAGATCCTCGCGGGGATCTGATATGGCAGAGCGCGATCACTTATAACAGGGATCCACGGCGCAGCGCCCCCCTTTTCCCCTCCTCCCCCATCCTTCTCTTCTTCTCCTTGTCGCCGGCATTGTCGTCGTAACTCGCCTCCTCTGGTTGTCCTCGCCTTCTTCATTATTTTGCGAGGCGTCTCATGCAAGGACATCAGGAGGGGAAGGGAGTTGGGGGGGGCGGGCGAGGCAAGAGAGCCAGGCAAGGCCGAAACAACGTGTTTGATTGCACTTCTGTTAGCGACCCGCGTTCTGGAGCGCGCGCGCGCGTGCGCGGGCGTTCCTGGCCCCGAGAAGGGGGAGTGGCCTCGTCGTCGTCGTCCTCACCGTTGCCCTTGCCGCCCCGCCCCCCCCTCTTGCGTTGGGGGGGCACGGAATGGCGCAGGCCCATGACATACGCGCGCGCCGCCAACGCCGCAGCGCATTTTACCTCGATCGAGACTCTCAGGATGGTTTCCACGCCTCCCGAAACATTCAAATGTACGAAGCTAGCGGCATGATGATGTCTCTCCCCGCGGCGCGATGTGTCTCCCTTCGTAAACGCACTCTGCAACCAGTGATGATTGCCGCGATTCGACGACCTGCTTGGACGACTGCCGTCGCCTCGCTTGAACGGCAGCACTACGAAATGCACACAATGAATCGCACCAACAAACGCGTTGCAATCAATATCCGACGGCCGCTGACTTGGGGTCACCAGGCTGCAAATATGAGACCCTCAGCTCGAATCAGGCAGAACGCGCGCCTGCGAGCACCAAAGTGGCACGCGGACACCACAACATGTTCGGCTAGGAGCACAAGTAACACGAGGACAACGACAGACAAGACAAGACAAGAAACCCTCGGATCCAAAGAGTGCAACACACCTGCAAGCACACATTACAACATGCATACAGCGTGCAAGAGAGCAAATGGCTGGATCTGGGCGGCCTTCAGTGGCGAACTGCTTGTCCGCCCTGCAGGTGGAGAACACTCTGGCCAAAGCCGCGCCCAGGCGGCGCAGACCGCTCAAGGGGGGCCTGGCACTGCCTTCCCATCCTCCAGGGGGAAGCTCGAAACTCAGATTAGGAAGTGAAACCAACCCCCAGGACAGGCGAGTCATTAGGAAGAAGGACCGAGGTTCGAGGCGGAAGAAAAGGAGGGCCCAGAAGGCCCCGTTCGCTTGGCCCGTCCTGGGGGTTTCGCTCTGGGCTGCGCTACAAAAACTCTACCCCTATCCTGCGGAATCCCTCGGAGCCAAAAACGATCCTCGCCCCTGGTCTTTTTTAGGGAGAAGCTCTTCGGCCCCTCACTGCTGGCGCCTAAAACTGGCAGCTCAAGATCCCCACGAGCTTGCAGTTCCATGAAACGGCGACTACCCACGAATGCTGGCGGAACGAAGGCGCGAGCCTTGCTCAGAGGATTCACGGCACCCCCACCCACAGGACTAGGCCCAGGCACTGCAGCAGTTTTTACTTCTGGAACCGCTCCAGAAGACGAGATGCGTCCCGTTCGAGAGATCCCCTCGGTGCTCCCCCATGTTTGCGCACCGCCCCACTCGCCTTCAGATAGGACTCGATCGCCTCCTCCAAAGGCCGATACTTCACGTCGACAGCGAGAGTGATCCGAAACAGCTCTGGCTTTCCCTCGACCTTTTTTGTGGGACGGATGCGACATGCACGAACTTCGCTGGCTAGATCTTGCACGGGCTTTTTCATCACGACGGTCGTCCAGTAATCTTCCAGGATCTTCTTGGCAGCGGGCGGGCAATTCGGGTCCGCGCCCATCCCATGAATGAACGCACTCCACACGTGCAAGAAAGGGGGGCCCAGATCCTCCTGCATTCCCTCCGACGACTCCTTCATCTGCTGAACTTTGTTGTGATAGGCCGCCCCCGCGGCCTTGGCCGCGCGAGCTGCAGGGTTCGTCACTTGGATCAGCCACGCCTGGAAGACAACCCCGCACACCTCGCGCAGCTGCGCTGCATTTCTCAACGCGAGCTTGGTCAAAATGACGATTAATTGCCTGAGAATCGCTTGCTTGCCGCCGCCTTGTGCTGACTGTGAAGCATGGTCCACTATAGCCTCGGCCGCGTCTCCAACACGCCTCTGCTTGTGCCTCGGTTCCTCGCCAGCCAACATCCAGGCCGGCTTCTCGTCCATGGCGCGAAGGAACTTTGGGAACGCTCTCAAGGTGCGTGCACAGGTGCTTCTGCAAATGCTCGAACAATCCAGCTACATACGGACACAGTGGACAGGCTAGAGATGACGGCACACGAATTTCACAAAGATTACGCGTAGCATCGGCAGCACACTCTCCTCGTCGAAGACTCTGCGAAAGATGACGACGGCAGCTTTCGCGATGTGCAAAGACCAGACCACAGACACAGCACTGATTGGACACAGACATTACGTGTGCGAGCTCTTGAAACCCGTGATGTGCTATTATGTGTGTGCACCGCGCGTCGCTCTCGTAGTATACGCCCACAGACCTCCCCAGTAGGACCCAAAAGCGAACACCGATATGCACCTTCACAAACATCATCCTGAAGCATCCCTGGAATCTCCTCCGCGTCTAGAAACTCGACTGGTGGAACCTGAACCCCGAGTACCCGCGAGCGAAGTTGACGAACATCGATCCTGCAGAACTCTTCGCTAAACTCAGGGTCCGAAAAAGCAAGAAAGACTCTATCTTCCAGTCGTTCCATGAAAGACGCACCCTCATCAAGGTCGGCGAGGGCTCGAAAATCTGCAAGCAACTGACAAGCCCACGGTGAGGCCCATCTCGAAAGCCGCTTTTCGGGCGTCACCACTGGTTGTGAAACTTCAAAGTGCCCAAACAGCGCAGTGAGGACCTGTTGGTTAGCCAGCGGTGCACGCGACAGAGACTGCCAATAGCGCAAGCGACGAATAGTAAGCTCCGTCTCCAACGGGACCAGACGCCACCAGCGGAGCACAGCAGCAGAAGTCATCGACTTAGGGTGACCTGGAGCCTCCCTGTCACACGCCCTCCCTCCCATCGCCCTTCGAGCATACCCAGCCACCATATTGTTCAGCTTAGATAAATCCTGCGGACTCGGCGTGAAGCCTTCAAGACCAGAAAGTGCAGTATTATATATCTTTGAAATAAATACACAGCGGCGAAGCCTATGGGGAACTCCAGGAACACTCCAGAAACCTCCAAGAGAGTCCCAGGCTCGTTGCAGAAGGAGGAGGAGGAAGAGGAGGAGGAGGGGGAGGAGGAGGAGAACGACGACAACGAGGCCATTCCCCGTCTCGGGCCCAAGGGCGCCCACACACACACGCACACACACACAACCACACACGCGCGCGCGCACGCGCACACGCACACACACGCACACACACACACACACACCAAAACACGAATCGACAACATAGGTGCAATCAAACGGGTCGTTTTGTCCTGATTCCGCTTCTCTCGCCCCCTCCTTCCCCCCAACTCCCTCGCCCCCCTCGTCTGTCCTAGCGCGAAGCACCTCGCAATCTGGTAAAGAAACGAGGAGGACAAGAGGAGGAACGGAACGCTGCGACGACGACGAAAAAGACGACGACAACGGCGACGACGCCGCCGACGCCGACGACGAGACCAGTGCAAACCCAAGACTGCAATCAACCTTCCCTCCAAATTGCCTCTTCACAAATCACTTTCAACGATCAAAGAAGAACCACCCTCCACCCGTGAAACCCTTGCAGTTGCTAAAACGACTGCACGCGGCGCTACAGAGATAACCACCGCGCGAAAGCGGACCAGACTACATCTATGAAACTTTTTTATGTGAGGGAAACAAAAAGGCGCGCGGCACCTAAGCGAGAATCACACGTTGAAAGCGGCCCGCCCTCCAGCCGCAAAACTCCTACAACTTGAAAACGAATGCGCGCGGCGCTAAGGTAAGAGCCACATTTTGAAAGCGGCCCGCCCCCCACCCTGTGAAGCTCTTGCGCATTTCAGCGGAAGGATGGCGAGGAATGTTCAGCCCGCCCTATCAACACGCCTCGGGGCGCGACAGAAGTGACGCAAAGGCTCGCCGACGACTTCTCACAAGAACTCGGGCATCCAAAAAGGTTACGCGCATCATTCGCGCAACACTTCGATGGTTACGCGGATCCGCGTAACACTTCGTTGTTACGCGGCGTCTCTCTCGAACCAACTCAGCGGGGGGGGAGAGAGTGTGGTCGCTGAGAGCAGCGTGTCTCGCCAACTCCTGTGAATTGCAGGCTTGGGGGCGAAGGGGCGAGGTGCTACGCATATGACACGCGTAACACTTCGAAGTGTTACCGATGTGTGCCGCGGGTTTCACCAAACTCGGTGCTTGTACATCTTTCAAAGCAAAGCGTTGCGCGCATCTGTGCCGCCATTTTCACCACACTGTGTCTTACAGGTTTGAGGGCGAGTTCTTACTCGCGTCGGTCGCGTAACACTTCAAAGCGTTACGCGCGCCAGCCCCATAAAGGGCGAAGTACTACGCGACGGACGCGCGTGAAACTTGAATATGGTACGCGCATCTGCGTCGCGGGACGCACGAACCCTGTTTTGAACAACTTCGAAAACGAACGGTCACGCGCATCGGTCGCGTACCCACTTCGATTGTTGCGCGCATCAGCAGCGTCAAAAACATTGCTGCGAGCATCCATCTCGCAACGACCTATTGCAACGCAGGTGTGTTGCAGCGCACGTCCAAATAATGTAGGAAGGAGGTCGCTCAGGTTTTCCTTGGTCTCGGGGATGCGCGTCGGTCTCCTCATCATGCTTCTCTCTTCCTCAGGGAGACTGTGCGCTCATGGCCCTCTGAGAGATCATTGCTAGAAGTTCTCGTGAGCGCGCGGGCGACCTGTGTCTGCTGTTTTCCGCCTGCGCGCCACAGAGCGTTGTGTTATACTGCTCGACGCATGGCTGCTTCAAGGGAAGGTTCATCAACAGTGGGCGCTTTCCTGTTCGCCCCCACAACGTCCCAATAGCTTCCCGACGAGACAGCACTGCATCTCTCACAATGTTGTTGCACTGTGCAACGAAATCACACTGGCATGGCGCAGCGCCAATTCAAAGGAGATACAAAAATACACTCAAATCCAACCACTAATCTCCACCATCCCCTCCCCCGACTAAGCCAGCATTTAATCAGAAGTGTCAGCGGGCCTTCCTGGACCTCCCGACGGGGCCGGAGCCACTAGGCTCCGTTACCACTGTGGAGATCACAGTGGCAAGATAGGAACGGGATCCGCAGCGAAAGAGGCTGCACTCTCCTCTTTCTCACGCGCGCTCGGGGCGGCGCTCACGGCGCGCCACAGTAATTACCCAAGGGCCCTGCGAGCCGAGAGGCGGCGGCAGGGCAGCGGTGGAGAGAGCGGCGAGGGAGGAGGGGCTAGAACAGAAAGAGCAAGCATGCGTCGCCTCGTTGTTCGATGGACTAGCCCTCCTACCCTCCCAATCCCAAGATACCAGGTGCCCGCCCCGCTCGTCCCATGGGCGGCCACGACGCACCGCGCCGACGCTGGCCAGGCCCATCCCCGGCCCGGGGCCAGTGGACACACAATCTCGGAAGCTGGGCGAGGGCTGGCAAGTCCGTGGCTGCCAAAACGGTCCTGCCAGAAGAGAAAAACAAAGTCCCGTCATAAAACTCAGCGCGCTCAGTAGTAAACGGGCTGCTTCCCGGAAGAACAGAGCAAATTCCCAGAGCTCCGTTTTGGCAGCCACGGGTTTGCCAGCCTTCGCATGGCTTCTGACAATCCTGGCTTGGTCAAGAAAGCCCGTGGCCGATTCTGGAAACCCTGGGTCGAGACATTCTGCCTTCTCGCTCTTGCTTCTGCCAGCAACCGTGCCGCTGCGAGCGGCCCTCCGCACAGGGCGAGACGCGCGGAAGGCGAGGCCGCTCCTGGAACGCCCTGCACAGCTACTGGTCCTGGGCCCCGGATGGGCCCGGCCAGAACTGGCGCGGCGCAGATGTTCGCACAAGTTGCACGCGGTCGCCGTCAACCCAGAGTTACGACGTTCTGAGTCTCCCGGACGGGACCCCTGGCAATCCCAACCACTTCCCCAGGGCTGGCTCTGCTGAGGGCCCCGGGTCCCGAAAGCGACCCCCGAGGCGCCGAAAACAACGAGGAGCCACAGCCTCGCCCTCAACAAGAAGGCGCTCGATGTCTCGTCCTCGGGCACGGGGTCCAGGGGCGCCCGGCCAGCGGCTGCCGGCAGGGCCCCGGCGAGGACGAGGCCGACGAACGCCGTCAGCGAGGCGGCAAGCGTGGCCAGCACCAGGCCGGGGGCGACGAGGGCCCAGCGGCGGGGTGGGAAGGCGCGGTGCAGCCACGGGGCGACCTCGGGCGGCCACATCGGCAGGACCAGCACCCACACGGTGAAGTATGCGAAGGCGGTGGCCGACGCCTGGAGGCCCCCCCGAAGAGGATGCGCCTCGGACAACGCACGATCGGGTGATGGAGCGTTTTGACGTGTTCGACATTTCGACATTGGGCGGAAGGGGAGGGGGGAAGGCGACCTCTGCATAGCGTGACCGCTTGCAACAGTGCGTCATGTGGGGGAGACTACAGTCGAAAACGCACTGGTAAGCTTAGGTATATATTACGCCTTAGGCGCTCCCATATCCCAGGCTTTGGCTCATATCGCATGAGCAAGAGAGCAAGACGAAGCATGGGATCTGGAGTAAAGGATAGGATGGGCATCGTCAATGGAAAAGGTATTTTCCGATCTCAGATACAAGTCGCGCGCCTCGGTGAGGCACAATCACATATTTGGCCGGGCCCGGCTTGAGCCAGGCACGGCAGCGGTACATGCTCGATTTATACCTCGCCTTTAACCTTCTCCGTTTAAAGTCGGAGGGGGAGGAGACGAGCAGGCACCGCACTTCTACATTATGCGGAAAAACAGTGCTAAGCAGCAGCGGCTGCCTACAAGGAAAGGGCGCGCGAGTAGCCTCGCTACCGGCGAGTTTCCTCGCTATTAAAGCGCACCTGCCCGCGGGTTTCCCCGCTAGCTCGGGAGGCAGGGCCGTCCTGAGACGACCTGCCCGCCCTATACGGTGCATGTTTCTTCAGCTCGTGCTTGAAGGATTGCTGGCCGGCCATTACTTGTAGGAGCAACGCGCGGTCAATACTACCTTTGGTATGACCATCGGCAGTCATATCCCGCGTGTCACACCATTGAACGCTTTCAACGATTCCGCGCTCCATCATCTGGCGGATCCAGCTAATGTGCCCAAGCAGAGTACATTCTGTGGGCTTCTTCAGATCTTTGCTAGACAAAGACTTGAAGACAGACTCGGCATCAATAGTCAGAGTGACTTTGATACATAGACCACCCATTTCCAATATGTTCTTTAACTGTGTGGGGGTCAATGGTCCCGAGTGTAGCTCGTGGAGCGTTACAATGGTCGGGTAGCAGTCTTCCAAGTTGTGGGCTGCTGCCAGTGTTTCCGCAGAGTAGCTCGAACGCACCTGCAGTCGATGAGACTTGCAGTATGCGTCCACCAGGTGCACGACGGGTTTCCCCGCTTGCGTGTGGCCACGCCTCAGCAGGTTAGCCCCGCGGATACCATAGCCTTTGACTTCGTCGTCTTCATCTCCATTGAGACGGCGATAGCCAGAATCGCTATGCAGGTCGACTTCTCCTGTTGGGGTCATAGCTTGATACACGATCTTCTTCGGACCTGCCTGTAGTTTCCTGGTAACCGCGTTTAGTCGTCGTACCTGGATGTTTGTCGGTTCCTGGATACGTTGTAGTGAGACAACATAGACCATCAGCCATACCTGCGTGATCAACGCATAGGCTAGAGCGCCACGGAGACTGACGAACATATCAGAAATCGTCTTTGTCGCTTTGCTCTCAGGATCAGCTCCTGTGAGTTCTGGATGTGTGATAGGACGAAGCTGCTTGATGTATTCGTCCTGATCAAGAGTGACGCTCCCATCATCGGTCTTGTTATACCGAACGGCACAGTTTGTGTATGTGTGCTTGTTCAGTTTGCACTTCCCAAACGTATCTTCAACACACTTGACATACTTGTCAATAGCCTCTTCCTTCCCAGTCATATTGATGTCATCAACGTGCTTGGCTGTCAAGAGGTTTGAGCTCATCTCGAACTCTTCGTCGTATGAAGTAGGCTGTAGCCCAAAGCTCCTAGTGATGGACCTGAGCTTCAGCGAGAATGCCCTGGGAGCATCCTTCGTGCCCGTCCCCGGCTTCAGACACCGAAGACAATGCTTTGATTCGTCATATGACTCAAAGCCTGGCAGTGTGCGAAGGACAGCTGCTGACCCAGGAGGTAGTGTGAAGCACACCACACGCTCTTTCTCGCCCGTTGCCGCGGCGAGCTCGCTATAGGTCAGTCCCTTCAAGAAAGCCATGTTGATGTCCAGGGAAGCGATGATCCAAGCTTTGTTGCATGCAGCAGAACTTGCGAGCAGTCTCTGGCTTGACCTCCTTGCCGTGCCAGAGAAGGCTTCGACATCAAAGGCTTCAAGGTCCATGAAGCCACGGAGTACCAAGCGTAACCTGATCGTCCTTTCCATTTCGCCCTTTTCGTTCTTGACAAACTTCCATTTGTATACGTAGCGTGACGTCATGATGTTAGACGCTTTGCTCAAGTCAGTCATCTGGAAGCATTTGTTGTCAAGCCAAGTCTTCAATTCTGTGTAAAGGGCTTTGGAAACTTTGACCGGATTTGCTTGGATGTCGGCCTTCGTGAGTAGATCGTCTTCCTTGACGACCACGGCACGTTTGGAGGCAGCACTAACGTATACTCGCATAGTTGTGACGCTGCTGTCATCCAACAATCGGCGTTGCTGCTCGGACAGGACGACTTTGGACATGTCTGCTGTGAAGCAGAGCTCGATGTACTTCCCGTGCTCATCGGAGTCCAGATCATATTTGCTATCCGGATCCGTGGAGCATAAAGGAACGTAGTAAGAAGTGTCCATGTCGTATCCTGGCGGGTGACCCCGCTCCGGCAAGTGGCCTTGCACATCTTCACAGGTCGTAGAGACTAACACACACTGTGTGTCTGTCATGTATGTGGGAACTGTATGCATGACTTCTTCTGTGTCAGCTTCAAGGAGTGTTCTGTCATCCATCAGTTCAGCATACCACGACTTCAAGACAAAGGCATCCAGATCTTCTTCTGTTTCCTCTATGATGGTCGGGAGCCGACCATCGTTCTCCGCAGGAGGCTGCTCAGGAGCAGCTGCTGGAGGTGACTCGCTTGGTGGTGGACCATCAGCGAGTTCCTCAAACTTAGTGAGGTCTCGGTCAAATCCAGCAGGCGGCTTCCTGGATTTAAGACACTGGATGATGCGTGAGTGTGTAGATCCTGTGATGTCGTAGATGTTCAAGGCAGTGCCATCAGCTTCATAGTAATGAAAACCAGGGGTCACATCATTATCATAGTGCACTAGTGTACAGCTGTCTGCATAGGGTGCAGCAGGCAACTTCGTCAGGCTCTTGGCAAGTCGTACAGCAACAACGTTTTCAATACGAAAGTAGTTGCGTATGAGGTACTGAAGAGCCAAGTGCACCTTAGGCGAAAGTCGGCTCGCAGCAGTCATCTGCAGCCGACCCTGTTTCGCTGGTAGATATCCGAAAGTCATGGCGGGTTTCCCCGCTGGCAGACCGGCAATAAAGGCCAATACTGTCCGAAGGGCCGTATTGTCCGATCCTATCTCGCGGACCATAAGTGCTTCGATGTACAGCGTGTGTCGTGTGTCAGGATACTGTACTCGCACCTCGCGACTGCCGACCTTCACGATGACCTGGCCTCGGTCAGGTTCGTTGCGGATGACCGGGTATGGACCACTCCATCCACCCCAGTCGTCTTTCGTGGTGGTCGGGCGATGATAGTCCACGAGATCTCCCTCTTTGTAGTGAAATTCACCCGTAGCAGTAGTCTTCGTACGGAGAGCCCTGTTCGTCTTGGCAACCGCAGTGGCCTGCGTGATTGCCTCCAGACTAACCCTCCTGATTGTTTCCTCCCTTGAGTGATCTGATGATTCAGCGGACTGATCATGATCCAAGACAGGGAAATCGGGAAGCATAGCTGGTTGTCTGCCATACAGCGCATTGTACGGAGACACTTCATTGTAGAAGGTAAATGCGTTGCTGGCAAACAAGGCTTCATGTAAAAGACGAGTGAAATTCAGAGGAATATTTAATCTATTCAATTCTTCTCCCATCACGTGTATGAGGTGTCGCAGGATGCCGTTCCTAGCTTCGATAGTCGTGGCGTGTTGGCCACGCGCTCGGATACGAAGCTCTGTTCCCTTAGCCTTAAGGATGGCCTTTGCTGTATCGTTATTCAGTGCTCCTTCCCCATCGGAGTATAAGATTTTAGCAGGGCCATGTTGCATCCAAGTTGTATGATAGGCATCGAGAACAGTATGCATGGTCTTATCAGGAATCTCTGTGCCAGCTGCCCAGCGAATACAACGGTCGATGATGTGAAAAACAATATGTTCCTGTTTGTAAAAGAAAAGATCACATTCGACTTCCTCGTTGAAACGTCCTGGCAGTGACACAGAAGGCATCACCGTGTTGCCTGGTTTGTCCCAGGCTCGACATTCTCTACACGAGTCGCAAATGCCTTTGATCAGACTCAAACGGGTTTCACCCAGACCAACCTTGGTTAGAATCATCCGCATTTTTGGCTCCTTGGCATGAAACCATCTCAAGTGGAGTTTGCGGAGTTCTCGCTGCACTACAGCTGGGTCAAAGCTGCGCAGGTTTTGGAGGCTGAGCTGAACGTCGAAGCGAGTCCAATCAGGGAGCCTTGGCCTTGGCCTCGGCTCTGCTTGAGGCTGCGGCGGTGGTGGAGGATCTCCTCCCTCCATGCGTCCGCGCCTTGCTGCAACTTGTGGCAGTCTACGGTGATCGTCAGAGCTGCCAGCGCCAGTGTTGCCACCATTAGCCCCTTCGGCTCTGGTGATGTCATGGCTGCTGGCGCCTGCGGTTGGATCGCCCTCACCAGGCCGTGGCGGCCTAGGCGCGCGTATGCGCGCTCTCGCGGCCGGCGCCGCTTTTGCGGCTGGCGCCGCTTCTGCGGCTGGAGCCGCTTCCGCGGCTGGCGCCGCAGGAGCGGCTTGCCCCGCCGGGCGCGGCTGGCCAAAGTTATCTGGCAGCTTCCATTTTTCGGCGAATCTGCATTGGCCAGATATCTTGGTGTGGTGAGGATTGCTCTTCTGATATTCCTTCTTACAGCTTGGACAGTCCCAGTAGTATGGTTCAACATCATACCACCGACACATCTTCGGATCCCTGCTGTGCTTTGGTGATTGCTTGTAGTTGTTGTCCACACAGCCAGGGCACCCAAGACCGCCAGGTGGTGGTCGCCAGATTTCTCCGTTTGGGTGTCTCCGGATTGTTGGGTCGTCCAAGTCGTAGCCAGCACTGTTTGTTACGAACGCATAGCTGCGTTCGCGATTCGCGAATGGATCGCGACCGTAAGCAAACAGGTCTTTGGCGATTTGCACCGCATCAACGATCAGCGACTGCATTCTGTAGGTATACTGTGCCGCCCTTGCTAGTTCTTTGTTACAAGCATTGGCGTGCACATGATTACCTGGACAACGCTTGCCTCTGAAAGGTGCCAACAACTCTTCTTTGTTTGCCATCATCTGTGTTGGCTTGCGGATGTATTGTCCAAATGAATCTTTGAGACCAGTCGTGCACTGATCAATAATCGTTTGGCAAGTGACCTTGCGTTGTGCCAGTTCCTTCCATGGCTGGATCTCATCCACCCACGTGCCCATTGGTTGTTCCCTGAGAAAGAAACGTCTTAGGTCGTCTTGTAATAGAGCGACTGTTCCACAGAACGTGATATGAGGCAGGTCCTCTTTGTGGTGTTTAAGCCACGTATCATGATTGACCTGTGCATTGAAATAGGAAGGAAGTCCAGTAGTTCTGCAGCTTGGCTGCAGAATCGTGATCTTGACAAAGCAAGTCTTGAGGTAGTGGAGGACTGCTCTTTGTACTTCCGAGTTTCCAAGGTCAACCATAGATATCTTGTCAAGGTTCCCGCCTGACGAGAGTCCCCTCTTGAAGGCTAATATGGATATACCACCCTTGCCCCCACATAATTCAAGCATGTCCACTTGATTGTTTCTGCCGTAGCATAACGACTGGACCATCGAGAAGACATCAGCATGTGAGTCAGCGGGTTGCCCCGCCGGTAACATCATGAAGATGTCCTCTGATTCGCTGTCCGAGTCCGAGTCGTCAAGAGGAACGTCGTTGAAATATGTGGAGCAGTCAAGCCCTTTGAGGTCCTCTCCACAGTCGTCGTTACCGTCTTCCACTTTCTTCGGGACTTTCTTCGGTTTGATGCCGGCTTCTTTGTCAGCTTTCTGCTTTTCTTTCTGTTTTATCCTGGCATCAGTGGGCAACGCAGTTTCCGCGGAGAGATCCGCTGCGGAGGAATCCGCTGTTAAGTCAGGAAATGGCGGAATTTCAGGAAAGTTGTTGGTGGGTCGCGTTTGGCAACGCTCAATCGAAGGGGGAGGAGATCGATCGTCATCGACGATCGCCACACGCTTTGGGCGCGGCCTTCGCGACTCACCGTCGCCATGAAGAACTGGAGCCGGAGGCTCCCAGCATAGCCGAGTACTAATGTTTGTAACCCCATCAGGTAATGGAGCTACATAATTGTACCCAGTTGGCTGTTCCTGGATTCTGATATCTTGAACGATCTTATTCGCGTCCAGGTCGGTCGTGACTCTACGAACAACATGGTCCCATTGAGGGCCCTTTTGGGGACATTGGACGTAGTGTCTTACCTTTTTGTCAACGCGAGTACACACACTGAGGTGCACCGCACTCCGCTCATTCCTGATCATGTTGGCTTTATCGAGTTGATCAAGGAAGCGTGCAATGATGATAGCCAAAGTTTTATGCCGAAACTCGGCACGTTGCTGATCTTGGCCATACCAATCCAAATCATGTTCCTTGTGTGAGCCACAAGTACATTTCCATAAGTTTATCGGTATATGAGGACAAGATGTAGCAACTTGGATATAAGAACCACTGGGATATTTACTGGATCGGTTAAACTTGATACCGAAATGACAGAGTCTCATTCGTATAATGCTTAGCTTCAAATCTTCGATAACATCTTTGATCGGACCCTGTTTCCAGAAATACCCGGGTGGCCCCAGGATAACAATCTGCATTCTCAGAGCACGCGCTTTGATCAGGAGATTTTGTATACGTTGATAATGTGGTCCCGCCCTCTTTCCTGGAGTACGAACGTACCAATCAGAGGGTGTGGCCACCCACAACATATTGTAGTCTCCTGCCAACAAATTTCCCAAATACTGTGTTCCAGTTGAAGTCATTACCTCATTATGGGTAATCCGGTCGCATATATATCCACGGGTTCGGAGTTCAGCGCAAGCTGTGCGAATATCTTCGATGACAAGACATTTTGAATGATATTTTTCCTCTCGGGCCTCAGCGCGGCCAACGTATGTAGCGAGGAGGCCGGTATTCGGCTTCTCTTCGCAAGCGAGCGCCGCCGGCGCGCCCGCCTGCCCCCGTCAGCGGCGGTCGTGTGACCACGTTGCCGTCTGACTCGGGGGCATGCTGTTAGCGGATGGCTCCGCAGGAGGCGCTGGTGCGGCTACGCTCACGATCTCCACGCGGGTTGGCCCCGCAGAGTCCGACGAACCTCCGCCCGTGTAGCTTGGTGGTGGTGGCGGTGACGCGGGTGGCCCCGCTTGGTTCTCAGGCGTCCATTTATTCACCGCCTCCTGGACTGCCCAGAATATCTTAGACTTCAGGGCATCCTTCATATGTGGCCAGGTCCCTTCGGGACACTGTTGGCCCTCCCACCAGCTGTTCAGCGTCCTGTCCACGATCAAACGGGTCGTGTCTTCCAGGAGCTGCTTGTCGAGGTACGGCTCGACAATGTACGTATCGGTCGTGACGGTCATGGACTGTCCCGTCGCGGGTTGCCCCGCTGTGGTTTCGGCGGGTGGCCCCGCACTTACTCCGGCGGGTGGCCCCGCACCGACGGGATCCTCTTCGTTCTCCGTCTCGGTGTAGCCATCTCGACTGCTGCGGATTGTGAAGGTGTTCGTGACCGTCTGGCTTTTAGCCCCGTCATACAAACCGCAGGGAATCGCGAGATGTCCCGAGGGAGTTTTCTTCGCCTTCAGGACCTTGGCGCCCCTTCCCAGCTTCAGGGTGTAGTCACCGCTGGGGAAGATAACCTTCTGGTAGCCTGGCTTCAGCACGATGATCGTGTCACGTGCTTCCATGGCTCCTAGGCCCCAGATGGCCGGGAGATTGGCACCCGAGCCTTCTGCGATGTTGGAGGCATACTCCTCGATGCGGGGGCTTGCCTCATTGGCATATTGCACCCCGATCTTGAAGTTGCCCATCTTCCGACATATCGCAGCGCCCTCACCGACACCATTGATGTAGAGGGTCTTGCTCAGGGTGCATATGGCAGGTCTGTGATTGTACCTGGCCATAATCTCCTGGAAGGTTCGCGCCGTATTGGCTCCAATGATGTTCACGTTGGACCCAATGTCTAGCATGAACGAGATGCAGGGCATACCGTCTTCGTCAGGAAAGAATGTCCCATTTCGCGCTGCCAGAGCCATTGTACCATGGTCATTGGTGTGGTACGTGATCTGCGAACCGAGTGTACCTTTCAACAGGCGCTGTTCAAGCACCCATTGACTCATGGTTAACTCGGTGCACCACATCTGCTCATATTGGCGGCGCTCCTCCACGGTAATTGGTTCCTGTTCAAGAACCCAATAATTCGCAGATAGTGTGGACATCCATTCACCTCCTGGCGGCAGCGTGTCCGTGTCGTCACGTGCATAGGTCAGCCCCTCTGTATCGATCATGAATGTGGCATGGAACTGGGCTGCCTCCGCGCTCTCAGCGCTTGCCCGGCTCCTAGCGCTGACCGGGCTTGCCACACGCGAGGTCCTGGTTGATCCAGTTGGCCTTCGAGTCCCGCCTCCGCTCCTGCCACTCCGCCTGATGTTGGCCTCCATTGCCCTCAGGAAACCTGGATTTGGAGGTCCATTTGCGGGTGGCCCCGCTTTAGCGGCGGGAGCCGCTTCAGCGGGTGGCCCCGCAGCTGGGGGCTCCTGCGCTCGAAGCGTAGGCAGGATTGGCATCTGGATGCCTTGCTCTGGCGCTGGCCAGGGGTATGCCTGTGCAGCTGGGGCACGTGCGGATGGCTCCGCCGATTGTGCGGCTCGAGCCTCCAGCGCCTCCACTGCTTCCCGTAGCCGACGCATTTCCCGGGCATCTGCCACGTACCTTTCCTGCTGGCGCGCTTGTTCTGATTCAGCGTCGCGCTGTCCAGCATACGGGAAGTGCGCTATAACTATGCCCGGCCCACGACATACAGCGCAGGGGGCCTCGTTCGGCGCACCTGGCCGCTGATTGCGGACGTGCTGCTGTGCAACACGATCCCAGCATATATCGTGGAAGAAGTGCCCACACGCCAGTCTCCACACTATAGTGCCCATCTCGTAGTTGTCCATACAGATTGGGCACTGTGTGAAGTTGTAGTCTGAAATGACTGGAGCAGGCACGTCTGGGCGAGTCCGAGCTTGGCGCTCGAAAGTGGTTTCGCCCTCCCGATATGGCGTCGGTGGCGGCCGTCTATCTGTCCGTTCAGCGGGTGGCCCCGCGTCTGCGGGTGTCCCCGCTTGGGTCTCACGCTCAATCCTTCTCTGGATCGCGCGTTGTTGGCGCAGCCTGGTGTTGTCCCGAGCCTGCTGCCTAGATGCCAGTATCGCTTGCTGCGTGTTGTGCACGTCGCGGATGTAGTCTGGCATGCTGCCCATAGCGGCTGGCACCGCGAGACCAGCTGGCTGAACTACGGTCTCGGGGTCCGTCGGCGTGGGCATGTAGGCGTAGTGCGGCATAGACTGCGCATCGACCGCTCGTGTAAACTGCAAACGAAACATCTCATTGGCAAGATTCCGAGTGTATTCGTTCGCAGGTGGCCCCGCAATCATAGGAGTGTTATTCATCTGCGCGTAGTACTCCGGGTACATCGGCGCGTCCATGGCCTGTGCCTCTGCTGGTCCATGATTGTCCCATCCATATATTGGGTGTGATGCTATTCCTGGAATAAACACCTGTCGATATGGATTCGTGGGATCAGCATTTGGAGCATCTTCAGAAGTCCAGCTCCAGAGAGGCCGAAAGTCGCCATGATTCGTAACATCTATGTTGCGGTTCCGCAACAGGCTGGGCACTCTATCAGCTTGTTGCTGCAGAAAGGTAGCCTGTGCTCTTAAGTTGGCTGCCCGACGTTCGTAGTCTGAACCTTGCTGTCCGTCAGCGGGTGGCCCCGCATGTGCGGGTGGCTCCGCAGGCGTTCGCTCGGCGGGTGTCCCCGCAGCCGCTCCTCCTTCACTACCCCTCGGAGTGCCAAAGGGAGTGGTCGCCTGGAGTGCTGCTGCGAGCGCCGGATTCCCGCGAATCGCCTGGAGTCTTTGCCACAAGCTGTTCTCGCTCGTTTCAGACGGCGGAGTCCGAAACGGCGAGCCACCATCTGAACCGCCCATAGGGACAAACCTCGCACCTCCAGCCTGCTGCGGAGGGCGTTGTGGTTGTGGTCCTAGGACGCCTGGTGGCCCCGCAGGAGTGCGCAGGTTCCTCTGCTGTGCGTCTTGGATACCTGTATGCACTGCCCACGGGTCAGCACGATATAGCTGATCGGTCAGTCCAGAGACGTCGGCTGGTGTCAAATAGCTGTTGAGGGCCTGGACCCATGTCTGCTGGTCCGGCCTCCAAGGAGATGCTACCGTTGCTACTGGTGTGACCACTTGTTGCCATGAACCGTCCGAGGTGTCTACCGCGGGTGTCCCCGCACCTGCGGGTGGCCCCGCTTCAGGCATGACCTCGTCTTCCTGGGCATTCATCATGAGGACTGTCTGTGTGTCGTACGGTCGTGGAGCAACATCTTGCTCGGTCATGATCAAATTGAATGGGCGACCGTCCGTCTTAGTCCAGCCCTTTAGGTACATGGCGTGATCTTCCATTACACCCAGAGTTCTGTCACACATTTTAAGTGGCAGGTAGTCATCGGTGCGAATCCTGTCCGCGGGTTGGCCCCGCCTCCGCGACTTGTCATAAGCCAGCGGATTGCTCCAGGCTTCGCCGACCCGATATTTCGCAATGCTCACAATCTGGAGGATATGATCGGGCGGTATACGTCCGTCGTGGCCCCGTGTCATGACTATGTCATTTGCTGATCTCCATAGGGAGAAGCCACTGGACAGCATCTTGTTGATGCTGCAGAATATGAGCACCTCCGAGTCAGGACGGATGCCCGATTGAATCCTCGGGTCGCCCGGGAGGTAGGGGCAGCCGTGCACAAATTGGCGCCCCCCCTTCCTTTTAGGGTTGTCCTGTGCGAGGCATGAAAGGCCATTAGCAAGGATGTCCTTGACATACTCCCACTGTGTCCCGTGGATGAAATATACTGGGTCGTCTGGTTCTTTCATCCATGTTGTGATCGGCTTATAAAGCGACTCGGGACAGTGGATGCCTGGACTGCTGTGGCCGTTCGTGGCTCTGATGAAGTACTGTGGCCTGCGTGCCGTTGGTCGAAACCTGGGAGGCAGCAGCATGCTGTCATCAACGCACTTCATCTGGAGCCTGCCCTTCTGCATGCCGTGATGGTCAATCATCTCACAGCAGTTTAGCAGCACCCAATACACGTATGACGTGTGGGGCCTGCCCTTGATCAGCACCTCGTGCATTTCACGATAGCCTTTCCACTGATCATTTTCAGTCCAGTTTGTCAGCAGATCGTCAACAACAACCCAGCCATCGTATGGATCGAAAGTGCTAATCTTTTCGAAGTGTCGGCTGAATCCGTCCTTCCAATATGGACTATGGCGTAGGGCTGTAGAGAACCATATTGACACCTTGGTCATTTGCCCTTCGCGCGGCAAAGTCGGATCCATGCCGAACCTCTCCATGACCTTCATGAGCTCTGCCTTATGCTGCGCGACGCGCAATGGCGGCCTGTCTCGCAACATATTTCCCACGGCTTGTTGTTCACGTTCCCAGTCGTTGCGGCACTCGAAGTTACGACGATCAGGGCAATTAATGACCTCGTATCGGTCTGTATCGTCTCGAGTGACTCGTGGGTTTATGGTGCGCTTCGGGCCTTTGCCTTCAATGCCTTGCCAATATTCCATGGCTCCCAGAGGGATGTTCCTAAGAACAGACATTACTGGCTGCCAGCGTGCGGGTGGCCCCGCTAATGCAGCTGGCGGCGCTTTAACGGGTGGCCCAGCAGAGCCTGCGGCTGACGAGGCAGCTCCAGCGGATGACTCCGCGCCAGGGTGCGGGTGACCTTGGTCAGCCACTGCATCATCGGCTAGTTTCTGTCGGTCGCCAAATTCTTTGAGGACTTTGAAGCGTTCTTCTCTTGAGAGAGTGCCTTCTGCGGGTGTCCCCGCTGCTGCAGCTGGCGCCGCTTTAGCGGGTGGCCCCGCAGAGCCCTTGTCCTCCTTAGCCTTGGCGGCTGCTTCTGCCCGCACCGACCTCATCCCAGCTTCGGGCTTCGGCTGTGCTTTCATTCGTGCCGAACCTGGTCGTGGTGCAAGGCGCGGCTGATGCAGAGTTGGAGTCCAGTCACCTCGGAAAGCTGCCTGAGGCTTGTCGCGAACTTCGTCCTTGACATCGCCTTGGGTCGCCGGTGGCATCGGGGTCGATGGTCCAGCAAAAGCCTTCCTCCTCTCCGTCACGGACAGACCGGGAGGATCTACCAGCTCAGGGTCGTCCGTCTTGGCGATCCCTCTGGCCTTCGCCCGCCCCTGTGTGCCTTCGGGGCTCTTGGACGGGTGCCTTTTCGCAGGAGTCGGTGAAGACGAGGAGTCGGCTTCAGGTCTTGGAGGTGGTCTGCTGCCCTTGCCCGGTTGTGGACCAGGAGGGTCTTTAGGAGGGCCTTCTGGCTGGCCATGATCATGGGTGATCTGCCTCATCTGGTCGATGTCGGCAGTACCTTTTATGGCTAGCTTATACTTGCCATTTTCGCGGCGGTGAATTACCCTCGTGCAAAACCACTTCTGCGCCGAAGAGCTGCAGCACCAGCAGGCGCATCCATCAGGGAATGGGTTCTCTGAGCCGTCTTCCGCCGCCCATTCTTCGTTCAGTTCGGTGTGGTCAGTGCCGGCGGCGGACCCAGCAGCAGATGCAACAGCTATCCAATCTTCGTCCGCGGACCCAGCGGCTGGCGCCGCGTCTGCGGGTGACCCCGCTTCTTTGCTGGATCCTGCGGGTGACCCCGCCTCTTTATGGAATCGGCGGTTCCATTCCTTGAGGCGATGGTCATTGGGAAGCTGTACCCAATTTTCCCTGACAGTGTTGGCAACCTCTTCGGTCATAGGGACGCGATCGGCTTCTGTGATGCGCTTTCCTCCTCCAGGGACCTCCTTGTTAGGATCATGGACGTTGCCAGCGTCATCTCCATGAGACCAATTCCACGGGGTCTCACCGTGATGAGGACTCCTGGAGGGGCGGTCCATCGGACAACTGCGCATGTGACCTTTGAAGGGCTCGCACTGACATACTTGTTTCCTGTATGTCTTGCGATCGTTGATGATCTCCTGTTTCTTAGCCCTTTTGTCCCAAGCCTCTGGCGTTTTGGTCTTGCCACCCTTGGTACGTATTATCATGCCAGTTTCGTCCCTTTTGGTGCAGTATTCCTTAGAATACCAGTGGCGGATCACGTCCATCGAGTAGCCGGGGTACCAATTGATGTACCACTCCGGCACGTACTGAGCGGATACACCAACGGAGTGCTCAGTACTGTACGGGTAGCCCGATGCATCATGTGTAGGGCGTCTGGGAGCTGAACGGCTCCTCCTGCGGGCTGGCCCCGCTGACGCACTACCACGTTCCATTGGCCTTTGATCGTCATGCTCTGAGTCTCGGGGAGGCGATGGTCGTCTGTCCCTCTTGGCGTAGCGCATGTCCTCCGAGTCCTCTGAGCTGTCCTGGACCATGAATACGTGTTGATACGGGCTTCGGAAGTACCCGATGTCGTTTAACTGCTCCATCGTGAGGTCGTTGAGGTCCATCTGGTCGCAGCCCTGCATAAATACATCCATAGACCAAGCGGGTGGCCCCGCTGCTGCGGCTGGCGTCACTTCGGCGGGTGACCCCGCTAGAGCCTGGAGTGCTGTCAGCATCTGAGGTGCCGACATGTCCGAATCCAGGTATGGACGCAGCCGTGCGGCCCCTGGGCGCGACAGCAGGTCGTTCATGGTTATCTGCTGATGTGCTGGCGCACTCAGGAGCCGGATTGCTTCTGCGACCTGCTCTTGGAGCATGTCCTTATAGTCCTCTTCGGCCTCTTCGGAGTCAGAATACGCGGGACGGCCCCGCATTTCGTCATCAGCGTCTCCCGCCTCCGAGCCAGCTCGCGAAAGATCTGGCAGCAACGGCATGCCAATCACCTGCGGCGCCAGCGCGGCGGTGAGCTCTTCCTCGGTCGCCGGGACGGTCTCAGCTTCGGAGATCTCGTCGTCGGCGGGTGGCCCCGCTGGAAGACCGAACCAAGCATTGAACGCGACCTCGTCGACTTCGTCCCAGCCGTGGAACTCGTCGAAGAGGGTCACTGCGTAGTCTTCCAGGGCTACGGCCACTTCAGCGTAGCGGGCCATCACGTAGTACGTGGAGGAGCCCGCAGCGGGAGCCGCTTCTGGATTGACGTAAAACTCGTAGTCAATGTAGTCTATGTCATCCATAAAAGAATTTTGAGCCAAATGTACGGATCCCTTTCCTTTCCCCTTCGGACATTGATCGCGCAAGTGCTCTGTGCTACCGCATGTATGACACTTCATAGCATTGCCAGAAGCGCCCCTAGGGTTGCCCCTCCGCCCTTTTCCCTTACCGGAGGTCCGCCTGCGACCCCGACCTTTGCCTCCGATAAGAACTTCTTCAAAGACTATATCAGTTAAGGACGTGAGGAAAGCAGTAATACCCCTACCATGCATACGGCGTCTGCGACCCCCTTTGCCACGACCCTTTCCAAATCGTTTGAAATGTCGGCGTACTGCACGTCTCACTTTTCTGACTGGTTTCTTCATAAAGCGCCTCCAACGGCGTTTTGATTTGCGATAAGCCATAAAAGCGGCTTCCGCTCTTTGTTGTTCAGAAAGGTGAGTGTCATCCGCTGGATAGTCATTACCAGCAGAGACTATGCCATTGTGCTCATCGTCAGATGAGGTATCTGTGTCAGTGCCAGATTCAAACGGTGAGGGTGGCTGAGACCCTTGAGCGGATGACTCCGCTTGGCCCCAGAGGGTTGTGCCCGAGGGCGGGCTTGCAGTGCAGGCGGCGCCTGGCGAATAGTTCGACCAGGCGTTCGCCTCAGCTGCCTCTGCCGATGCCTGGCCGGTCTGCCCTAAGAAGGCAGTGGCCTCGTTGGGCATATCGGCTGGGTCAGCCCAGGGACTTGGCTCGCCAGGACCAGCGGGTGACCCCGCAGTCGTGGCGTAGACACCTGCATGTGAATGGTGCCCTGCGAAGATACCCGCAATGTTGCCAGGAGAGCGCTCGGCAACATGTCCGTAGTTCCTCATCCTGGTCAGCAGCCTGTCATAGTCTGCTCGTGTTCGGGGCATCTGATGATTAAAAGGCTCCAGCAGGTGTTGGGCTCGCGACGCGCCAACGCCTAACGCTCTGAAAAGAATCAGCGTTAGGATCTGAAAGTTGGGGATGACAAAGCCAACAGAGTTAGCCTCGTCACGGGCCATCTCGAATCGAGCTAACACTGAGTCGATTCGCTCGCCCCTTTCGACGCGAAAGTCGATAAGGGCAGTGCCAGAGTTGAGCTGGCGCTCATCTTCCAGATTTTCAAATTTGGTGCTCAGTAGGTACAGTATATATGTGACTGCATCCGTTGGCTGTCCATTGACAGTTACACCATAGTTGATGATCTGGGAGGGGACCTGCATGGCGATACGACGAGCAAGACCTTGAAGGCCTCGTTGTAGTGCTGCAGCTTGTTGTGGTGGTGTCATATTGCCGCTCGTTACGTTTATCCATGCATGTACTTCGCGAACGTATTCGCGAAAAGGCGTAGTACCGGCAGGGTCCCATGAAGGGCCGGTAGTACGCGTGTCGTCCATCCCCTGCCGCATGTATCCCACAGCACATCCCATTATTACCCACAGAATGCCGAAGATAGTTATCTTAATCCAGTGCATGTGCATTTCGGCTTCGGTGATTGGTTTAGGCTGTGGTTTGTCAGGCTCTGGCGTAGTAGCCGTGAGGCGCCTGACTGGCACGGGATGCAGGTGGCCCCGCTGCGGGTAGCCCCGCAGGGTGACCACGTTCTCGATCGAGTTGCCGATTGGCATCTGGTGGAAGTCGAGAGTGAAGTGGCGCAGTGAAGTAGGAGAGAGCGTCTCGAGTTCGCGGGTTGCCCCGCTAGCTCGATCGCGGACTGGCTCCGCTCCTCGCAGAGCCGGCGCAACATGGTATTCCACCGTAGTAGTAGTCCACCAAGTTGTGCCGTGGATTACAGGAATCAGAGCGAGAGCCAGCCACACGAGAGTGTAGCCAGCTCCGCTACCAAGTCGAAAACGCACTGGTAAGCTTAGGTATGTGTTACGCCTTTAAGCGTTCCCATATCCCAGGCTTTGGCTCATATCGCATGAGCAAGAGAGCAAGACGAAGCATGGGATCTGGAGTAAAGGATAGGATGGGCATCGTCAATGGAAAAGGTATTTTCCGATCTCAGATACAAGTCGTGCGCCTCGGTGAGGCACAATCACATATTTGGCCGGGCCCGGCTTGAGCCAGGCACGGCAGCGGTACATGCTCGATTTATACCTCGCCTTTAACCTTCTCCGTTTAAAGTACTACACCCGCTTGAAACGGGCGCCAAGAACAGCCAAGATCTGCTCCATGGGGGGGAGGGGCTCCGAAGGCCCGCGCCGATCGGCAAAACGATGAACGAAAGCACGATCACGTGACGAGTACCGGGGGATGGGTCTAGAGTTAAGTCGGGCGTGTCCCCCTACAGGGGTGTTTTCGACGAAAAATAATAAATCCGCCGATCCGGCGTGTGAGTTTCAAGGAGTCTCAACTACAGCCTCGAGGCTGAGCCTCAGCCTCTGGGGGGGTTGCCGGGGTGGCTCTGCCGGGGAAGGGGGGGTGGGGGGGGCGGAGGGCGAGTTTCCGGCGGATGCGTTTTTTGACACCCCTCACAAGGATCGTGGCCTCCGAGGGGGTTCCGAACTCGAGTACCTCCCCTCCCGCACCAAGAGGCTCCGAGGAGGCCTCCAAGAGGCCCCAAGGGGCGCAGAAGAGGCCCCCAAGAAGCCCCAAGAGGCTCCCAAGAGACCCCCAAGAGGCCCTCTAGTGGCCCCAAGAGGCCCAAGAGGCCCCCAAGAAGCCCCAAGAGGCGCCCAAGAGGCCCCCAGAAGTCCCAGCCAACCACGAGATCCCAACCAGCATCCATGAGGCCTCTGACCCACCACCCACGCACGGTGGCGGGATAGGCCGACGGCCACTGGATAAATGCTGAGTGAGAGGAGGGGAGGGAAAAAGAGAGGAGGGACGAGGGCGAAGAAGGATCACATCAGTCGGAGCGCCCCGGATCGGCGGCACTGGCCGAAGGCCACTACAATACTCCAAAAATGCTCACAAGATGCCCAAAAATACTCAAAAATGAGTTGTGCTTCGGTCTGCATGTGCGCACGGAGGCCGAAGCCTCGACGTCGGCGCCGCTCTCCCACGGGTGAGGGCTGCGCAAGCGCGAGGGCGTGAGACTCCCCTCGCGGTGCTCCGGATCTGGCCGAAGCCTGCGCGATCACCCGAACCGACGTTCGCATCGCTTCGATTTGGGTATACACCAACCGGAATTCTACCTGTGCCTATGTCGACTTGCACTCCGACTTCATGTTCGCTTTGCATTTCAGTGCGTATGACTGTGCCGATTGGGATCGGATCTGCATCTCGACCTGCCTGTCGACTGCAGTTGAACGTGCGTTTCGAATCGCACTTCGATTGCAATTTGATTTGCTACTCGATGTGCATGTTGATTAAAATCGATGTGCGTGTCTGTGGATGTCCAGAAGGCCAACCACGCGACAACCGCGGCACAACCCGCGGGACGACCACGGGACAACCCACGGGACAACCACGGGACAGCTAACAAACAATCCTCTGGACAACCACGGGACAACCACTGGACAACCCACGGGGCATCCCACGGGACAACCACGAAACAACGCATAGGACACCGTGTGGAACAACGATGGGACAACTCACAAGACAATCAACGAGATACACGATGACATCCACGGGACAACCCATGGAACAGCGGGACAACCGTGCACAACCCATGGCATGTAGTTCGCGGGGCGACCACGGGACGACCCCTGGGAGCAACACGAGGAC
>CAUYUJ010014563.1:353431-356879 GCA_963575745.1 Prorocentrum cordatum
ATGCGGGAAACGCAACATAATCCAACTGGTCATTAGAGCGGAGGTGCTTTAGCGCGTTTCTTTTTCCAACCCTTTTCTTTCCCTTCGGGGATGGGCTGACTCCTCCCCCTACCCTCTCCCCCTGGACCTGAGGGGAAGGGTCGCGGGTCACTTGGGTGTCCAATTCTCGTCCTTTCGCTTCAAATAAGCTCCCGAGGCCTGAGTATGGCTCCAATGCGGCCCAAGAGGGCCCCAACAGAGGCCCAAGAAGGCCCCACGACTGCCCCAAGCGCGCCCAAGAGCGATCCAAGAGCGCCCCAAGAGGCGACTGTTTGGGGCTCAAGAGGGGCGACGCTAATTAGGGGCATCCCCTCTTTGGTAAACGAAAACATGGAAAACAACACAATGGTTTCGAAGGATGCCAGCTGTTCGGGGGTACTTTCGGAGGCTTTTGGCCCAAGAGGGCTCCAATATTGCCCCAGATGCATTAAGATGGCCTCCAAGACGGCGCAATGTGGTTCAAGTCGGCTCTATATGGCTTCAGAGAAGCATCCAAGTGGCCCCATGCTGGCCCCAAGATGGGTCCAAGTGGCCACAAAAAAACCCCAAGGAGGCCCTAAGAAGCCCAAACCGCTCCAGAACCCAAAGACGCTCATCGGCGGCAGCCACCGGACCGAACCGAATCGTGCTGTGGGGTCTCTGATGGGGGCATTTTTAAGCCTCTTGGGGCCTCTTGGGGGCCTCTTGGGGGCCTATTGGGGCGGAAATCTCCTTTATCGGTTCGTTTTTCCCCTCTTTGGCCCCTTTTGGGGCCGTCTTGAAGCCCTCTTGGGCCGTCTTGGGCGCCTCTTGGGCCGTTTGGGCGCCCTCTTGGGCCGTCTTGGGGGCCTCTCGGGGGCCTTTTGGGTCGTCTTGGGGCGATGTTCGAGGCTTCCTCGGCATACTTGGAAGGTCAGAAGCCCGAAAACGCGGGCAAGCAAAAAAACATTAAAAAAACACCATGAACATGTTTTATTTGAGCCTCTTGGGACTCTCTTGGAAAGCCTCTCGGAGCGACCCCGGAAGCCGTGGTGGACGCCTCCGGGGGCGCAAAAGAGCCTCCGGACGCCCGAGGGCAAAATGGGTTACGGGGGGGGGGGGGGAATTCAAGAGGGTGTCCCGGCCCGGGGCCCTGGCCCCCGGTACCCCGGTATATGATAGATGGGGCGTGAGCAAGTGGACAAGCGGACGATCCTGGGGCCGCACTTATAGATGGGTGCGAATTCACGAAGAGACCACACTGACGAAGAGAGACCGACATGACGCGAGACATTGGCCAGCGTCGCCGCGAGCCGCCTGCTCTCCCAAGCGTTCGCCTGCATGGCAGCTGCCATGCAGCCCCAAGTGTTTCTACCAGCATGAAGGCGCGAAACGGCATCCGCAACCTCCGCGTTGGCGCACGGCCCCTGGTCCTGCGGGCAGCCCAGGAAAGAAAGTTGGGAGGTGCCTGCGGGCGCCTGGGGAAGGCACTTGGGCGGTGCCTGCGGGCAGCCCAGGAGGTGCCTGCGGGCAGCTTAGGAAAGGCACTTGGCAGGTGCCTGCGGGCAGCCCAGGACAGGCACTTGGGAGGTGCCTGCGCCCGACGGCGCCCTGGAAGCACCCTGGAGCAGCACCGCTGGCGCGGATTGACGAGACCTGCCTCTCGAAGGTCTCCGCGGCGCGGGGGCCCTGCGGGAACTGGTTTTGGGCGCGCTGGAGAAGGTCTGCAACGAGCTCCTGAACCGCGCCCTCCGCGGACATGACCGCGCCCATCGCCTGGTCCTCCAAAGCAACATAGTGAATGGACGTGCCGCATTTCAACCACCTGGACATCAACCTGTCCGCGCCGCCTGGGTCCGCCCCACGAAGCTCCATGCATCTCTGGAACGTCCTCCGTCTCGTCTCCCACGCCGCTTCAGCTGCTGCCGCCTTGAACTCTGCAGAAGGAGCAAAGCTGCTGGATTGAAGGTTGTAGGATGGGGCGCCTGGTCCACTCGCCCTACCAAGGGGCTCGCACGTGGACCAGCCCGGCCGCGTGGCCTGCAACAACAAGCAGTACGTCGCGGGCCCACGTTGCGCAGTCCAGAAGTTCCCGCCGAGCTTCTCGCGTGGCCCAACCTCCGAAAGCAGGGGGCGCGAGCGCCGGGTCGGAGGCCAGCGGCGCAATGGCGTCGGACAGTCGCCGCAACTGCGGCGAAATCTTATCCACTGCGTGGTCCCACTCGCGCGTTGAAATCCACGTGACCCTCCCCACGACCGTATCGAAACTCACCTGCAGCTCCATCGGCAGCTTGCCAACCACCAGCTCGTGGTCCGACTCCGCGACGCAGTCAGGCGCAACGTGCACTGCAAGGGGCACCCGCCGCCCAGCACACATAATGTCGATGGCCGAACCCGACACGTGCGCGGGCACGGGCGGGTTGAAAAGGCGAAGTCCTGCCTCGCGGATCGCTGCCTGAATGGGCTCGTCCGGAGATGACTGCGCACAGTGCCCGCAGCGGCAGCCCTGGGGATGCTCGTGGAATTGCGCCCGGTGAAAGTTACCATCGCCAGCTAGCAGAACCAGGACCCCGGGCTTTGCGCAGCGGTTGAACCCCCTGCTTGGAGCACGCTGCACCATGTCGCCGCACCACCACCCGGGGCCCCATAGAAACCGCAAAAATACAGGACTCGCGACTCCCAGCGAGCCTCGGGATCTTGAAAACGAAAGGTGCGCCAACGCTCCCCACAATAGTCCTCAACGCTGGTGACAGCGCCGGCCAACTCCTCAAGGATGAAAAAAACCGACCGATGCAAATGAAGACGATTGCTTTCCCAGCCAAATCTAAGGGAACCCACTGGGGAGGCGCGAACCCGCTGGGCAGCGCGCCCTAGGGAGAACGCACACGTGAACGCCGTGTTGCTGCAGCGCCGCCGAAATGGCCCAAAGGCGCCAGTAAAGCACCTCGTTGGTGCCCAGCGCTGCGAGGCCCACCCGGCCGGGTTGAGGCAGGCAATAACTAGTTCGGAGGTGCGCCGACGACAACTAGCTGGGGTGCCCTCCTAAGGCTCACCCGCGCAACTGCCCGCGCAAGGCGAGACTACTGGGATCCCGCCACCCCTGTCCTCGCATGCCGCAACGCCAGCTGTCTGCAGGCACCTAGGACTCGTCGGCTGCCTCTCCAGCAGCACCTGGACGTTCTAAAATAGGGCAGCACGCTCGTACCGGAGGGGCCTAGCAGAGGCCCACGCTCACCAAAGCCCTCTGCGGCCATACCGCGGCCAAGAGCGCCCACGAACCAATGGCGGCGCGTCGCTGGCACTGGGACCAATGTGGTGTTTTTCGCCCGTGGTCGTGGGCCCACCAGCAGAGCTGGACGCCATGCGGCGGCTGCCCACTGGCGGAGGGAACAGCGGGCCCCAACCAGCGCAGGTGCCGCACATGCATCCTCGGCCCCCCTCCTCCTCCTCC
>CAUYUJ010014563.1:356979-359479 GCA_963575745.1 Prorocentrum cordatum
CCGGCGCTTGATATCTGGTCCCCCCTTGGGCGTTGGCACCCATAAATCTCACGGTGGGGCTTGCCAGCCACCGTGTTTCAGGAGGGTAACCAGTACTTGATACCTGGTCCCCCCATGGGCGTTGATACCCGTAAGCCAATGAACTTCTAACAAACTCCTCCTCCTCCTGCCGACGCCATGTGGAAGTACGTGAGTGCGAAGGCTGGGAAAAACAAGCACGAGTTCCAGGGCAAGCTGATCTATTGCAATGTGGACGCCAAGTACCAGGACAGGAACTCGGAGGAAGCGAGGAGGGAGAAGGCAGTGAGGAAGGTAGTCAGGACGATCATCGAGTCGAACGGCGGGGACGGCGATACCATCAAGCAGGACATCGACACAAATTACAAGAAGGGTATTGTTTGGTGGAAGGACAAGCGGGCAGCAGTTTGGGGGGATGGCCGCATGACGCTCCTAGGGGAGGCCGCGGCGTACAAGGAGAAATACGACTTGCTGCACGGCACAGAGTAGGGTTTGGAGAGATCGCGGGGAGGCGGTCGTGGGAGGTGTGGGGAGGCGTGCGGGGACGTGCCGATTACGCTGCTTCGGCGAAAAGGGGTGGTGAAGTTGGTGTCTACGGCGCCGGCTGATTCCTCTAGCCCCGGGCAGGGTAGTGTCGAGTCCAGCGCGATTATGGTGAAGTCGATGACGGTAGTCAGTTGGAATGCAAATGGGATGGAGGAAGGAAGGATTCTGGATATTGCGGCCGCTTTGGACGATGGTCCACGGTGGGACTTGTTGTGCTTCCAGGAGGGTCCGAAAATGGATACCCCAACAGAGAAAATATTGGATTATGGCCATTTGTGGTGCTTTTCGCAATCCGGGGGCAATAAGCGTAGCGTGGGCTTTCTGGTACACAGGCGGTGGGTGCATGCAGGGACGCAAATTCATTTCACAGTTTCGAGCTCTACTTTGGCGCAGTTGGATTTCAGTATTTCTGGGCACGATTTTTGTTTTATCACTTCGCATTTGTGTCACGCAGAGCATCCAGATGATGAGTATGATTCCGGTCTGCTGGATATTGAGGGGGTGTGGTGAACCGGGCGCGGAAAGCAAAGGGCTTAGTGGTTGTGGACTCCGACGCGAATGCTGTTCTGGGCAGGCGTATCCTGTCCGACGATCCTAATGTCATCGGTCAGTACGGCATGGGCGCGCGCAATCCCCGGGGGCATAATTTATCACACTGGCTACACGGTACGCGGCTGGTGCCGACAGCGTCTCTTTTCGAGGCTTCGTGGGAGAATATGTGGACACATCGATTGTACAGCACATCAGCGTTACGACAAATCGATTACATTTTTGTTCCCACTTCTCAGGCTTGGAAGGTTTCGAAGGCTGGCATTTGTGCAGATTTGGAGGGGAAATCGGACCATCGAGCTATATTTATCCATTTGTCTGCCTCGATAGACTTGCCCACGCGGATTCAGAAAGTACGAGTGTTGCGCGGCTGGCAGCCTCAGCTGGACGAGAACGGAAAGCCAGCGAAATTCCATGCACTACTTTCGGACACCCTCGCCAAGGGGCACGACACCGTAACGGAGGTGAACGCCATGATTGTGGAGTCTGCCCGGGCTGCGGGGGACGTTTCGCTGAAGCCCAAGCAAGAACACAACTCATGCATCCAGAACTTGTTCAAGGCACGGCGGGAGGCACGAGATCCAGAGAGGCGGAAATCATTATCCAAAGAGTTATGGCGAGAACTTCGAAAAGAAAGACGGTTACGACAATCGCGTGCAATTATTGAGATTGCTGAGCACGGACAAGGTTTAAAGGCTCTGCAACGAGTACAACAACGGCATGCTGGCATCGACCGGGGTGGGGCAGTCTTTGGGAGCGCGGGCCAAGAGGTGGCGAAGGACGAGGACATCGCCGAAGCATTTGCTAGTTTTTACGAAGACTTGTACAAAGTGGGCGATTTCGGCGACATTGCGCACCACGAGGAACAGCACTTGCCGCACTTGGTACCGCCAGTTTCTTGCGACCAAGTTTCCACCGCACTCAAGCGCATGAAGAATAAGCAAACTGGGGCGGCAGACGGTCTAGTCACCGAGATGCTGCGAACAGGCCATGAAGGATTGATATGCGCACTGTCGGAGTATTTCACAGATCTCGTCCAATGTAAAATGGAGCCGCCTTCGGAATGGAAAACAGCACGCTTATCAGCTATCTTCAAAAAAGGAGACAAGAGAAATGTGGCAAATTACAAACCAATATCGATCATTCCGGTGATGGTGAAACTCTTCAGTATCATTTCACATTTGCGTTTAAAAAAATGCGATTGAGGCCCACTTCACCGAGGAGCAGTACGGCTTTCGCAGAGGGCGAGGTTGTGATGACGCTTTACATGTCCTTCGGTTGGTCGCAGAGAAGTCGGCCGAGTGGAGGAAGGAGCTCTGGGTGGCCACTCTAGACGTGGAAAAGGCTTTCGACCGAGTTACCCGCGATCAGCTTTTCGAGGCCTTGA
>CAUYUJ010014563.1:364479-384479 GCA_963575745.1 Prorocentrum cordatum
GTCTTACTATTATTATAATTAGTAATATTATTATTATTCGCTTTCGTCGTCGTATTAGTATTCTTATTCGTCATATTAGTATTCTTTTTATTCTTAACAGTCTTAATAGTATTAGTACAATTCTTCATATTCATGTTACGATTCTTCTTAGTCGACGTGTTATTGATGTTATTATTCTTAGTACTATTATTATTGTTAGTATTCGTAATATGATTCTTCATTTTATCAAATATATTATTGTACTTGTATTTTTATTCTTATTAGTCGTAGCCTTAGTATGCGTATTATTGTTACTAGCCGTACTCTTGTTATTAGTAGTACTAGTAGTATTGCTAGTATTAGTATTATTCCCCTCCTTGTTATTATCCTTCTTATTAGTATTATTATTATTCTTATTAGTATTATAATCCTTGTTCTTATTATTAGAAGTGGTAGTATGATTGTCCTTCTTCGTATTCTTAGTTTTGTTAGTATTACTATGCGTCTTAGTGTTATTAGTATTCTTATTAGACGTATGAATAGTAGTAGTAGTAGTGGTGGTATTATTATTCGTATTCCGTATTACTCTTAGTAGTACTCTTAATACTATTATTATGCTTCGTGATAGTATTATTCCTATCCTTAGTAGATGTATCATCAGTATTAGTATTCTTATGCTTCTGAGTAGTAAGTCTTATTCTTCTTTTTAGTATCAGCATTGTTATTAATATGCTTCTTAGCATTCTTAGTTTTAGTATTCGTCTTCTTCGCCTTAGGATTACCATTCGTATTATTAGTGCTATTCATAGTTTTCGCATTCGTAATAATATTAGTGTTAGTGCGCTTCTTCTTAGTAGTATTATTGTTCTCAATAGTCATACTAGTATTCGCCTTCTTACTATTATTATTACTAGTATTAGTAGTATAGCGTTAGTACTAGTATTATTACTGTTAAGTTTCGCATTATAATTATTATTCGTCTTATGAGTCTTATTATCATTATTCTTATTATTAGCGTTAGCAATCGTACTTATTCGTGTTGTTATTATTAGCATTCGTCTTAGCATTCGTATTATTCTTTTTCGCAGTAATACTCTTATTATTCATATTAGTATGCTTATTGTTCTTATTATTCGTAATGTTATGATTCGCATTAGTAGTAAAATTCTTACGATGACCATTATTATTAATATCATTAGTCGTGTTGTTATTAATATTATTAATATCAGCATTATTATTAGTGGTAGTAGTAGAAGTATCATTATTAGTAATAACATTAATATGTTTATTCCTCTTATTCCTCTTCCTCCTCCTCCTCCTCTTCCTCCGCCTCCGCCTCCGCCTCCGCCTCCTCCTCCACCTCCTCATCCTCCTCCTCCTGCTCCTCCTCCTCCTCCTCCTCCTCCTGCTCCTCCTCCTCCTCCGCCTCCTCCGCCTCCTCCTCCGCCTCCTCTCCGCCTCCTCCCCCTCCTCCTCTCCTCCGCCGCCTCCGCCTCCTCCGCCTCCTCTGTCCTCCTGCTCCCCTCCTCCTCCTCCTCCTCCTCCTCCTACTCCTCCTGTTCCCCCCCTCCCTCCTCCTCCTCCTCTTCCTCCTCCTCCTCCTCCTCTCCTCCTCCTCCTTTTCCTGCTCCTCCTCCTCCTCCTCCTCCTCCTCCTCCTCCTCCTCCTCTCCTCCCTCCTCCTCCTCCTCTTCTCCTCCTCCTCCTCCTCCTCCTCCTCCTCCGCCCCAGGAGCTCAAAAAAAGTGGTGGTATGGGTACGTTTTCCTCCTCTGAGCCTCGGCCGAGGCGCGGCGCCAAGCGCACGCGCAGCGCTCCGCGACTCGCAGCGCAGCGCTCGCAGCGCGCAGGCGCTCAGCGCAGGCACCCGGCCGAGGCCCGCGGCCCTCGCGCAGCGCCAGAGGAACCACGCGCGGCCACCCGAGAAGCGGCGGCCATCCGCGCGCCAGGGCGGCGCCGCGCGGTGGGGGCACTGCGCGGGCTCGCGGCGCGCGCCTGGCGGCCAGGGCCGAGGCCTCTCGGAGGAGGAAACAGATAAACCTATGCTGCTGACCTCGCCTCGTCATCCCCTGCTTGGGCCCCCTGGGAGGAGGAGGGGGACGAGGAGGAGGAGGAGGAGGAGGAGGAGGTTGAGGAGGAGGAGGAGGAAGAGGAGGAGGAGGAGGAAGAGGAGGAGGAGGTCGAGGACGTGGAGGAGGAGGAGGTTGAGGAGGAAGAGGAGGAGGTTGAGGAAGGTGTGGAAGAGGAGGCGAAGGAGGAGGAGGAGGAGAAGGAGGAGGAGGAGGAGGACGACGACGAGGAGGAGGAGGTTGAGTACGAGGAGGAGGAGGAGGAGGAGGAGGAGGAGGAGGAGGAGAAGGCGAGGAGGAGGAGGAGGAGGAGGAGGAGGAGGAGGAGGGGTTTGACTACGACGAGAAGGAGGAGGAGGAGAAGGAGGAGGAGGAGGAGGACGACGACGAGGAGGACGAGGAGGACGAGGTGGTTGAGGAAGTTACGGAGAGGAGGAGGAGGAGGAGGTGGAAGAGGAAGAGGAAGAGGAAGAGGAGGAAGAAGAAGATGAGGGCCAGGGGGCGCCACGCGGGCGAGGAGCAGGCCACACATCCGTCTTTTTCCCTGTCTTGGACCCCCTACGAGGCCCTCGTCGCGACGGCAGGATCCGCCTCGGAAGCTTGGTCCGAAAGCACCCCGAGAAAGGTCCAGGGAGTAGCGGTGTGGGTGCCTTTCGTGTCCCCCACTTCGGCGGCTGGACGACGCCTCTGGCGAAGGCGGCAGCGGCAACAGAGGCTGCAACGCCCCCGCGGTATAGATCCCGTGGGCCCGCGGCCGCGTGGGTGCGATCCGCGCAGGGCACTCGCGAGAAAACGATCCGTGCTTGTGGAAGCCAGAAGGTGCCGATACCGCTACTCCCCGGACCTGTCCTGGGGTGCGTTCTGAACAGACTGCGGGGGCGAATCCGGCGATGGCGACGAGGGCCTTTCAGGTGGTCCCCCGAAAGAAGATGAGGCAAGGGTAGCAGTATGGGTTCGCGGCCCAGGGGCCCAGCCCGCGAGGCCGTGGATACGGATATTGTTCCCCGCCCACGAGCAACGTTGAGCAGGGACCGACCGTCTCAGCATTCCTGTAGGCCTACCACGAAATGCCCTGAGAACAAAATAGTGTTCCCCAAAAAAACCTGTTCTTAGAACATAAAGCCGATGTGTTCACATCCCACCAGCCCCTTGGGCGACATCTTCGGGGAGGGGAACCCTCCCCCTCCCTGGGCTTTTGTTGGGGAGGGGCCCCGAAGCGTCAGAGGGTCCTCGTTCGGCCCCTGCGAAGGCCAATTTTTGACACTCTTCACGACGATCGTGGCCCCCGAGGGGGGGGGAGCTACATTTAAGACCCACCCTCCGTTGACCGACCGCCTCGAAGATAGCCCCAAGAGGCCCTCCAGGGCCCCCAAGAAACCCCCAAGAGGGCTCCAAGAGCCTCCAAGAGGCCCTAAGAGGCCTCCAAGACGCACCCGAAAGGCACCCAGGAGGCCTCAGACAGTCCCAAGATGACCTCCAAGATGGCTCGAAATAGCCCAAGCTGGCTCCCAAGATGCTCCAAGAAGCCCCAAGACCGCTCCAAGACGGCTCGAGATGGCCACGGGTACCAAAATTAAGGGGGTGGCGGGGGGAGGGAGGAGAGGGAAGAGGAAGGGAGGAGGAGAAGGAGAGCGACGCGGGAACTCTCTTCAAAACGAGGACCCCATTCCACACAGGACGGCTGGGAACAATACCATCTCAGACAAACATGTTCTGAGAACAGTACGCGCAGACCACAAAAGGTACTCGGTCCCCTTCTGACGCCGGAAACAGCCTCCTGGCATCAGTGTTTCGAGACGGGGAGGTATATGATGCACCCGGAAGCCTGCCGAGGTCCCTGAAGGCACCGGAGTAACACGGGGGGCCTGAGGCCCGAAGAGGACCAGAAACGCCTGGAATACTCGAGCCCCAATCATCGGCCCCCCCTTCTTATCGTCGCATCCTCCCGCGAGGAGGCGCGGCGGGGAGGAGAAAAGGAGAGCACGGGGGGGCACAAGGAAGAGGAGGGGGATGAGGATGAGGGTGAGGATGAGGACGACGAGGAGGAGGAGGAGGAGGACCTGTGTAAACCCAAGAGTCATCAACGATGTTGGAATGAACCCTCCCTCCAAGTTCCCCCTTCATAGGCCCCTACAGCGCTGCATTTCCATTGGGTGAACTGCCTCGTTGGAAGACATCCGTTTGAAGACCTTGAAGCATGCCGAAAAAATGTTCTCGGGATTTCCACGCCACGGATCAACCTGACTGCTGCGTCCTCACGATCTGGAATCGTGACAGAAGGCCGTTTTTGGGACTTCAGCACCGCGAACCAGCATAATTGCTGCACCCGCATAATCCTGAATCCTTCCCAAACGCTATTTCTGGTACGCTGATCATGGGAATTCGTGAAACTATTTCACGTTTTGCTTTTTCCCTACCTAGGCTCTGCCTAGAAGGGTTCTTACTCTCTTAGATTAAAGGGGCCGGGCAGTGCTACACGCCCCGGGCGGTTCCCCCGGTCCCCGCCCCGCGGTTCCCCCAGTCCCCTGGGAGCTTTAGCCTTAGCCTTAGCTTTAGCTTTAGCTTAGCTTTAGCTTTAGCTTAGCTTTAGCTTAGCTTTAGCTTAGTGTTAGCATAGTTTTAGCTTAGCTGTAGCTTAGCTTTAGCTTAGCTTTAGCTTAGCTTTAGCTTAGCTTCAGCTTATATTTAGCTTAGCTTTAGCTTAGTGTTAGCTTAGCCTTAGCTTAGCTTTAGCTTAGCTTTAACTTAGCTTTAGCTTAGCTTTAGCTTAGCTTTAGCTTAGCTTCAGCTTAGTGTTAGCTTAGCTTTAGCTTAGCTTTCGCTTAGCTTTAGCTTAGCTTCAGCTTAGTGTTAGCTTAGCTTTAGCTTAGTGGTAGCTTAGCTTTAGCTTAGCTTTAGCTTAGCTTTAGCTTAGCTTTAGCTTAGCGTTAGCTTAGCTTAGCTTAGCTTTAGCTTAGCTTCAGCTTAGCTTTAGCTTATATTTAGCTTAGCTTTAGCTTAGATGTAGCTTAGCTTTAGCTTAGTTTTAGCTTAGCTTTAGCTTAGCTTTAGCTTAGCTTTAGCTTAGTGTTAGCTTAGCTTTAGCTTAGCTTTAGCTTAGCTTTAGCTTAGCTTTCGCTTAGCTTCAGCTTAGCTTTAGCTTAGCTTTAGCTTAGCTTTAGCTTAGCTTTAGCTTAGCGTTAGCTTTAGCTTTGGCTTAGCTTCAGCTTAGCTTTAGCTTAGCTTTAGCTTAGCTTTAGCTTAGCTTTAGCTTAGCTTTAGCTTAGCTTCAGATTAGCTTTAGCTTAACTGTTAGTACTAATGCTGTTTTCCTAGGGGCTCCAACTCCTAGGTAGGGTCGCACTGGGATAATCTGATATTCATGTGTATTATATATATAGATGTATTACAAATGCGCGCGGCACTAGGGCGAGAGCCACATTTTCAAAAGGAACCGTCCTCAATCCGTGAAGCGTCTTGCAAATGTTTAAAGCGAATGTGCTCGGCGCTATGGCGAGAGCCACACTTTGAAAACGACCGACCCTCGATATATGAAACCCTTGCAGAATTTAAGAACGAATGCGCGCGGCGCGAAGGCGAGAACCACATGTTGAGAACAACCCGCCCTCAATCCGTGCGGCGCGAAGGCGAGAGCCACATCTTGAAAGCCAACCGCCCTCAATCCGTGTGCAAATCTGAAAAACGAATGTGCGCGGCGCGAGGGCGAGAGCCATATTCTGGAAACCACCCGCCCTCAATCCGTGAAGCTCTTGCATTTGTCGGTTTCACGAATGTGCGCGGCGCTGAGGCGAGAGCCACATTCTGAAAACCACCCGCCCTCAATCCGTGAAACCCTTGCACATGTTTAAGACGAATGTGCGCGGCGCCAAAGCGAGAGCCAGGCTTTGAAAACGGCCCGCCTTCAATCCGTGAAGCTCTTGCAAATTCTGAAAACGAATGTGCGCATTTTGAAAAGGAACCGCCCTCAATCCGTGAAACTGCTGCAAATGCTTAAAACGAATGTGCGCGACGCAAAGGCGAAAGTCACATTTTGGAAAGCAACCGCCCTCAATCCGTGAAATTCTTGCAAATGTTTAAAACGAATGTGCGCGGCGCGAAGGCGAGAGCCACATTCTGAAAAGCAACCGCGCTCAATCCGTGAAACTCTTACAACTGTTTACAACGAATGTGCGCGGCACGAAGGCGAGAGCCACATTCTGAAAACCACCCGCCCTCCATCTGTGAAACTGCTGTCATTGCTGAGGCTTCAGAATCATAAATGGTGAGAAAGTCTCAGGCGAAACGCCCGGCCCGCCCTAAAGACTGGCCTCGGGGTGCGACAGGGAGAGAGGAGGAGGCTGAGGAGGCTGAGGAGGAGAAGGAGAAGGAGAAGGAGGAGGAGGAGGAGGAGGAGGAGGAGGAGGAGGAGTGCGGGGGAACAAGGCGGCGACGACGACTACGACTACGACTGCGCCAGCGACGATGAGGGGCAACAGCAAAGCCCCCGCTGGCGAGGAGCGAGCTTGCTGCGCTTGCCGGGTCCTCGGCCCGCAGCTCCAGCTTCAGCTGTTCCCGCTCTACGCGCACGAAGTGCCTCTCGGCCCCAGTCCGCTCGCAGGGCGCGGTCAGGAGGACGGGGCCTATAGATCGGGGGCGGCCAAGAGGGGGGCGTCCAAGATGGGGGGCGCAAATCATGGCCGGCGGCATTTGCGCGGCCAAAAGGGCCAGGGACGTATTGAAATCCGCCGATCCGGCGTGTGAGTTTAAGAAAGGTACAACCTGAGCTTCAGCTCTGCTGGGGGGGGGGCGGGGTGGCTCTGCCGGGGTAGGGGGGGGGGGGGGGTCATGGGGTCCACCCTTTCTTCCCCCCCCCGGGAATCCCAACGGCCCAAGAGCGCTCCTGGACGCCCAAGATGGCCTGAAGACGGCCCAAGAGGCCTCCAAGACGCCTTAAGGAGATCCCAAGAGGACCCCCAAGAGGGCCCCAAGAGGATACAATAATAAAGTTGCTAATAGGTTTTGAAACATTTTAACACTTTCGCCTTTTCCGTCTTAGAAGCGCCGAAGACGGTCCAAGAGGCCCCGAAGATCGCCCCAAGACAGCCCAAGAGGCCCCCAAGAGGCCCCAAGATGGCCTCAAGAGGGTGAATCCGAACGGACCCTTCTAGTCCTCCACCCCAAGATGACCCCAAGAGCCCCCAAGATGCCCCCGAGGCGCCCGCAAGGGGCCCCCAGAGGCCCCCAAGAGGTCCCCAAGGGGCCCCCAAGAGGACCCCGAGAGGCCCCCAAGAGGCCCAAAAGCCCCAAAGGCACCCAAGAAGCCCCAAGAACCAAGAGGCCCCAAGAGGCGCTCACTCGTGTGCTGCCAGGCCAAAGGTGCACGGCCTGACTTGGTATTGCTCGGAAGCGAGAGAGATGAACGAAGAACCTTCCACCCGTCGCCGTCACCAGTCGTCGGTCGTCGGCCGTCGGCAGCCGTTCGCCGTCAGTCGTCGTCGTCGTCGTCGTCGTCGTCGTCGTCGTCGTCGTCGTCGTCGTCGTCGTCGTCGTCGTCGTCGTCGTCGTCGTCGTCGTCGTCGTCGTCGTCGTCGTCGTCGTCGTCGGTTCGTCGTCATTAACTCCTTCTTCGGTCGTCGTCGTAATTTTCCCGCTCGTCGACCGTTGGTCGTCCGTTGTCGTCGTAATCGTCCATTTTAACAACAATAGCATCAGGAGCGCCCCGGATCGGCGGCACTGGCCGGAGGCCACTACAATAAGAAAAGGCGCCATGAAATCTGGGGAGATATCATGCCCCCCCGCCATGATATCCACACACACACACACCCCTAGTCATCGCCCCCTCTTTGCCGCCCCCGATTAGATGTACAGAGTCGGCAACCACAGCGGGCCGAAGGCCTAGACGGATCGACATTCTATGTAGATAGGTACGCATTGTATAAATTCTAGCGCATCCGAAGCTAGCCGCACAGGATCCGGTGAGGATGGATATCATCCCGCAAGGATCACCATATGGGAGCGTACTTCCTGATAGACGCTTCAGGAGTCGCTGAGTAAGGCTCCAAGAAGTCGCACAAGACAGCCACGATGAGGACCCAGGGCAGCTGCAGGGAGGATACCCGAGAACCCCAGAGAGCCTGGCGGAACCATGATGCCTTTGGGGAACGTTCTTGGGGGGCTCTTGGGTTTTTTGTTTGGGATGGGGCATCTCCAGTTTTTGTTGGGAGTCTCCTGGTGGCCTCTTGGGACTTCTTGGGGACGCCTCGGGGGCCTCCTGGGGGCTCTTGGCGTCTGGGCTCGAAATGTCGGTTTGGATCCCCGCTCATGCCCCTGTCTTGGGGCCGTCTTGAAGGCCTCTTGGGCAGTCTTGGCGGCCTCTTGGGCCGTCTTGGCGTTCTCTTGGGTTGTTTTCGGGCTGGCGAGGGGACCTCTTGGGCTGTTTGGGTTATGTCTTTGGGACCTCTTGGGCCGTCTTGGAGCCTGGGACAGCCAAAAGAGCATGAGGGAGGCGGGGACAGGAAGACGTAAAAGAGAGACGACAAGGAAGGAGGAAGGAAAATGCCGCAGCGGGGAGGAGGGAGGAGGAGAAGGAGGAGAAGGATGTGGAACGGGAGACGGAGGAGAACCAAGAGCAAGGGAGAGATCAGGGAGAACGGACAGCGATGGATAGGGAAAACGGAAGCGCACTCGGCGGCACACTAAAGCCTGGAACGGGAGCGAACGGAGGGGGGGTCGACCTTGAGAAAAAGGATTTGAGGGAGTTCCCCTTTTTGTTCAAGCTAGGCTTCCTACCACCTAGGGGAGCAGGATGCTGGGTGAGGGCGGCGGAAACAGGAAGTGTTGAAAGAGAAGAGATGAGGATGAGGGAGGGGGGAGACGGAAGCGCAAGAGAGAAGCGGAGAGAGGAAGGCGTGAAGGAGAGCCGAGGAAGGAGGAAGGAGGAAAAATGACGCAGCGGGGAGGAGGGAGGAGGAGAGGAAGGAGAAGGATGTGGAACGGGAGACGGAGAAGAACCCAGACCAAGAGCAGGAGAGAGAGCAGGGAGAACGGACAGCGAGGGATGGGAAAATCGCATTCGGAGGCACACCGACGCCTGTGACAGGAGGGAAAGGAGGGGGTAGATGAAAAATTATAGCCAGAGCCCCGTATCCCCAAACAGCGTGTCTAGAGCCAAGGTGGCTCCTAAGAGTGCTCGTGCGTCATACTGCTTCTGATCCGCCTGCGCCTTCGGTGTCGTCGTCTATTGTTTCATAATGATTGTCGTCGTCATCCCCCCTCCCTGCATCCACGCAGTTTTCCTTCTCGCCCACGCCCTCACTCTTCTAATACACCTTATCCTCCTCATCCCCATCATATATTCCTCCCGCTCTTCCTCCTCATCATCCGCCTCATCTTCTTCTTCACCATCACCATCGTCATCAGCAGCAGCATCAGCATCATCATCCTCATCTGACTCATCATCAGTTTCATCATCATCAGCAGTATCATCAGCACGAGTATCATCATCAGCAGCATCATCATCAGCAGCATCGTCATCACTATCGTCGGCGCCAGCATCATCATCATCATCATCAGCAGCATCATCATCAGTTTAAGAATCCTCATCCTCATCACCATCACCATCACCATCACCACCACCACCACCATCATCATCATCATCATCATCATCAGCAGCAGCATCGTCAGTATCCTGATTGTCTTGGTCATCCTCCTCTCGTCCTCCTTCTCGTCCTCCTCATCCTTCTCCTTCTCCTCCCCCTCCTCTTCCTGCTCCGCCTCCGCTTCCTCCTCCTCCTCCTGCTCCTGTATCTCATCATGTCGTTCATCCTCGTCCCCCTCCTCAAACGAAGTCCTCCTCATGCTCCTGGTGATAGTCCTACTCGTTGTTTTCATCCTTATCCTCCTCCTCCTCCTCCTCCTCCTCCTCCTCCTCCTCCTCCTCCTCATCATCCTCATCCTCATCCTCATCCTCATCCTCCTCTTCCCCCTCCTCCTCGTCATCCTCCTCATTCATTCCCACATGCCGAGGCGCCAGAGGCATTCGACGGAACAGTTCACGAAAAGAAACGCTTTCTCGTCACTGTGACGAGAGCCATTCGCTCGAAAACGCTGCACCAACGTCCGCCTCTCATGGACCACCCCTTCGAGGCGATCCTGAATGAGGCCAAACCGAGCGAGCAAAACATCTGAATTCAGCCAGGGGCCCCGGGTTTCAACCGAGGGCGCCGCGTGTTGTGGGCCCAGGGCCAGGTGGCGAGCTTTATGCGCCAGGAGGCCCATCGGGGCCTGCGGCGACGGGGACCTCCAAGCCTCAGTGGACCAACCCGAGTACTGCCTGGAGCCACGCGGGGAGCGCTCATTGGCGGCACGCTGGAGCTGACGCGCGAAAGCTGCTCCTGTCGGACGGCGATCACACCTTCGCACGAAGCTGAGACTACCAACCCCACAGCACAACCTCCGCACGCCACGCACACGAAGATCATGTCAGGGCTTGGGGGGGGGGGGGGCAGCCCCGAGGGGAGGAAACCAGGCGCGGCCTGCAGCGCGTGCCCGATGCAGGGCCGCGCACACACCCTCAGCTCGTCACACGGCGACGGCGAGCGCACGGGCCGACGCGCCCTCCGGTCCCCGATCGACGGCGGCTTCGGGGCCTTCCTCCTGGCCACGTCCACCCCCCCACCACCTCCAACGAAAAATTGCAAATACCACAAAAGTACTCCCACACTTGTCGAAAATAGTTGGAAAGTCGTCCCCAGACTATTTTTCGACGTCCCCACCCCCATCCCGAGGCCGAGAAGGGCGAGGGAGAGAGTCGAAGGCCTCTGCCTCCGCAAAGAGACCCTCCTGGGCGACTGCCCATCCGGCGAAGCCTCTCACCACGTCCTGGAGGCCATCGAGGGCCCCACTGCCAGGGCCTCGGTCAGGATGTCTGGCGGCCCCGTGGCCCACATGCAGATCCCCCGCCCCGTTCCCAGCCCAATGAAACTCCGAGATCTTGTCTTCTGACACCGCACTGAACGGCGAGTGAACCTTCACCTTGATCGCTCTCGCTCCTGGTAGGGCACGGTGCACAGATTCCCGGATATGGTATCTGGGATGAGAAAGGTGACAAGCACTGAGAGGATCGAGCAGGCAATCGACCGTTCCCTGGCAGTCGATGTGAAATGTGGCCTCTCCTCTCACGATGCCACGGGCCGCCATCGAGATGGCCGCGTCTTCACCATCGCGGGCAGCTTGGAACGAACCGAGGTGCCACGGCTCAGGACCGTGCGCAGCGGCTAACAATTGGCCGTCATAGCTGAGCTGCGCAAGGCTCCACCGCGCCCTCCTGGCCAGAGGGCAGGTCGGGGAAATGGCGGAGCTATTGGGAAAAATAGAGCCCACAATGTAGCCGCACTCGGGTTTCTTGGCCCAGAGGATTTCAACCTCCGAGTCCCAGAGGGTCCGCGGGATCAGCTCGAGCGGGGACGGAAACAGGCCGCTGGCGGCCTTTGTCGAGATCTTGCCCCGTGAGCTGCAGCGCCGCCGCAGCCTCTAACCAGGGGAAACACGTTTACATCTGGTATCATGCCAGCGCAAGTGTCTAAACCTATGATGCCAGACGGTGCCAGGAGCCATGCCACACAGCTGACAAGAATATGCGTCCGCCTTGCCGTGTCGAGCCTGCTTGGCCTGACACCACTGCTGCTGTGCAGTGATGGAGCGGAGCGATTCCCTGTGCCTCTCCGCCCAGTCGTCTGTGGCTGGAGCCGAGAGAAGCTGGGCCAGAGGCTTCCAAAAAACAGGTCAGACCCACAGGCGCCCGACTTCGAGCCTGCCCACGGCCATCACATCTGACAAACTGCTGGCCGCGCGAGCAGCCATCCATTGCACCTGCTTGGGTCCAGTCACGCGAAGGTCGATCGTTTCGCCAGTGTCGATCATAAAATGCGCCGCCGCCGGGGCTTGGCGCCCCAACAGCTGAAGGGGGAGGAGGAAGACATGAGCAGGGCTGGAGACGACACCAATGGTAGACGAGCGCGTTCCACTACTCGCAAAGTAGCTACTCGCAAATGGCCTGGATGCCCCGCGGAGCATCTACGATGAATTACATCGAAGCAAGCATATGTTTTTCGGACGTCTGCGAGCAGGCCATTTGCGAGTAGTGGAACGCGCTCGGTGACCAATAGCACTTCGTTTGGCTGAGGTCCACAACAGTCCCTTCTAAAGTGCTCTGGAGGACCTGCCGGGGAGGCCTACCCAGCCAGACCGCTCGGGCCCACTGCCCTATCACTTGCGCATGGTACGACCTCTGGGGTCCATAAGGCGGCCTACTCTAGGGGGCCAGATATTAACCCTACCCCTACCTCCCACGATTTCTGAGGGGGAGGGTGGGGTTCACTTCGTTCGGGAGCTCCCGAGTTAAGTGAACCCCACCCTTCCCCCTCAGAAATCGTGGGGGGTAGGGGTATGGTTCGCATCTGGCCCCCTATACTCGAGCAGTCCCAATCTTTCAACCTACGGAGGCCCCCATCTTCTGCCTGTGCAGGCCACGCACACCAGCTCGCCTCATGCCATGCAACTGCCGAGTGCCCGGGTGCCCGCCCGGGTGCCCGGGCGGAGAAGTACTCTAATTCAGCGCCACCCCTGGGGGGCTGGGCCGCCCGCCCCGCGGGCCCGCCCGCCCGCCCCGCGGGCCGCCCGCCCAGGGCCCAGCTCGTCCGAGTCGCCCGCCCGCTCGCCCGGCTGGCCGCCCGCTGGAGAGCCCCGCCAGGCTGGCCATGGCGTACGTCGCCCTGTCGCGCGCGCAGACGCTGGACGACCCGTACCCGATGCACCTCGACTCGAAGGCGCTCGTCGCGGCGACAGGCGTGGACGACGCCCTCCTGCAGCTGCTGGCCCAGCAGGCGCACGTGGCGAGCGGCCCAGGGAGGCTCGGTTTCCAGGGCGGTGGCCGTGGAGAAGGGCCCTGCCTCGGAACACGGAGCGGCCGAAAGCGCAAGCTGGCTTCGCTTCTACAAGGCGCCACTGGTCGACAACGCAGCCCGCACGGAGGAGGGAGGAGGAGGAGGAGGAGGAGGAGGAGGAGGAGGAGGAACGCGAGCTGCGGCAGAGTGCCGAGACTGGTCCGAGCCCCGTCCCCACCCTGCATCCTGCATGCTGCATGCTGCAATGCTGCATGCTGCATGCTGCATGCCGCTGCCGCTGCCGCTGCTCCTGCCGCTGCCGCTGCTGCTGCTCCTCCTCCTGCTCGGGTTGGGAGAGGGGCCTCTCCACCTCGTCCAGCGCCTGGTGCAGGCGCGGCCGGCACACCCGCCACCAGCGCTGCAGCCTCGGGGCGCGCGACGGCTCGGAGGCTGCACGGCGAGGCGCGCCCATCGGCTGCTCGGGCCCTCCTGGGAGCCTCTGGGCGGGCACTCCCGCGCCTGCCTCCCAGGAGGGCCCCAGGAGGCCAAAAATAATTGATTTTCCTATGGTTTTCAAAGGATTTGGGCGTTCTCGCCGTTTCGGCTTCCCGACGCTCCCGGACGGCCCTAGAGGCATCCAAGACAGCCCCAAGACGGCTCAAAAGGCCTCCAAGAGGGCCCCAAAACGGGACAAGAGGGCCCCAAGACAGCCCAAGAGCGGCCTCGAGGGTGCCTCCGGATGCCGTCTGAGCCTCCCTGGGAGAGCGGAGGGCACTTCCCCTCCTCTCCAGAATGCCTCCAGAATCGGTCCCCAGACCCCTTTATGGGATCCTCCCTGGTCAATCCAACCAGCCCTCTGGACGTGGTTCAGATCGCTCCCGCTTTTAACCTTCTCCTTCTTCAGGCAAGGGGTTACCCCTCCCCCTACCCCGCGCCAGAAGACTGCCCCCCGCCTAGCCACGGGAATGTCTTTTTAGACGGATATGTTGTCGATTTGAAACCTTTTAGAAGCCTCTGATGGTCTCTTGTTGGGCGTCTTGGGTCCGCTTGGGGGCCTCTCGAAGGCTTCTTGGGGGCCTCTGGAAGGCCCCTTGGCAAGCTGTGTGTGGGGCACCTATTGGAGGGCCTCTTGGGGCCATTATTGCGTCAAGGACGCTGGTACTACTTCATTTTGAGCGGCTTGGCGCCAAACCAATACAAGAAGCCACTACCGCTGATGGCTTGTCTTTTAAACATAAAACTGCTCCCAGCAGTCAAAACAGCATCGCCCGCCCAGACAAAACGTCATGTAAAACTTTGTTAGTTCATGTTAAGCCTGTCTAGGAGATACTCCAAACGCCAATAACCTACCTTCAAGCTTGCCTTGCTTCATGTTTTCAAGTCGGTATTGTTAAACTTGGTTTAGCTTGGATTGAATGCTAATTCGAAGCACGACGCAACTTACTACAACAAATAGCAACCAGCCTAAACTACACGACGGATGTACCACAATGAAGCATGATCAGCACTTGTAATAGAGCGCTCGGAGCCGCTGCTGACAAGGGGGGTACAAACCCACCCACCCACCCCCCTCACCCCAAAACCAATGAGGGGGTGTCCAGAAACCCCCCTACAGGAGAATTGTTCGGGGGGCCCCCCCTGGGGAAAATTACGTACTCGAAAGGTCCAGAATCCGCCGACCCCTTGGGGATCATCGGCGTGTGAGATGCTTCCCCCTCCCCAAACCCCTCCCCCGGGAGCCCGGTCCGGTCGATTTGGAGGGGGGGGGGGGGTCCGGGACGAGCGCTCCGGAGGGGGGGGGGGGTCCGGGACGAGCGCTCCACGGGGCTTTTCCTGGCCCAAGAGGGCTTCAAGACGGGCCACGAAGCCCCCAAGAGGCCTCCAAGACGGCCCACGAAGGCTCCGAGAAGCCAAACGACCGCTCCAAGACGCCCACGATGGCCCCAAGACGGGCCAAGAGGTCTCCAAGACGGCCCCTGAGGTCCCAAATGAGCCTCCCAAGAGGGCCCAAAGAGTCAAAAATTGGTGATTTTCCAGAGTGTTTTTCGATGTTTTTTGCTTTTCCGCCTTTCCGGCTTCCCGACGCTCCAAGACGGGCAAAGAGGCCCCAAAGATAGCCCCAAGATGGCCCAAGAGGCCCCCAAGACGGCCTCCAGACGGCCCAAGACGGCCCCAAGACGGCCCAAGAGGTCCCCAAGACGGCCCAAGAGGGCCGATTTGGAGGGGGGGAGGGGGCCGGGACGAGCGCAGCACGGCCGGGACGAGCGGTTCCAGGGCTTTTCCGGGCCCAAGAGGGCCTCAAGACGGGCCAAGAAGGCTCCAAGAGGCCTCCAAGACGGCCCACGAAGGCTCCGAGACGCCAAACGACCCTCCAAGACGCCCAAGATGGCCCCAAGACGGGCCAAGAGGTCTCCAAGGCGGCCCCCGAGGTCCCATACAAGTCTCCCAAGAAGGCCCCAAGAGTCTAAAATTGTTGATTTTCCATAGTGTTCTTCGACGTTTTTTGCTTTTCCGCCTTTCCGGCTTCCCAACGCTCCAAGACGCGCGACGAGGCCCCAAAGATAGCCCCAAGATGGCCCAAGAGGCCCCCAAGACGGCCTCCAGACGGCCCAGGACGGCCCCAAGACGGCCCAAGAGGTCCTCAAGACGGCCCAAGAGGGCCGATTTGGAGGCGGGGAGGGGGCCAGGACGAGCGCAGCACGGCCGGGACGAGCGGTTCCAGGGCTTTTCCGGGCCCAAGAGGGCCTCAAGACGGGCCAAGAAGCCCCCAAGAGGCCTCCAAGACGGCCCACGAAGGCTCCCGAGACGCCAAACGACCCCTCCAAGACGCCCAAGATGGCCCCAAGACGGGCCAAGAGGTCTCCAAGACGGCCCCCGAGGTCCCAAACAAGCCTCCCAAGAGGGCCCCAAGAGTCTAAAATTGTTGATTTTCCATAGTGTTTTTCGATGTGTTTTGCTTTTCCGCCTTTTCGGCTTCCCGACGCTCCAAGACGGCCAAAGAGGCCCCAAAGACAGCCCCAAGATGGCCCAAGAGGCCCCCAAGACGGCCTCCAGACGGCCCAAGACGGCCCCAACACGGCCCAAGAGGTCCCCAAGACGGCCCAAGAGGGCTCCAAGACGGCACCACGAGGGGCCCAAGAGGGCGACCAAACATGTTGAAACTCTAGCTTTCTGCCCCCAGGAGCCCCAGGGGGCCCCAAGAGTGCCCCAAGAGGCCCCCAGAGGCCCTCACGAGGCCGCCCAGACGCCCCAAGGAACCCCCAAGAAGCACCCCAGAGGCTCCGAAACGGCCCCCGAGTGGCTCCAAAACTCGCAGTGTCGCTGTCCGCTCGGACCTCCCCGCGGAACTGCCCGAGACCCTCTGGCGGTGGCGGCGAACAGACACCAAACAAATATCACTCGCCTTTTCACCCCTTCGCAGCTTCTACTACCCCCAGATTGGCATAAACAAGGGGTCGGCGGTGTGGCGTAAGCCTAAGATCTCCCACCCCCCTGGCGACGACGACGACGACGACGACGACGACGACGACGACGACGACGACGACGACGGCGACACAACGGACGACGCACGACAACCACGACAACGACGACGACGACGACGACGACGACGAAGACGACGAAGACGACATCACCGACGACGACGACCCCGTCGCCGACGCCGCCGCCGACGACAGCCACGACGACGACAACGACGCAACCGACGACGACTACAACGACGACGAGGAAGACGAGGAAGACCACGACAACAACGACGACGAGGACGCCTACGACGACGCCGACGGAGACGACGACGACCGCTTCCTACTAGGATTCGATTCGCGTTGGATCCAGCCCTGAAGAGGGTTCTTTTAAAGCTAGATCCGTCCTCAGTGACAGCGACCCCTACTGAGATCCTGTGAGAGCTGGATTCAAGAATAATCGGATTCTAAGACAGTTGGATCCAGCCCCAATACGATTCGATTCGAGTTGGATCCAACCCGGATGATTCTCTGTAAAAGATGGATCGAACCTTCGTAAGATTGTACGAGGGCTGGATCCACGTTTATGATGTGTTTGCATTTATGCTGGATCGCACTGTAGCAGACTGGCGCCATACCTGGATCACACCTTGGTATGGTTCTGATAGGACTGAACCCAACCGTACTAGGATTCCTTGTGAGCTGGATCGAGCTTTGTTTGGCTTCTATTAGAGTTGGATCGAGAGCTGGATCGAGCCCTAATAAGATTCCAATCGAACTGAGTCGAGCCCTCACAGGATTCTGAGAGAGCTTGATCGACCCCCAGACGGATATGATTAAAGCTGGATGGACCCCTGGCAAGAGTCTGTTAGAGCTGAATCGAGCACTGATACGGTTCGATTCGAACTGGATCCAGCCCTAGAGGATGGTTCTAGTAAAGCTAGGTCCAGCCTCAGTGGGAGCGACACCTACTGAGACCCGGTTAGAGCTGGATTGAAGCATAATCGGATTCTAATAGAGCTGGATCGAACCCCAGACCCCAGAAGGATTCTATGAAAGTTGGATCCAAACCGAACAAGACTGTATTAGAGCTGCATTGGGCCTTCATACGACTCCGTCAGAGCTGGATCCAGAAAAGCTGGATCGAGCACAAAAAGGACTCCATTGAAAAATGGCGGAGCCTTTGTAGGATTGACTATGGGTTTGATCGCGCCCAAATTGGAGTGCATTAGAGCTGGATCTAACCCTTGGTAACAGGATCTATCAGAGAGAGATCGAATCCGATTGGATTCTATTAGAGCTGGATCGAGCCCTACTTGCGTTCTATCAGAACCGGCGCCTGGCGGACAGGTGCGCTGCCGCCGCCGTCGCTGACGTTGTCGCCGTCGTCGCGTCGTACGCGTCGTCGTCGTTGTTGTCCGCGTCGCCGTCGTCGTCGTCGTTGCCAGGTTTTTCTTCTCAACCCCTCGAATAATTTTCCCGCGGGAAAGGGGGTTCTGGACCCCCCCGGTTCTTTGCGGAAAGGGAGTGGGGGCGAGGTTCGGGGGGGGGGTCCCCTGGTATCTGAACCCCCTCTCTTGGATTTTTGTTCCAGAGGGGGGAGGGGGGGATCCCCTGGTCTCCGATTCCCCCTTCTCAACTCTTCGGGCCAGCGACGGTGGATCGCGGTCCCTCGCACACGTTATGAGCAGCACCTCACTCGGAGAACATGCTGAAATGCCCTATAACAGCTTGAAGCGCGCCATAGCAACTTTATGTGCACTTGATAACCGCTTGAAGTGCACTATAGCAACCCTGCCACTAACTAACTCAAGATAAAAGCAACAATTTCATCTAGATGAGAACCCGCTATCGGGCCCCAGGGCCATCAGAAACGGAATCAGGGCGAAAAAGCTGCCCCAGGGGAAGGGGTCGTCGGGGGCAAGAACACACACACACACACACACACATCGTCGGATGTCTGGGGACATGAACGTCCTCTTCCTGCTGCCGAATGTTGCCCTCTACCCTCGAGGATCGAGGCTGGAGGTTGTGTGGCTTTGGGGGTGTGTTTGCTTCTCCCGAAACTCCGGGGACTTCGGGCGAAGTCTGCGGTCAGGATCCGGGTGTAACTGCACCTGACCCAGAGGAGATGACACATGCTCGTTCTTGTTCTCACGCTGTCCCTTTTTCCCCCAAGTGCCACCGAATCACAGGGTCCGCAGCGAGTCACTGAACCAAGAAGAAGGAAGGAGGATGAGGGGGAGATGGAGGAGGAAAGCATGGGCACTGCGAGAGTCGACCAGGTGCCGCGCACACCCAGCGCCCTTGCCGTTACTGCGAGAACTGATCAGGTGCCGCCTCAACATCGGTAGACCTATCCCCATCCCCAGAATCCGACGATATGATTTGTTAGATCTAGACGGCTTCCCCTGGTTTCGGCTTCTGAGGCCCGCTACTAGGCCCCAGGAATATAAGAACAAACTCGATGGCCCCGTCCTCCGGAGCGCCCTGGTGGCAGGCTTGCGTCGTGACGGCCTCGGCGCTGGCTTTTGCTGACTTCGTGTGGGCCGTCATCCTCAAACGATCGCGGCTTTCCGACAGCGCAGATCGGTTTGTACAGGCAGATTTTTTGGCCGCTGGCGGCGTTCCACCTTGAACGCCTGAGCTGGACTAGCCGCCGCGTCGACACGATACGCACCTACCGAATCCCTGGAGCATGACCGACAAGGACGAATAGAAGGAGAGGGAATAACACTACTGCATGGCGTCTGTGGATGCAAGACCCGTGGAACACAGCGAAATTCAAAAACGCGCCGACCCTGAGAAAAACAAAGAATTCAAGAGACCCGAGCCAGGCAGCCACGACCCAAGGATGCGAGGTGCCCGTGTGAGAAAGGGCCCTCCTTCACGCTGGGCTTTGCCTCTGAATCGGGCTGCACTCTCGACGCCCGCGGCGCAGTGCGACAAACGAGACTGGAGGATACCGCCCCGGCTGAGCACGGAAATCAACGGGTCCCACGCGAGAAGACGTGGCGACCCCACGCCACGGTCTACGCGGACTGCCAGCGTAGCACGCCGCGTGGACAAGAGCGCGCCTACGCGCGACCTTACGCGGGAAACTGACATGCGAATGTCCGTGCAGTCGACCCCGTTTTCTTACATCGCCCAGCTGCGAATATGAAGGCGCCCAGGGACACGCAAACGGGTATACGAATCCCAGGAATCCCCATGTTTTCCATAGTTCCTGGATGTTCGATTCCCCCTCCACTTCCTACATGTTCTAAATTTCCTGGGAGTCGACCTTATTCGTGTCTGTTGTTTCCACTCCTGAGAACAGAGGAAGAGGGGATGCAGAAAGGTTCCTCGGCTGGGATGGGGGGCTCTCCGCCGCTGTCTGCACAGCGAGCACCATACACACCTGCAGAGAGGACCGCGTGCAGGTATCCGCGGCATCTCGCGGGCAGCCGGCGGCCTCACCATGTCGCGCTTGATGCTCTGCAGCCTCGCAAAGAGGCGGCCTGAGACAGCACGGCCCCCAGTACCGGGGGCGCTTGCAGATAGGAGGCATTGTGGGAAAATGCAAAGTAGTAGCAGCAAGCGCATACCCATATCTTCGGACTTTTGTTGTTGTTCAGTCCTGGCGTGTTTCTTC
>CAUYUJ010014564.1:0-72500 GCA_963575745.1 Prorocentrum cordatum
GTGTAGTCGCGGTCGTAACAATAGTACGTAAGTTGTAGTAGTAATAGTAGTAGAGTAGTTGTGTGTAATTAGTAGTACGTAATGGTAGTAGTCGAGTCGTTGTAGTAGTAGTAGTAGTAGTAGTAGTAGTAGTAGTAGCCGTAGTAGTCGTAGTAGTAGTCGTAGTAGTTTTACTATTACTAATCGTAGTGGTAGTAGTAGTAGTGGTAGTAGTAGCAGTAGGAATAGTAGTAGTAGTAGTAGTAGTAGTCGTAGTAGTCGTAGTAGTAATGGTAGTAGTAGTAGTAGTAGTAGTAGTAGTCGTAGTAGTAGTAGTAGCAGTAGCAGTAGTAGTAGTAGTAGTATTGATAGTAGTAGTGATACTGGTAGTACTAGTCGTACTAGTAGTAGCAGTAGTAGTCGTAGTAGTAGTAGTAATCGTAGTGGTAGTAGTAGTAGTAGTAGTAGTAGTAGTAGTAGTCGTCGAAGGATTAGCAGTAGTAGTAGTAGTAGTAGTAATATTAGTAGTAGTAGTAGTAGTAGTAGTAGTATTAGTGGTAGTAGTAGTACTAGTAGTAGTAGTAGTAGTAGTAGTAGTAGTAGTAGTAGTAGTAGTAGTAGTGTCAGTAGTCTTAGCATTCGTCGTGTTAGTAGTGTGCGTAGTGTTAGTAGTAGTGTTAGTAGTACTAGTAGCAATTGCCGTAGCACTTGTGATAGACTTAATATTAGTTGTCGTATTAGTAGCAGTCGTGGTAGTCTTCGTCGTCGTAGTGGTAGTAGTGGTAGTCGTAGTAGTAGTAGTAGTAGTAGTAGTAGTAGTAGTAGTCGTAGTAGTAGTAGTAGTCGTAGTAATAGTAGTAGTAGTACTGGTAGTAAAAGTACTAGTCGTAGTAAAAAAGTAGTAGTCTAGTAGTATTAGTCGCTAGTAGTAGTTTAAGCATTCGATTAGTACGTAGTAGTAGAAAAGTAGTATTAAGTAGTAGTAGTAGTAGTAGTAGTAGTATTAGTAGTGAGTAAGAAAAGTAGTAGTGTAGTTAGTAGAGTAGTATAAGTAGTAGTAGTAGTAGTAAGTAGTCCGAAGTCGTCGTGGTAGTATGTTAGCACTAGTAGTAGTAGTAGTAGTAGTAGTAGTAGTAGTAGTAGTAGTAGTAGTAGTCGTAGTAGTAGTAGTAGTAGTAGAAGTAGTAGTAGTAGCAGCCGTAGTCGTAGTAGTAGTAGTAGTTGTTGCTGTACTGGTTGTCGTAGTAGTAGCAACTGTAGTCGTAGCTGTCGTATTCTTAGTGGTTGTAGTAGCAGTAGTAGTAGTAGTAGTAGTAGTAGTAGTAGTAGTAGTAGTAGTAGTAGTCGTAGTAGTAGTAGTAGTAGTAGTAGTAGTAGTAGTAGTAGTAGTAGTAGTAGTAGTAGTAGTAGTAGTAGTAGTAGTAGTAGTAGTAGTAGTAGTAGTAGTAGTAGTAGTAGTAGTAGTAGTAGTAGTAGTAGTAGTAGTAGTAGTAGTAGTAGTAGTAGTATTAGTAGTAGTAGTAGTAGTAGTATTAGTAGTAGTAGTAGTAGTAGTAGTAGTAGAAGTAGAAAAAGGGTAAAGGGTGGGCGCAGAATTCAAGCGAAAGCGCGCGACGACGATGGGACGCCCCCTGCGCGCGCCGGGGGCAGGATGAGCGACTTCGAGTCGCAGGTGTCCAGCCAGCTCCAGGCCAGCAGGGGCGGGTGGAGCTCGGCCTCTCTCGCTCCGCGCCACCGCGCTAACACGGCGCCCCGGCAGCCTGAGGTCAGACTCTGCGGGGGCGTTGAGGAGGGGTGGCGGGCCGCCCAGATCTCTTGCACCACGGCCGACTCCAGATTGCAGGTTCTCTTCGCGTTGGCCTTCACATGCCCGCTTCGGGCCTTGCGGCCCTCGGGTCGCCAGTTTCGGGGGCCCCGCGCATGGAAAATACACCACGTCGGGCGTCCGGAGGGGGTGGGCCAAGGGCAGCTTACGTGGAGCCCGTGTGGGGTGGGAGGGGGCGCCCTTGCAATCGTTGCACTATTCGGCGCCTCGGCGGCCTCGGAAGACCTCGTTTAGCCTCAGGTGGGCTCACATAGCCTCGGATGACATCATATGGTCTCGGGTCACATTCGACTGCCTCAGATGGCTTCGGATGCAATCCAGAGCGAATGGCTTCGCATGCTCATGAAACCAGCGCGAACGGTTTGGCCAGGGGGACAGACAAGGTCCCCATGGATCCGACATGAGGCAGGGGGTGGGCAGGGCTCTAACGGATGGCTGCCGCCAGTCTCGAACTAGTCTTAGGGTCTGCCGCCATTACCATGTCAACGACGTGCTCGGTAGGACCTCTCTTTGGCGACTCGAGAGGCGCACCTCGGAGTTACAGGCTCGCAAACAAAAGTGCCTGTGCACTGCTGCCATCCTCGTCAGACTGCAGTCCCGATAGTGTTACCGAAAAGCGCCCAGCGATCCCCTGTCTCCTCGCTGTCCTCCTCTTCCTCCCTCCGCGTCCCGGCCCTCGCTCTGTCGAGCGCGCCCCCATCAGTGACTCGACGACCTCGTGTCACTATCCGCGGGGTGGCCACTCGCAGAACGGAAGGAAGGCGAGAGATGCCGTCCACGGCGAGGGGATCCAACCGACTTGCGAGCAGCCGCCCTGCGAGTAGCCGCGCGCCCTGGACTAGGCACGGGCAGCGGCCCGAAAATCGCTGTCCGCGCAGCCCCAGAGGCCCCCAGAGGCCCCCAGAGGCCCCCAGAGGCCCCCAGAGGCCCCCAGAGGCCACCAGAGGCCACTGGAGTCGGGGAAGAAGCAATGACACCAACATAAGCCTTCGGAGGTCCTCGCGGATTTTTCGGATCGGCGCCAGACCCCCTCCCTCGCGCGCGGAGGGCGCCAGGGCCCCAGCGCCGATCCGAGAAATCCGCGCGGACCTCCGAAGGCTTATGTTTATGTTACTGACTGTTCTCCTACGGAGAGCCTCCAGAGGCTCCTGCAGGCCCCTGGTCGGGTACAGCCAGGACCCCAGGTACGGGGACCCAGTTAGTAGTAGGGCCCCGGAGCCCCCGAAATTGGCCAGAGTCACTGAACCAGGTCTGCCGCAGCTGGTGTTTTTTCAGGTGACGGCAGTTCTGGCTCGTGGAACGGGGCGGGGGGGGCGCCCCCCCAACACACACCACTACACCAGGTCCCACTACACCCGGTTCTGCCAACGCCCGACCTGGCGCCCGAGCAGGGCCACGGAGGCGCCCGGAGCCGTCGACCCTCGGCCGCCAGGTTGCCTCGAAGTGCGCCCGCGCGGCGCCGATGCGGCGGGGCGCCGATGCGGGCGGCGCCGCTCTCCGCCCGCGCCCTGCCCCGGCGGCGGCTCGGCGCCGGGCGGCTGCCGGCGGGCTGCGGCTGTCGCGACGCGCCGGCGGGCGCCGTGCGGGGCGCCGCGGGCGCCCCGCCTGGCGCCGCTGGCCTCTTCGGCGCGTCTCTCGTCGTCGCCGCCGTCGATGTTCGTCGTCGTCGTCGTCGTCGTCGTCGTCGTCGTCGTCGTCGTCGTCGTTCGTCGTTCGTCGTTCGTCGTTTGTCGTTCGTCGTTCGTCGCGGTCGTCGTGGTCGTCGCGGTCGTCGTGGTCGTCGCGGTCGTCGCGGTCGTCGTGGTCGTCGTGGTCGTCGTGGTCGCCGTGGTCGTCGCGGTCGTCGTGGTCGTCGTGGTCGTGGTCGTTTTCGTCCAGGGCAGTTCCTGTCGCCCTCGCGGGTCCACGACGTCGCGAACCCCCGTTACGCCGCGAGCCGGCCCTCGTGGGTCTCTGACGCGGGCGGCCTGCTGGGAGAGGGGGACCGCGTGAAGCTGGAGGCGCTCTGCGAGGATGTCCAGGCCAGGTGGCACGCGGAGGTGGCCGTGGTTCTGCTTCGCTCCTTGCCGCCAGACGTGCAGCCCTCGGGGTTCGCCGCGGCCTTGCTGAACTACTGGGGTGTGGGGGACAAGACGCTGCACACTGGGCTCCTGGTCTTGCTGCTGCAGGAGCAGCGGCGCCTCGAGATGCGCGTCGGCTTCGGCGCAGGCCGCGTGCTGGGCCCCGAGCGGCTGAGGGGCATCCAGGAGGAGCACATGGTGCCCGTCCTGCGCTCAGGCGCGGCGGGCGAGGCCCTGTGCGCGGGGCTGCGCGCGGTGGTCGCGGCGCTCGAGGAGGGCGCGCCGCCGCGCTGGCGGCGTGGGGGGGGCGGGGAGGCCGCGGCCGAGGAGCCGAACAGGCACGGCTTCGGCGGTGGGCAGACGCCCGTGGACGAGTTCGTGCGGGGCGCGGGCGGCGACCCGCCGGGTGGCCCCGGGGCGGCCGCGTGAGCCTGCCGCGGGGGCGCCGCAGGCCGCTGGTGGCCGCGGGCGGCGGGAGGTGCCCGCCTCCTGCGCGCAGGGGCGGGGGGCCCTGCGGCTCATACGGCGGCAGCTCTCGGGCCCCGGGCGGTGCGGCGCCCCGGGTGCGCGTCGCGCGCGCGTCGGCCGTCCGCTCCGCGCGTCGGCCGCCAGGGCGCCCGCGCCGCCAGGCGGGGCAGAGCTGGCCCGGCGGCGGCGCGCGCGAAGGCGAGGGTGTCGTCCGCAGTGCGGTCGACTCGGCAGCGTCGCAGTCGGTTGCGCTCGCTCGGTTCGATTCGGTCGGTCGTTTCGCTGCGTCCTGCTAGGCTGCTTGTGGCCTGTCTGTTTCGTTCGGTCCCGGCTTGGTTGTCAGCTCTGTCGGTTTTCGGTTGTGCTGTCGTTCTGGGTGAGAGGCAGATTGCAGTCATCGTCTGCGTCTGCTACCACTTTTGAACCCCACTCCCGCGGGTCCAATCTCGCCGGGATATCAGCCCTCCCCGCATGGGCGTCCCCTCCCTCCCTCCCTCCCTCGCCCCCTTTCTCGCACCCCGCCTGCACGTCCCCGCGGGCCGTTGCGGGAGGTCATGTCGGCCGACATCGAGAAGAAGCTCGCGTACATCAACTCCCAAAAGGGCGGCGGCGGCGGCGGAGGCGGTGGGGGCGGGCTGCGCGCGCCCGACCGGTGCAGGCGCACAGTCAAGCAGCGGCATCGGTATGGAGTGTTCTTGCAGTAGCACTTGGCACCCCCGACTCTTCGGCTCATCTTCGGCGCCCAAGGGTCCTGCACGAGCGTCAACATAATGCACAGGTCCTGCATCCTTGCCTTGCCTCAATCTGAACTTCCCGTTCAGCCCCGGGTGTTGAATGGCTCGGAGAGCAGCTCCTCTCTCGCTTCCCCTCCCGTCCCCTCTTCTCCCTCCTTTACTCCTGCCACTTCTCCTGCCTCCGTCTCCTCGAGGAGGAGGAGGATGAACAGGAGGAGGAGGAGGAGGAGGAGGAGGAGGAGGAGGAGGAGGAGGAGGAGGAGGAGGAGAAGGAGAAGGAGAAGGAGAAGGAGAAGGATCAGCATCATGAGCAGGGGATGAGGGGGAGGCGGAGGAGGGAGGGAGGAGCAGAAAGGAGGAAGGAAAAAGAGGGAGGAGGGAGCAGGCGGAGGGGGGGCGGATGGAGGCGACGAGACGGGTGAATAGCGAGGAGGACAGGGACGAGGGATGGCCGCAGGTGGAAGTGGCCCAGGGGTAGACGGACTCGCGCACGACCTCGACTCAGTCAAGTACGACCTCGGTGAGCTGAAGGAGTCTGCCAGTCGTCACCTGCCGCGCAGGGGCCGGGCGTTGCGTAATGGGGGGGGGGGAGCGGTTCATGAGGGGGGTGAAGAAAGGAGCAGCGCCCAAAGGCTGCCGCGGTCGCCGTTGCGTGGAGTCGGGCGCTCCGCGTCGAGGTCTGCTCCGAGCACCCCCTGGGGGGCGCTGTGGCGAGGGAGGTCGCAGGTGTCTCGGGCCCCCCGGACAGGCCTTGGCGGCCTTCCTCGCCGCAGCCGGGGTGGCGTTCTTCCATCCAGCGGCGAGCGAGGGAGGGAAGTGAGAAGGGGCGGGCCTTCTCAGAAGGCTCTGACATCCCCAAGCCTTTGAGAAGTTTTCTCAGCCTTTCCCGAAGACACAGGAAACCTCTCAGAAGGCGCGAGGGCTTCGAGAAGTCCCGCCGCCTTCTGAGAAGGCCTTCACTTGCTTATTTCCCCCCCTCGCCCGCCGCCGATCTACTGTGCTCCGTCTCGCGTGCTGCGGTCTCTGCAGCAGCTCCTGCCCCTTGCCGAGTAATTAACCAGTCATGGGGGTTTTCCAGCGTCGTCGAGACCTGCCACCGCGCTCGGTCTGTGAGCGTGTCTTGGGCCCTGAATGGTGCTTGGGGGAAGGGGAGGGGGCAGTCGCTGTCGCGGCCGCGCGCGGCTCGAAAGACTCGCCGGGGCGCCTTCTGGTGGGGCCCAGAGGGTTGGCTTCGTGCGAATCCAGGCTGAATGGAGAACGTTTGTGTGTGTGTGTGTATATATATACATATATATATATATATATATATATATATATATATATATATATATCAGGACCCGATGCCGAGTATGCCAAGACCCGATGCCGCGCTGTGAGGGGGGGACGGTCATTGGGTGGGGACAAGGGAGGTCGAGGGAGGGGGCTTTGGGAAAGGGTTTTGAGTGGCGGAAATCTAGAGTTGTTGCTGTCATGCCTTGTGCAATTGCTTCTGAGGGTCTTGCTTCCTTGCTATGGGTATTGACTGTATGCGGTGTGCGTGAAGGACGACGGTGGCTAGATCGGTGATGGCGATGATGGCGAGAATGAGGTGGACCAGGAGCAAGGAGACGAGCGGGGAAGTGGGCCAGCCTGCGCTCCTGTCAACGGGGGAGTCTCGAGTTGCCTGAAGGAGATGTTCCCCTCAGCGAAGTCGCGGTGATGCCAGGACGAAGGCCGTCTCGGCTCGAGCCCGCCCCTGCTTAGGTTCGGCGCTCGGTCCCGGGCGATGGAGACTGCGGCGGCGCGGCGGCGCCGACAAGCGCTTGCTGCGGCCCAGCGCCGCCTCGATGCTGCCGCGGCCGGAGGCCGCTCCCTCGGGCTCACCAGCGCGGCAAACGCGAATGGCACAGCTGGCGCGACGGAGGCGTCGGCTCTCCGGGGCGCGTCTGCCGCCGTGAGCGCTGCCAGCGCCGCTGGCGATGGCTGCCCCGCCGCGGCCCACGCGCGCGCCCCTACCAGCGCCGCGGACGCAGCCGACGCCCTCGGGCGAGTCGGCGCCGTCCGTGCTCGGTGGCCCGCGCCCCGCGCCGCCTGCGCCGCCGACGCTCCCGACGCACCAAACGTCCGCGCAGTCGGTGCCAATGGTGCGCCCGACGCAGCCGCCGCTGCCGCCGCCAGTGCCTGCGCTGCTGCCGCCGCAAGGGCTGCGCAGGCTTCCCCCTGGACGACCGTTGCGGACCTAGCCCAGGCTGCTTGGCGCGCGGCAGACGCCGTCGCGAGCGCGCTCCCTGGACGCAGAGTGGACCCGCTTGAAGACAATCGCAAATCTGAGGTTTCGCCTGGCGACTGCTGCACATATGAAGGCGGCGTTTCGCCTGAAGACAGTCGCAAATCAACGGATATTCTGGAGTTCGTTTCTGACCAGGCGGCCGTTCGCTGCATCAGTCGCCAGGGAGACTTACAGACAAGCATGCGGTGGTCAGCAACAGCACGTCGCTCCTTCCTTCTCCCAGAGACAGGCAGACAGGCGGTCCTGCAGCTCCTCACTCTTATCAGTGTCCCAGGCACAGGGTCTTGGTGGAGGCCGAAGATGCCCCCGATGGCGCGCCCACTCCTGGCATCAGTATCGTGGCGACAGTTGGGGGCGCTGCAGAGGGCGCGCCCGCGTTCGGAGACCTTCCTGACAAACTTGAGAGTCAGGAGATCATATCGGAACGCGCAGCCTTCAGCTGCAGCAGTCCCTTGGGATAGCTACAGACTGAACAGGTGGTCGTCTGCCACAGCGCGTCGGTCCTTTCCCCACCTGAAGACAACCGAGCAGACGTTCCTACGGCTCCTCACTCCTATCAGCGTCCCGTGGGCACTCTCGCTGTAGAAGCTGAACGTGCGGCCGAAAGTGTACCCCCTCTTGGCAACAGTATCGTGGGGACAGTTGGGAGTGCTGCAGAGGGCGCGCCCGCGTTCGGATACCTTCCTCACAAAATAGATAGTCATGATATCATATCGGACCGTGCAGCCATCAGCTGCAGCAGTCCTTTGGGAGAGTTGCAGACTGAACAGGTTGTCGGTTTCCACAGCGCGCTGGTCCCTCCCTCTCTTCGAGATGCCAAGACAGTCTCCCCTGCAGCCTCTGCCCCTCACTCCTATCAGCATTCCTTGGGCAGTGTCGCTGTAGAGGCTGAAGATGCGGCCGAAATTGTGCCCCCTCCTGGCAGCAGTATCGCGGCGACAGTTGGGGGTGCTGCAGAGTGCGCGGCCGCGTTCGGGGACTATCCTCACAATATTGAGTTCGTATCGGAACGCGCAGCCTTCAGCTGCAACAGTCCTCTGGAGGAGCTACAGATCGAACGGGTGGTTGTCTGTCAGATTGGCTCGGTTCCCCCCTCCTGGAGATGCGCAGGTCAGCGTTCCTACACCTCCTCACTCCTGTCAGCGTCCCGGGGGGGGGGGGGGGGCCCACGGCCATGGTGGAGGCCGAGGATGCGCCCGATAGCGCGCCCACTCCTGGCAACAACATCGCTGCGACAGTTGGATGTGTTGCAGAGGGCGCGCCCGCGTTCGGAGGGTTTCCTGACCAATTTGAAAGTCAGGATATCATATCGGAGCGTGCAGCCTTCAGCTGCAGCAGCCCCCTGGGATAGCTACAGACTGAACAGGTGGTCGTCTGCCACAGCGCGTCGGTCTTCTCCCGCCTGACGACAGCCAAGCAGGCTTTCCTACAGTTCCTCACTCCTACCAGCGTCCCGTGGGCACTCTCGCTGTAGAAGCTGAATATGCGGCCGAAAGTGTGGCCCCTCCTGGCAACAGTATCGTGGGGACAGTTGGGAGTGCTGCAGAGGGCGCGCCCGCGTTCGGAGACCTCCCTCACAACATAGACAGTCAGGAAATCATATCGGACCGTGCAGCCATCAGCTGCAGCAGTCCTCTGGGGGAGTTACAGACTGAACAGGTTGTCGGTTTCCACAGCGCGCTGGCCCCTCCCTCTTTTCGAGATGCCAAGACAGTTTCCCCTGCAGCCCGTCATTCCTATCAGCGTCCTTTGGGCAGTGTCGTTGTAGTGGCCGAAGATGCGGCCGAAATTGTGCCCCTCCTGGCAGCAATCTCGCGGCGACAGTTGGGAGTGCTGCAGAGTGCGCGGCCGCGTTCGGGGACTATCTTCACAATATCGAGTTCGTATCGGAACGTGTGGCCTTCAGCTGCAGCAGTCCTATGGGAGAGCTACAGGCCGAACAGGTGGACGTCAGCCACAGCGTGTCGGTTTCCCCCTTCCTGGAGATACGCAAATCAGCGTTCCTACAACTCCTCACTCCTATCAGCGTCCCGGGGGCAGGGCCTTGGTGGAGGCCGAGGATGCGCCCGATAGCGCGCCCACTCCTGGCAACACCATCGCGGCAACAGTTGGGGGTGTTGCAGAGGGCGCGCCCGCGTTCGGAGGTTTTCCTGGCCAATTTGAAAGTCAGGATATCATATCGGAACGTGCAGCCCTCAGCTGCAGAAACCCCCTGGGATAGCTACAGACTGAACAGGTGGTCGTCTGCCACAGCGCGTCGGTCTTCTCCCGCCTGGAGACAACCAAGCATGCGTTCCTACAGCTCCTCACTCCTATCAGCGTCCCGTGGGCACTCTCGCTGTAGAAGCTGAATATGCGGCCGAACGTGTTCCCCCTCCTGGCGACAGTATCGTGGGGACAGTTGGGAGTGCTGCAGAGGGCGCGCCCGCGTTCGGATACCTCCCTCACAACATAAATAGTCAGGGACACATATCGGGCCGTGCAGCCATCAGCTGCAGCAGTCCTCTGGGAGAGTTACAGACTGAACAAGTTGTCGGTTTCCACAGCGCGCTGGCCCCTCCCTCTTCTCGAGATGCCAAGATAGTTTCCCCTGCAGCCCGCCACTCCAATCAGCGTCCCTTGGGCAGTGTCGTTGTAGAGGCCGAAGATGCGGCCGAAATTGTACCCCCTCCTGGCAGCAATCTCGCGGCGACAGTTGGGAGTGCTGCAGAGTGCGCGGCCGCGTTCGGGGACTATCCTCACAATATTGAGTTCGTATCGGAACGTGTAGCCTTCAGCTGCAGCAGTCCTATGGGGGAGCTACAGGCCGAACAGGTGGTCGTCAGCCACAGCGTGTCGGTTCCCCCCCCCTTCCTGGAGATACGCAAATCAGCGTTCCTACATCTCCTCACTCCTATCAGCGCCCCGGGGGCAGGGCCATGGTGGAGGCCGAGGATGCGCCCGATAGCGCGCCCACTCCTGGCAACAACATCGCGGCGACAGTTGGGGGCGCTTCAGAGGGCGCGCCCGCCATCGGATACCTTCCTCACAAAATAGATGATCAGGATATCATATCGGAACGCGCAGCCTTCAGCTGCAGCAGTCCCTTGGGATATCTACAGGCTGAAAAAAGGTGGTCGTTCGCAGCAGCGTGTCGGCCCCTTCCCCTCCTGGAGACAGGCAAGCAAGCGTTCCTACAGGACCTCGCTTCTATCGGCGTCCCTTGGGCAGCGTCGTTGTGGAGGCGGAAGGCGCGGCCGAAATGGCACCCCGTCCTGGCAACAGTATCGTGGCGACAGTTGGGGGCGCTGCAGAGGGCGCGCCCGCGTTTCAATTTTGAGAGTCAGGAGATCATATCGGAACGTGCAGCCATCAGCTGCAGCAGTCCTCTGGGGGAGCTACAGGCTGAAAAGGTGGTCGTTCGCAGCAGCGTGTCGGCCCTTTCCCCTCCTGGGGATAGGCAAGCAGGCGTTCCTACAACTCATCAGTCCTATCAGCGTCCGTTGGGCAATGTCGTGTCGTTGTAGAGGCAGAAGATGCGAGCGACAGCGCGCCCCCTTCTGGCAACTGCATCGCGGCGACAGTTGGGGGTGCTCCAGAGGGCGCGCCCGCATTCGGATACCTTCCCCACAAAATAGTTCGTCAGGGGTTCGCGTCGGAACGTGCAGCCTTCAGCTGCAGCAGTCCTCTGGGGAGTCTACAGGTGGTCGTTTGCCACAGCGAGCCAGTCCTTTCCCCTCTTGGAGAGAGGCAAGCAGGCGTTCCTACAACTCCTCGCTCGCATCGGCGTCCGGGATGCGCCCGTAATGGCGCCCATTCCTGGCAATAGTATCGCGGCGGCAGTTCGGAATGCTGCAGAGGGCGCGCCCGAAAACGGATACCCGCCACACATAATAGAGAGTCAGGAGGTCGTAAATCCAAGAGCGGTCGTCAGTTGCTACAGTTCTCGCGTCGTGGGTGTGAACGAAGGTGTGACTGACAGTGGCCCAGGGCATTCACGACTGGAGGGCTCGCCTGACTCCTGGATGTGCGTGCGGGCCACAAACGGGCGCGTTTTCGCGATCGGCGCAGATGTTCTGGCCGACGCCTCCGACGCCATCCCCCGTGGCCGACGGCCGATGCGGAGCCCGCTGCCTGGAGAGCCTGGGGCTGTCGTTGCACCTAGTTGAGGGCGAGACCCAGCGACGCCCCGCTGTGACTCCGCCCGTCGCCGCCCATGGTGCTTTCGAAGACCCCTCGCTGGGGGGCAACGGACCAACCCTGCAGAGGCAGGACGTCGAGGCCATCCGCCAGCTTGTCGAGAGAAGTCCCTTCGCGCCCATTCGCCCTCCTTCCCTTGTCAGCGAACCCGCCCGAGCGGACAGCGAACAGCAGCCGCTCCCTCTCGAAGCGCAGGCCTCGCCGGGGAAGGCGACTTACGCCCTGGCGCGAAAAACGGTGTCTGAGAACGTGCCTGCGCCCGGCGCGACCCACAGCGCTCCCACGTCTGGCGATAGTCTCGCGGCGACAGATGGGGGCGCGCCCGCGAACGAGGGCGGGCGCAGGTCCGAAGGCGAACGCCAGCGAGAGGGGCTTGTCCCCGCAGGCCACAGTGCAGCGTTCCTATCTGCCCCAGCTGCCAGCTGAGGCGACCCCGCCCCTGCCTGGCGGCCAACCGCGCGGCCCGCGCCGACCCGCGTGGCCCCGCCAGGCGTCCCTGTCCCAGTGGCCGCCGTGCCGCGCGACGCCATGGGCGACTTTGGCGGCGGGCTCAACCAGTCGGAACTGTCGCAGAGTAGCGAGCGAGAGCAGCATGCGGAGCAGGAGGCAGGAGAGCCCGATGAGCAGGAGTTGCCCGCCGCCCACGGGGAGGGCGCGGGAGTGGCGCCGGCGCAGGAATTGGAGCATGGGCATGAGCAGGAACAGGCAACCACCCACCGCCACACTCCCCTGGCTGGCACTCCTCACTCTGGCCCCTCCCTCCCTGGCAATGGCGCGAGCTCGAGCGCCGAGGAGCGACGGCAGCGCGGCCGAAACGTTCCTGCAGCGCGTCTTCCTGGCAGCGGGTGGGCGCCTTGCCTGGCCTCCGACTGGCGACTTTCCAGCCTCCCCGCCGCCCCCGGGTCGAAACCTGGCCCCTGGCGACGCCGACCTCGCTGGCGGGTCTAGCGGGCGGCAGACGACGGGCGGCGGGCGCAGCAGCAGCAGCGGCAGAAGCAAGAGCAGCAGCAGCAGCAAACGCCGCGCCAAGGGCCAGCCGCTGACCACCCCGCCTTGGGAAGCGAGGCCCGCCGCGCGCCAATGGCCAGAACCCTCGGACCCCGACGCGGGACAGCAGTTGTGCAAAATCAAGATGAGCGGCGTCCAGTGGGGCCCCCCCGGGGAGACCCCTGGCAAGACGACGAAGCGGCTTCAAGTCACCTTGGGTGCGATGTTCGCAGGCGCCCGGCGCGCGTTCGCCGAGCAGCGCGCCAAAGGCGCGCTCGACCCGCTACGGCAAGACCAGCAAACTTGCTTCAACTTCCTGTGCTCCTTCCGCAGCCGCAACTGCGATGTGCCGGCCATGAGCGACGCGCTGGACCTCGGCGTTGACTGGGTTCAGCTGCGGCAGCGATACTTGAGTCGCAGTGGCGGCGCGGGCAAGGGGCGCCAGGTGGCGAGGGGTCGCGCTGGCAGCCGCGCTCCCAGAAAGGGCAAGAAGCAGTGGAAGGTCGTCAGATAGCACTGCGGGCGCGCCCGCCCGTGTTTCGCCCTCGTCGCCCGCCGCCGCGTCTTTCCTGCCCCCCTCCGCCGCCTGCTGCTCGTTGGTTGCCCTGGCGCTTCTCGGCCGCCGCCCCCCTGCGCCTTCCGGGCGGCTGGCGCGGCCAGGGCGGTTCGCGCGCGCGCCCCCGCCGCGCGCCCGGGCCCGCGGGGTGGGGGCCCGTGTCGCGGCGGCGGCTGCGGCGCGAGCGGCCGCCTCCGCCGCCAGCGCCGCAAATGCCGCTGGCGCCGCGGGCGCCGTGCCGCTGACGCCGCGGGCGCTGCGCGCTGCGTACGCCGCGGGCACCGGGCCCGCGGGCGCCGCGGGCGCGCGGGCGCCGCGGGCGCCGCGGGCGCCGCCTGCGCCGCGGGCATCGCGGGCGCCTCGGGCGCCGCGCGCGTCGCGCGCGCCGCGGCGCCGAGGGCGCCGTTTGCGCTGCGGGCGCTGCGGGCGCCGCGGGCGTCGCGGGCGCCTCGGCGCCGCGGGCGCTGCGTGCGCTGCTGGCGCCGCCTGCGCCGCCTTCGCCGCCAGCGCCGCGGGCGCTGCGGGCGCCGCGGCGCCGCGGGGCGCCGCGGGCGCGGGGCGCGCGGGCGCCTCCAGCGCCCCGCGGGGCCGCGGGCGCTGTTGGCGCCGCCCGCGCCGCGGGCGCCGTGGGCGCCGCGGGCGCCGCGGGCGTTGCGGGCGCCGCGGGCGCCGCGGGCGCGCGGGCGCAGCGTGCGCCGCGGGCGCCTCCAGCGCCCCGCGGGGCCGCGGGCGCTGTTGGCGCCGCCCGCGCCGCGGGCGCCGTGGGCGCCGTGGGCGCCGCGGGCGTTGCGGGTGCCGCGGGCGCCGCCGCCGCCGCGGGCGCCGCGGGCGCCGCGGGCGCCGTGGGCGCCGCGGGCGCAGCGTGCGTCGCGGGCGCCGCGGGCGCCGACTGCGCCGCCAGCGCCGCCGGCGCCCGCGCCGGGACTTCTAGGAAACAGTGTCGTGCCAGTTAACATGCCGAGAAATGCAGTCGAAAGCGCGCTCCCTCCTGGAGACAGTGTCGCGGCGATAGCTGGGGGTGCTGCAGAGGGCGCGCCCGCGCTCGGAGACGTTCCCCCCAATTCAGACACTCAGGAATTTATATCCGAAAGTGCGGGGTGTAGCTGCGAAAGTCCTTTGGGGGAGCTCGAGGCCGATCAGGTGGTCGTTTGCCGTTGTGCGTCGGCCCCTCCCGCTCCTGGAGACTGGCAGGCGGGCCCCCGCAGTGCTCCTCGCTCCAATCTGCGTCCCTGGGGCAGGTTCGCGGAGGAGGCCTGAAATGCGCTCGTGAGCGCGCCCCTTCCTGGAGACAGTTTCGCCGCGATGGTTGGGGGTGCCCGGGGCGCTGCAGAGGGCGCGCCCGCGCTCGGAGACGCTCCTCAGAATTGTGACAGTCAGGCTTTTGTTTCCGAAAGTGCAGCCTTCAGCTGCAACAGTCCTTTGGGCGACGAAACGCATCCCCGCCGGCCGCTCCGTCAGCGCCCCTGGGGCAGGCTCGCGGAGGAACCCGCCGACGCCGCCCCTCCTGGAGACAGCTTCGTGGCGATGGCCAGGGGTGCTGCAGAGGGCGCGCCCGCGCTCGGAGACGCCCCCCCTCTATTCAGACATTCAGGAATTTGCGTCCGAAAGTGCGGCCTTCAGCTGCAGAGGTATTTTGGGGGAGCTCGAGACTGTTCTGGCGGTCGTTTGCCGCGTGCTCCTCGCTCCTATCGGCGCCCCTGGGGCAGGTTCGCGGAGGAGGCCGGAACGCGCTCGAACGCGCGCCCCCTCCTGGACACGGTATCGCGGCGATGGTTGGGGGTGCCCAGGGCGCTGCAGAGGGCGCGCCCGCGCTCGGAGACGTTCCTCGGGCAATTGTGGCAGTCGGGATTTTGTTTCCGAAAGTGCAGCTCGCCTGCGACGGTCAGCGGACAGGTCTGGCAGTGCGACAGAACAGTCGGACACCCCTTCGGCCCCATGCTCCTATCAGCGTTCCGGGGGCAGCTGTGCGGCGGGGGCCGGAAACGCGCTCGACGGCGCCGCCCCCCGTGGACGCAGGGCCCCGGCGACGGTCGGGTGCGCTGCAGAGGGCGCGCCCGCGCTTGGAGGCGCTCCTCGCAATATTGAGTTTCAGGAGTGAAGTGCGGCCGTCGGCTGCAGCTGTCCTCAGGGAGAGGAACGCGCGGTCGTCTGCCGCAGATTGTCGCCCCCCCCTCCTGGAGACCGGCAAGCGGGCGCTCGTGCGGCCCCTCGCTCCTATCAGCGCCCCTGGGGCAGCAGTGCGGTGGAGGCGGGAGAGGCGCTCGACAGCGCGCCCCTTCCTGGAGACAGCGCCCTGGCGTCGCTGCAGAGGGCGCGCCCGCGCTCGGAGACGCCCCTCGCCCAATAGAGACTCAGGGGTCTGTTCCGGGAAGCGCGGCCACAAGCTGCATTGCCTTACGGGAAAGCTCGAGAGCGTGCGCGTGGTCGTCTGCCGCGCGGCCGTTTGCTGCGGCGATCCCCAGGGGGAGCTTGGGGGCGAACGCGTGGTCGCCCGCGGCAGCTTGTCGCCCCCTCCCCCTCCAGGGGGCCGGCAGGTGGGCGCCCATTCGGCCTGTCGCTCCTATCGGCGCCCCCGGGGCAGCGGCGCGGTGGTGGCCGGAGAGGCGCTCGGCAGCGCAGTCCTTCTTCGAAGCGATATTCTGGCGATTGGATCGCTGCAGAGGGCGCGCCCGCGCTTGGATACGTTTCCCGCAAAAACGCGCTTCAGGGGTGTGTGTCGGGAAGCGTGGCCGTTAGCTGCAACGGTCTCCAGGGAGCGCCCGAGAGTGAACAGCAGCAGTGCGGCGGAGGCTGGAGAGGCGCTCGACAGCGCGCCCCCTCCTGGACACAGGGCCACGGCGACAGTTGGGGGTGGTGCTGAGGGCGCGCCCGCGCTCGGAGGCTTTCCGCGCAATGTAGAGTCTCAGGAGTGTGCATTGGCATGTGCGGCCGTGAGCTGCAACAGTCTTCGGGGGGAGATCGAGAGCGAGCACGCCGTCTGCTTCAGCTGGTCGCTCCCCCCCCCCTCCTGGAGGCCGGCAAGCGGACGTCCCTGCGGCTCCTCGTCCCTGCCGGCGCCCTTGGAGCAGCGGTGCGGTGGTGGCCAGATGGGCGCTCGAGAGCTCGCCCCTTCTTGGAGGTGGGGCCGTGGCGGCGGGTGGGCGCGCTACAGATGGCGCGCCCGCGCCCGGGCGCGTGCCTCACAGGTTAGAGCCGCGGGGGTGTGTATCGGAAGTGCGGCCGTATGCTGCAGCGGTCTTCAGGGAGTGCTCGAGGGTGAACGCGCGGTCGTCTGCCGCAGGCAGCTCGTCGCCCCCGCCCCCCCTTGGGGCCGGCAGACGGGCGCCCGTGCGTCAGGGGCTTCGATCGATCGTTTGGTATACTTCAGTTCGTCACTTCAGTCCCGTTCCTTTCGCAGACAGTGTGACCGCCAGTCGCTTCCCTGGCAGTGCTCCCTGCGCAGTCACGCCCGCCGCTGGAGGATTCCCCCACTTGCTTGAAGATATGTTCTCGCGTTTGGGGTCGCGCAGCCGTTTGCCGCAGTCGCCCGCGCGCGCCCCCATCTCACCGGCCCCTCGCGTCCGGGCCCGGTCACCGCGCAGCGCTAGGCCAGCCCGCCGCCCTCCTGGAACAGGCCCCTGGCGCCGTCAATACTTGGCGCGATGCCCATGCCGATGCGCGGCCTGCCCGTCTGCTGTAGCAGCGCTCGCTCCGGGTTCACCGCCCCTGGCCGCGGCGAGGTGCAGCCCCCCGCGGCTGGTCCAGTGTCGTCTGGTGACGGCCCTAGCACGGCGCCTGGCTCGGCCTCCCCGCCCTTGGGGGCCGGGCCCCCTGGCGCCGTCCGTGCCAGGTGCGCGGGCCCCCGCTGGGGCGGGGGCGACGTGTCTCGCGGCCTCGGCCGTTGGCTGTAGTTGTTTTCACCCTGGCTACTGCCCGGACCTGGCCACGGCCTGGCTCGGTTTCCTTGGCGCTGGCCCCTCTGCGTGACGTCTCCGGCTCGCGCCTTCCTCGGGCAGCCGGGCCCGCAGCGGCCTTGTTGGCCCTGGCTTCCTGCCCCCCCCTGTTCCACGCGCCCAACTTCCTCGTTGGCGCATGGGGCCCCCGAGTGCACGTGGTCCAGCCTGTGCCCCCCTGACCGTCGGCCGACTGCGTTGACTGCGCCCGCGGTTCCTGGCGGCGTGTCCACGGCGCTTTCCGTGTTTACTCGACCGCGTGCTTGCGGCGTGCACTTGTCCAGTTCCTGGTCAGTTCTTCTCAGATGTCGTCGACCTGGTTCGGGGGTGCGCGTGATTTCCTTTGATCCGTTGTCTCAGGTTCAGTTACGGTGTTGATCACATCCATCGTTTCCTTGGTACTCCGCTCTGCCGTTCGTGTTCACTCTGTCCACGGCTTGACGACAAGCGTCCGGATCAGTACCCCCTTCAGGAGTCTCGTTGTGTGCGACTTCGGTGGCGCCACTTCCACGCGCTAGTCTCCTGGCCAGTGAGTTCTTCTTGGCCTAGCTGGTGTCAGCGTTCCTTCGTGATGGTGCTCCTGGCTTCATCCTGGTATTGCTCCCGCGCAATTTTGGCTGCGCTCCAACCCTGGTTGGCTACTTATGCATGCGCTCGCTCCTGGACCTGGTTCCTGGCAGCTGCAGCCCGCGCCACCTCTCGCATCCGGTCCGCTCAGGTGCTGCGTTGGCCACCGGTTTGCCGGCGCGTTAGGCAAGTAGGTTCGCGCGTAGCCCGCCCGACCGTTGACGCTGCTGGCGCGCTCGCTTGCAGCTGCGACAAAAAATCGCCATCAGCGTCATTTTGGTTGCGCCTACTCGATGGTCGCCACCGGGATTTCCACGCCACCGGGTTGGGAGTGCCGCTCCTGGTGCAGTTCTGAGTGGCTGCCCGCGCGCTCGCTTCGCTTGTCCCTCTCTTTCTTGCTGCCTAGTCGCGGCCCAGCTAGTGATCGGACGGCTTTCGACTTGTTTCGCGAGCCCGCTGACCAAACAGTATCGCCACCAACCCATCCAGAAATAGTTCCGAGGCGAGTCTTCGTCATAAGGACAGCGGGATCAGCCCAAGCATGCTCTTCAAGTCGCCGGCTTTGTGCCCCCTGAAAGGCTTCCGAGTTTTTTTTATCTCTTCGAGCCCTTGCCTTTCGGAAACCTGTGCAGCCTCGCGGGCTTCTTTCGAGCCCTGGTGGGGCCTGTGGGGCCATGCCAGGAACACATATTTGAGCCCTACTAGGATGGAGTACCTTCGAGGGATTTTGTTGCACTCTTGGGTCCAAGCTCCATCGGTCCAGCATCAAGTCTGCTTGCACGGCACAGTTTCAGCTGTAGTGCAGAATGATTCGCGTAAAGCTGATGCTACGTTTCAAGTTTTTTTGTTTTTTTTTTTTTGTTTTTCCACATTCGTCTCCTACGCACCTCCGGGGGTATGACTTCTTGCTTGCTTGCTTGCTGTGCTCCTCCCTGTGGCGCCGACGCCAGCCCCAGAGGACATCGTCAATGGTAACAAGAACGACACCGCTCAGGTCAAGCGCATCGTGCTTGCTTGCGAGCGCGACATGGAGGCTTGGCACTCACCCCAGCCTTGCCCAGATATTGCGTGTCACGAGAAGAACGCAAGTCGGCTGTGTTTCCGTCCTTCTGGGTCTCTGGGGGCCCGTTCGGGCCCTGGGGCCGTCAAAGAACTGCCCCGGATGAAGAACTGGTCCCGGGGAGGGGGTCGGGAGTTTGGAGGCCCACGCCACGAAACGATTGTGACGGCGAAGGTCCGGGCCTGCTTTCTATCCTCCTCCGTCCCTTTTCCTCCGCCCCATCATCTGGGCTGCTGGTAATGATGTGGGGGGTGGGCCAGTACTGATTCGTCGCCGGGCCCGTGCTTTCTCGCAGATTGGACGCACCAGACCACTTGGCTTTGTCAAACCTCCGGCAGTGTCAGCGCATAGCTGAGAGGAAGAGGTTGAATTTGGAAACGCGCCAGCTGGTGCAGATGACCCGCATTCCAGGACCAAGCCCGGTTCGCAAAAAGGTTGATCTTCATATCCTGTTTGGGTTCTTTCTTACTAGCGTGATGCTTCCACCTCCTCCCCTCACCTCCCTCCTCTTACCCAAACTTACCAGGCTAATCATGTTCAGATCCACTCATGACCCAGACTGACTCATACCCAGACTCATTCACACTCAGACTCACTCACACTCAGATCCTCTCACACTCACGCCCACTCACACTCAGACCCACTCACTTTCAGGCTCACTCACATGGAGACTCGTCCATGTTCAGACTTACTGCTCACAAGCAGGTAGACGTGTCTGTTTTTAGAGCGCCACGATCACCGCGGCGCAACGGGCATCGCGCTCGGGCTTCCCGTTGGGGAGCCGACTGGGATGGCATCACGGGCACGTCCGCGCCCAGAAGAGCAGGACCTCTCAGGCAGAGTTGCCGTTTCTGAGGTCGGCGTGGCTCCTGCTGGAGCCCCGTGATCCCGTGATCACCGCGAGTGATGCAGCAGACGCCGAGCTCGGGCCTGCCGAGGGAGAGTCGATCGTAATGTTAAGTCGGTCTTGTCCCTCTACAGAATGAATATTCAGAGATAGTCAAAAAATAGTTTTGGGGCGGTTTTGTCAGCATCTTTGGCAATTTTGAACTATTTTTTTGACTACTTCTAATTCTTCGTCCAGAACCCGCCTGTAGGGGAACACACCCGACCTAATCGTGATGGTGGTAGCACAGGCACGTTGGCTCCCAGGGGTGCACTTGTCCAGTTTCAGGGCCCCATGATGTCTGCGATGTAGCTGGCATCGCGCTCGAACCTCCCAAGGGGGAGCTGGCCGGTGTGCTATCACCTTCACGTTCGCACCCAGTCTGGTGTGACCTCGCAGGCAGAATGGCCGCTTTTGGAGCGTCGACGTGCGCTCCCTCTCTCGTCCTCTCTCGTCCCTCGTCCCTCCTCCTCCCTTCCTCGTCCTCCAGGCCCGAAGCAGGGCGAAAACACGCGGTGTGAACTTGTTTGGACGGAGGACAAGTTGTTCCAGATCGTTTCAGAGCGCTCTCAGAGCCTTCCGGCACGCTTTGAAAAGGCCGCTGCGCCCGTACATCTTCCAGAGCCGCCAGATCTCAGAGAGCCCCCATTTGTCCTGGCTTCGTCTTACAGGGTCTCAGGGAATAGCGACGGTGGCGGCGGCGACGACGTCGTCGGCGGCGGCTCCTCGTCATTAGGAGGCCACAGAGGCTTCCAGGATGCCTCGAGGATCTCCAGGAGGCTCTCGGAGGCCACAGGGGGGCCGAGAGAGACCCCGGGAGGCCGAGGGAGGCCCCAGGAGGCCCAGGGAGACCCCAGGAGGCCCCTGAGGAGCCCAGGAGGCCCCCAGCATTCTCCAGGAGGCGCCAGGAGGCCCAAGACAGGGCCCGAGGAAGGCGTCGGACGCCTCAGGATTCCGAGGGCTACCCAGCGGGGCCGAAGGAGGCCCAGGAAGTCCCTGGATGCCTTCACTCGTTCTCAGATCCTCAGGCAGGGAATCTCTCTCGCGCTGCGCTCGCGCTCAGACCCACTCCATCCCTAGTCACGCACGCGCACTCACTCATACTCAGACTCACCCGCACGTCTTACTCACGTTCAGGCCCACTCGGACGCCGATAAAGAACATTGCGTGTGAACGAGATGCGCGTATGCGGATGTCCGCGTCTAGTGTTTCTACGTTTTATTCAGTTGTTATTGCCCCTGCTCGTCCTTATGTTCACCTCCTCCGTCCCTCCCTTTCTCTATAGCGTTCAAGCATCTCGGGCATCCTCCCTCTTCATCATTTCCCTCCTTCCGCCCCTCCCGCATTCCTCTCCTCACTAGTCTCCTCGTCGTCCTCGTCGTCGTCGTCATGTTATTGACTCTTCTTTTTCCCGTCTTCACTCGCTTACCTCTCGACCTCACCTCTTTAATGTCCATACCAAGTTTCGCACTCGCAGAACTCATTATTCTGTCATCGGCTCCTCTGGCTCATGCTCCGACCCCTTCTTCGCCTCCTACTTGCGGGCATCAACGCCAGGACTTCACAGCTGCCATGGACGCCGTGAATGTAGATCTCGACGAGATGCGTGCGCGGGTGGACTCGACGCACTCTATCATCACTTCGAGGCCCAACGTGCTTCTTCTCTTCCTCTCGCTTGGCTCTCTTTCGCCTCATCATCTTGCCTCCGCGTCGATCCAGATGACTGCGTGTGTGTCACAGTCTTCCTCTGTTCCTTCTGTTCCCAATCTTCCTGTGTGTTTGGTCCTGGTCTTCAGTCCGCAGCGCCGCGTTCCATATCCTCCTTCGCCTTCGCCTTCTCCTGCTCCTTCTCCTTTTCCTTTTCCTTCTCCTCATCCTCCTCCTCTCTCGCTCCCCATCCCCCCCTTCTCCCCTTCCCCCTCCTCCTCCTCCTCCTCCGCCTCCTCCTCCTCTTGCTCCTCCGCCTCTTGCTCCTCCTCCTCCTCCTCCTCGTCCTGCCCTCGCTCATCTCGGCACACCCCTCACACATTGCGTGCCTGCCAGGGAGATCCACCTACGGCCCCAGTGGGGTCTTCTACATGGCGTCCCCGTGCCAAGTTCCCCCCGCTCCCTCTGCCCACCCCCTACACACACCACACGTTCCGTGCCCCCACAGGGAGCTCCGCCTATGGCCCCAGCGAGGGTGTCCACATGACGTCCCCGCGCCCATCTCGGCACACACCTCGCACCTCTCGTGCCCCCCACAGAGAGCTCCACCTGCGGCCCCAGTCGGGGGGATCCACATGACGTCACCGACCCCACTTCGGCACACCCTCCCACACGTTTCGCCCCCCCACAGGGAGCTCCACCTATGGCCCCAGTGGGGGTGTCCACGGGGTGTCCACATTGCGTCCCCGCGCGCTGGGTGTCCGTTCAAGGTGCTCGAAAGTCGGTGTTCGCAGCCCGCATCTTCTTCGACACAGAGAACAAATGGAGCAAACGGCCGTTGAACTGGACGCCGTGGTTCCGGACAGAAATCAGAAGATTTGTAGGGCGACCTCGTCTTAGATGGCGGGATTCGCTGGATGCGTGAGCGGCTCTCCATGCACGCGTATCACCTGATGCACTTTTCCTACTTGCTATGTGCACGTCTGCCCCTCAGGGGATCGCTCCGGCTACTGGAGCTGGCACGCAGATTTCCAGTCCGGTCCTTGCCCGCACATGCTATCCAGGAGTGGACAACCCCCCCCCTCTGACGCGTCGGTTCGTGAATTGTCCGTTTTCGGTTCTCGAGAGGGCGCCGCGGCCGTCATTTTCGAAGCCTGCGCCCGCCAGGTTTGGGCCGGGGGTTCTGTCCATCCCCGAGTGTTGCATGCCCCCCCAACAGGGAGCTTCACCTGTGGCCCCAGGCGTGGTGTCCACACGGCGTCCCCTTGCACAGTTCGTCACGTCCCTCACGCGGTTCCTGCCTCCCCGGGGGGCTCCATCTACGCTCCCCGTGGGATGCCGTCCCCACGCTCAGTTTGGCACATTCCCCGCACGGTTCCTGCCTCCCAGGTCCCTCTTTCGTTCTCTCTCTCTCTCTCTCTCTCTTTTCTCTCCCCCCTCCCCCTCCCTCTCTCTCTCTCTCTCTCTCTTTTTTTGTTCTCTCTCTCTCTCTCTCTCTCTCCGTCTACACGCACATGTATATATGTGTGTATATATGTATTCATGTATGTGCATACATGTATGCATATCTAGGTCCATGCATCCATCTATATACATCTGCATATGAATGCATACATGTACATGCCGAGGTCTTCGTACATGTATCTGGATATGCTTCTATGTTTGCATATGCACACATAGATGCCTATGTATATGCACGTGCGCACGCATGCACACACATATACGTATACGTATATGTGCATGCATGTGTATACGCATATGCACATGCATGTATGTGTAATGTCTAGATAACTGCATGTGCATATGTGTGCATGCATTCACAGGCGCACATATTTACGTACCGTACAGGTACATGCATACGTACATGTATGGGTCTATGGTAATTCGTAGGTCTATGTATTTGTTATGCTTATTTCAATGTCTATGCATATTAATATGTTTGTGTGTGTACATGCACATCGCTTGAATCCGTAAAGACACTTGTTGTTGTACATGTTGACTTATGTGTATATGTGTGTATGTATGTATGCATTCATTTGTCTATATCGGTACATGAGTGTGTCTACGTTCGCGAAATGTATGTGTATATGTATATGTCGATTTGCGTGTTTATGGTTATGCTCATGTGTATGTTTTTTTAGGTATATGCGTACCCACACACCTACGCAGATCTCCCTATGCCTGCACATACATCTACATGTGTATCTAATGTTATCCATATTTCTCTCTATATATGTATAGGTAGGTAGTTGTATACGTATATGTTGCTGTATCTGCGTATGTATATGTATGCTGGTATGCATATGCATATGTACATGCACATGTGTATACATGCATCTCTATGCGAACATGTATATGTATTTGTATTTGCATATGTATCTGCTGTTTGCACTTGCATATGCATGTGAATATGTATATGCATGGGCAGACGTATATTTATATGTATATGTATTTGTATACATGTATCTGTATTGTGCCGACTCCACTTGTGGGGCGCGTGCGGCCTCCGCGCGCGATTGGACCTGCACTACACTGCACTAAACCAGTATTGTGCATGCATACGTAGGTGTGCATTTACGTATAGATGTATGCTTGTGTGCATGCATTTTTGTATGCATCTTCACAAGTATGTATACTTGCATACATACATTTATACACACTTCTTTTTTGCATGCATATCCGCATATATTTGCACACATGTATATTTACATGTATACTATGTTTATATATACATGTATATATATATATATGCATGCATGCATGCATGCCTGCATGTACATACACATACGTATGTATGCATGTATGTATGTATGTATGTATGCCCCCAGTGGTGATGTCCACATGGCGTCCCCGCGCAAAGTTCGGCACACCCCTCACACGTTTCCTGTCTTCCATGGAGCTTCATTTGCAGGCCTCGTGGGGGTGTCCACATGGCGTCCCCGTGATCATTTTGGCACAGCCCTCACACGTTTTCTGCCCCCACAGTGAGCTCCGCATGTGACTCCAGTGGGGGTGTCCACATTGCGTCCTCGCGCACATGTCTGCACACCCCTCACACGTTTCCTGCAATTTTTCTTTGGCTAGGTGTTCGGTGGCTTCTTCGCGTGCTTCCCTTCGACTCGATTAAGACATTATGCGATTGGTCGTAGGCTGGGACGTCTGAAGAGACGGGCTCATGGACAGGGACATGAACAGGGAGTGGTGACCACGACGACGACGACGAGGACGACGACGACGACTCAAACGGGAAAGCGCTCACACATGCTGACACGGTCGGCGGATTTTCCTTTTGAGGTGTCAGCGCCGGTAAGCTGTTGGCGAGGTTTCGTCGGCGCCGCCAAACGCACGGCGTCTGGACAAATTGCTAGCAGCAGCCCAGGTTTGAGGAGAGATGTATTCATGTTGGGTGCGACCCCTTTGCGGTGAGGGTGGATGGGGTCCGTGAGACAACGCGCGACCTGTCTGTGACAGGTTGTATTCAAGCTTCTTCTCCCCTCTTCCCCTTCGAATCTCAACAGGGGCGGGCCTGGGTGCCGCGGATCCGACTTCTCTCGACCCCCCCTTCTCATTGTAGTGGTGAGCAAAACAGGCTGGACATCATATCCACAACATCCGTAATCGGATCTACCGCAACACAAATCCGAACCAAATTCGGATCCGCACCACTTGAATTGGATCCGCCAGGATGTCTCTCATGCGTGCAGTTGAAACGACCATGCCTGGGCCCGAGAAGAGCAATCTCTCGACCCATCCGTGAGCTGCGGCATGGCCCGCGCAGTCTTGGAAGATGGCTCGGGTAAGTGCGATCTGCCTCGTAACCCATCACGTCGCGTCGGAGCGAACATTGGCCTGAGCGGCTCGACTTCCGCCGAACGGTTCACAAATTGCTCATGCGCGAGCCATATTCTCAGCTTTCTCCAATGGATGGTTCTGCAGCGTGCTGTGCGCAGCCAGGCAATTTAGAGATCTGCGTGCCTGGCAGCAGCATTGAATCGCAGGGTTTCGAAGCTGTAATGCCGTCGTCGTTGCCGTCGTCGTCGTCATCGTCGTCGTCGTCGTCGTCCTGCGTTACAGCTCGTGGAGTCCAGCTCTGGAGCAGATGGGCGTGCCGACTGCAAGCTTTTGCAGGCATGTACTTTGGAGGCGCTTGGCCGCTACAAGGATGCAGTGCGCGTCCTGCTTAGACTGCAGACTATAGAGTCGATCCAGCAGACAGCTGGTGCGGTGATTAAGTCCACAGGAGCACAAACAGGTCGGTTCGATTCCGTTGCTTCGAGTCCCACAAAATCTCCGTGCGCTTCTTATTTTCACCCACGCGAGGCCGCCCAGGAGACGGAAGACCATGGCAAAGGCGTGTTCGCCAGAGAAGTTCTCTCGGTTGGTGAGTTGGGCATGGGGTCGAAGGAATGCGAAGACAAATCATCTTCAATCGTGACTCGTCTGGCAAGCGTTTACGGCGAGCACCTGGGCTGGGCGAGGACGGGAAAGACAGCGCATTGCGGATCATTTGCTGATGCGTAGTCTGGCAGAGTGTGTGCTGATGGGTGCAGAGAGGCGTGAGCGCCTGCTCGGGCTTTCACGCGGTGAGGGCGAGGCTGTACCAGGACAGGGTGATCCCGCTCTGTTGCGGCTGTTCCATGTTGTGAAAAGATCGGTTCATTGCCAGCAAACCATGGGCTGGAGATGCTGCCATCACTGGGCTGTGTCTGGAACCGAGCAGGCTCAACCACACCTGTGACTCATTCTGTTCTTGGTGTAACACTGGCGATCTGATGTGCGTGCGATGTCAGCGGGATGTTGTGACAGGTGAGGAGCTGACCATGCCTTATCCTAACCCGACGGACAAACGAGAGTAGCGGCGTGAGTTCTTGAACAACCGGCCTGGTTTAATATGCACCTGGGACCTTTGCGAGATGCAGTGCGACGGCACAGCTGGGGCTTACAGCTATGAGCGCGATGTGGAAATAGCAGAAGCCCGTGAGGCTCAGGACAAGCCTGATTATGTACAAACTTTTGGCAATCGATCCTCAGCAACCGAGTTTCTCGCGAGTTCGCAGGTGTGTGGTTTGCACCGCCAGGCTCAGATAGAGCACGCGATGCATGCAGACTTTGCTTGCCACGAGCTCGGCCGCCAACTGAGGCACCGTCCTGGCTGCTTGCATCACTAACTCAACACAGACAACCAGTCCCTAAAACGTGAGGACCAAGACGAAATGCAGGCTCTTCGAGACTTTGGGAAGGGAGGTTTTTGGGCAGGGTTTTACCAGGGTGACAACGACGAACGCACAACATACCCCGAACTCTTTGGCCGATCTTCGAATCCTCGGTGAATCTGCGATTTTGGGATTGGGGATGTGTTTTTCTTGGGCCATTGCAGAAAAATGGCTGGCGTTCGCACTCCAGGGGCGGGGGGGGGATCGACCCAGCGTGCTTCTGTTTCACTGCGCTAGGTTCGTGTCGTGTCGACCGGCGGCGACCCCGCCGTTGGCGTTCATCAGAGCACCGAGTCTCAGGGGCGAAAGAGGTACACGCACATCAATCCACGTTGGTTTCGATAGTACACAATGCGCGAACGTTCGTGTCACGCGGCTGGTCTCGCAGACTGGGGGACCGTGTTCATGTGCGTGGTTGCGCGCGTACATCTTTTGTGGGCTCCCTAGAATCATCAGGGGTAACTCGGGTCAGGGCTAACTCGGGTTCGTTGTTCGGGAATCCGAGCCCGAGTCACCCCAGTCCCGAGGTGCCCCGGATAATTCGGGCGTCCAGAGCCCCGAATCATCAGGGGTAGCTCGGGTCAGGGCTTACTCGGGTTCGTCTTTCGGGAATCCGAACCCGAGTTGCCCCTGGCCCGAGTTGCCCCGCATAACTCGGGCGTCCAGAGCCCCGAATCATCAGGGGCAGCTCGGGTCAGGGCTAGCACGATTTCGACTTTCGGGAATCCGAACCCGAGTTGTCGCGGGCCCGAGTTACCCTGGATAATTCGGGCGTCCAGAGCCCCGAATCATCAGGGGTAGCTTGGGTCAGGGCTCACTCGGGTTCGTTTTTCGGGAATCCGAACCCGAGTTATCCCGGGCCCGAGTTGCCCCGGATAACTCGGGCGTCCAGAGCCCCGAATCATCAGGGGCAGCTCGGGTCAGGGTTAACTCGGGTTCGTTGTTCGGGAATCCGAATCCGAGTTGCCCCGGGCCCGAGTTGCCCCGCATAACTCGGGCGTCCAGAGCTCCGAATCATCAGGGGCAGCTCGGGTCAGGGCTAGCTTGGGTTCGTCTTTCGGGAATCCGAGCCCGAGTCACCCCAGTCCCGAGGTGCCCCGGATAATTCGGGCGTCCAGAGCCCCGAATCATCAGGGGTAGCTCTAGCACGGGTTCGACTTTCGGGAATCCGAACCCGAGTTACCTTCTGCCCGAGTTGCCCCGGATAATTCGGGCGTCCAGAGCCCCGAATCATCAGGGGTAGCTCGGGTCAGGGCTCGCTCGGGTTCGTCGTTCGGGAATCCGAACCCGAGTTGTGCCCCGGGCCCGAGTTGTCCCGGTTATTTCGGGCGTCCAGAGCCCCGAATCATCAGGGGTAGCTCGGGTCAGGGCTCACTCGGGTTCGTCTTTCGGGAGTCCGAACCCGAGTTGCCCCGGGGCCCGAGTTGCCCCGGATAACTCGGGCGTCCAGAGCCCCGAATCATCAGGGGTAGCTCGGGTCAGGGCTCACTCGGGTTCGTCTTTCGGGAGTCCGAACCCGAGTTGCCCCGGGCCCGAGTTGTCCCGGTTAATTCGGGCGTCCAGAGCCCCGAATCATCAGGGGTAGCTCGGGTCAGGGCTCACTCGGGTTCGTTTGTCGGGAATCCGAACCCGAGTTGCCCCTGGCCCCGGGCGTCCAGAGCCCCAAACCATCAGGGGTAGCTCGGGTCAGGGCTAGCTCGGGTTCGTCTTTGGGGAATCCGAACCCGAGTTACCCCGGGCCCGAGTTGCCCCGGATAATTCGGGTTTCCAGAGCCCCGAATCATCAGGGGCAGCTCTGGTCAGGGCTCACTCGGGTTCGTCTTTTCGGGAATCCGAACCCGAGTTACCCTGGGCCCGAGTTGCCCTGGATTACTCGGGCGTCCAAAGCCCCGAATCATCAGGGGTAGCTCGGGTCAGGGCTAACTCGGGTTCGTTGTTCGGGAATCCGAACCCGAGTTGCCCCGGTTAACTCGGGCGTCCAGAGCCCCGAATCATCAGGGGCAGCTCGGGTCAGGGTTAACTCGGGTTCGTTTTTCGGGAATCCGAACCCGAGTTGCCCCGGGCCCGAGTTGCCCCGGATCTCTCGGGTGTCCAGAGCCCCAAATCATCAGGGGTAGCTCGGGTCAGGAGTCAGGGCTAACTCGGGCTCGTTTTTCGGGAATCCGAACCCGAGTTACCGTGGGCCCGAGTTGCCCCGGATATCTCGGGCGTCCAGAGCCCCGAATCATCAGGGGTAGCTCGGGTCAGGGCTAACTCGGGTTCGCCTTTCGGGAGTCCGAACCCGAGTTGCCCCAGATAACTCGGGTGCCCAAGTTCAACGTTGAATGCCGCCAGCGACCCAGAGTCGGTCGATTTTGAACGATCGGACATTTTGGAATCGGCCGATCGTTCAAGGTTGAGCGATCCCTGCGATGTCAGAAACCAACTCCGAAGTCGGCACGTCACGAACTTTTCGTACGCTGCCGACTCAGCTTGCGAACTACCCCTGGCCAGCACATAGCACAACACATACGGGACATCAGACGGGAGAGCATGCGGTAGACAATACGGGAGGCCATAAGGGGATACCACACAGGATAGTCATGTGGGAGTCCATACGAAATACCATCAAGAACACCATACAGGAGCCGCAACAAGAGCCGAAAAGGTCAACATGACCACTCCTGACGGTGAGATTTGCCAACCGCCGCAGGGCGATTTCGTGCGTGACAGTACTCTGGAGCACTGCCATGGAGGCCAGACACCCTTCACAAGCCGTCCCATACGGGAAACCACAGGCCACCCGTTCCTGATCCGGAGGAGCTCACACTGTTGGTCGACAGGCTGTTCAGGGATTTTGGTCGATAAGCTGTTCATGATCTGTCGATGATTCGTCTTTGCGAAGTAGTGCGAGAAGCCCCAGAACTCACGCGGGAAGCACAGAGAGATTCGTGAGTTGGGGGTTTGGGCCCCTTCAGGAATTCTGTAATATTATGAAGAGCCAGGAAACGGCGAACTCTAATGGACCAGAGGACACTCCATTACGGCACGGTGGTGGATCATATCTCCACACTTTTGCAATACGTATGCGTTTCCCTATTATTCTTACCCATCTGTCTCAGCTCGTTCATCTTGCGATCTTCTTCGCCTGTTGCTTAGTTGTTGTGTTCCGTTCCTCGTCTGTTCGTAGGGCTCTCAGTGTCTTGCCTCGTGAACCGGCAGGCAGCGCGTGGAGGCGACTGTGACAGCGGAGATCTCCACCATGCGTCTGGACATGGGTGACATGCAGGAAGCCCTGAAGGCGCTCCTGCCTGGTTCCCTTCCCCTCCTCTCCTCCTCGTCCTCATCCCGCTCCTTCTTCTCCTCCACACCTTTTGTTTTTCAAGAGGTCGGGCCGTTTTTGGGTCGAAGGACGGTACTGGCAAGAGCCGCTGTCGCTGGCGCCACCCGTTGGCTCGTGCAGAGCACCCCATGCGAGGGGGAGCGGGGGGAGTGAGTGGGAGGGGGAGGAGGAGGGGGGGGGGGAGGAGGAGGAGGAGGAGGAGGAGGGGAGGAGGAGGAGGAGGAGGAGGAGGAGGAGGAGGAGGAGGAGGAGGGAGGAGGAGGAGGAGGAGGAGGAGGAGGAGGAGGAGATGGAGGAGGAAGAGAAGGAGGAGGGGGAGGAGGAGGAGGAGGAGGAGGAGGAGGAGGAGGAGGAGGAGGAGGAGGAGGAGGAGGAGGAGGAGGAGGAGGAGGAGGAGGAGAGGAGGAGGAGGAGGAGGAGAGGAGGAGGAGGAGGGGGATGATGATGATGATGATGATGATGATGATGATGATGATGATGATGATGATGATGATGATGATGATGATGATGATGATGATGATGATGATGATGATGATGATGATGATGATGATGATGATGATGATGATGATGATGATGATGATGATGATGATGATGATGATGATGATGATGATGATGATGATGATGATGATGATGATGATGATGATGATGATGATGATGATGATGATGAGAGGAGGAGGAGGAGGAGGAGGAGGAGATGAGGATGAGATGAGATGAGGATGATGATGATGATGATGATGATGGATGATGATGATGATGATGATGATGATGATGATGATGATGATATGATGATGATGAGGATGAGGATGAGGAGGAGGAGGAGGAGGAGGAGGAGGAGGAGAGGAGGAGGAGGAGGAGAGGAGGAGGAGGAGGAGGAGGAGGAGGAGGCGGAGGAGGAGGAGGAGGGGAGGGTGAGGGTGAGGAGGAGGAGGCGGAGGAGGAGGAGGAGGAGGAGGAGGAGGAGGAGGAGGAGGGAGGAGGAGGAGGATAAGGAGGAGGAGGATGAGGAGGAGGAGGAGGAGGAGGAGGAGGAGGAGGAGGAGAAGGTTTGGCCTGAGCACAGGGGTTGTTTGCTCGGCCTGACCTCGGCGTGCACGTGCCAACGTGCCGCGACAGTGCGCGCGCCGCCGCGCCATAGCTGCGCCTCCTCGGGCCACGGCGAGGGCTGTGGAGGCGGCCTGGCACCGCCGCGCGCGTGCAGAGCGCTCGCGGGCCAGGACATTGATCAGAGTTCATCAGGCCTATCAGAGGCTACAGCAACACCATTCGGCACAACGACCACCCAGAGATCAGGACGTGTTGCTAGTGCCCGAGTCCCTCATGACTCAATGGATTCCTGTATGGGACTGCAGCAAATGCGGCCGATACGTCAAACACCGTCGAACATGCTGGTGCGGGCATCATTTCTCGGAGCCATCGCAGCAGCAGCATCGGCTTTCTGGACTCCCCCATCGGCAGCGGCCACAGCATGGATCTCAGTCAAGAAGGCCGTCGAGCCGCCAGAGGGAACGTCTGCAGGCGCCGCAGTTCAGCGAGCGAGAGGTAAGATTGTACATTGCCAAGATCCCGCCCATGACGAAAGAGGAGACCACTGCGGAACAGGTCTACAAGCCAGCTCCAGAAGGGGACACCCACCAGTATCGCATGTAGTCGCGCAAGCAGATCAACGACATGGCATTCTTGGCGCTCACAGCTCGCAGAGCGGACGAGATGCAGCTCGCGGCGATGCACGACAGGAAGATTGTCACTTTCAAGTGCATGGTTCATGGCCTGCTTCCGCTGCGCCAGCAGCACGGATAATACAAAAACAATATGGACAAGGCTCAGGATCGGCTCCGCACCACCCAAACCCGTATCAAGGAACTTGAGGCTCTGGAATCAGAGAACATGAACGACATAGCGCAACTCAGGACCTGCATGGAGGAGCTGGAACAGATGATGGCGGAAGAGGACCAGGACATGGGATTTGCAGCGCAGGCTCAGCAGCCGACGGCTGCCAGACCTCCCCCCGGGCCTCCTGTCCCACCGCAGCCGCCGCAGGTGCGGCCACCTGTGAGGCCGCCAACGCACCCCCCTGGGCCCGCGGTCGAGCACGGCTCCCGCGACCAGCAGCAGGGACTGCTGCTCCACAGGGGGTGCAGCGGGTCCTCTTTCAGCCGCCGTCCGAGGAGACCAGCACGCAGGCCCAGATGCAGGAGCTCAGGGGCTTGCTCATTGGCATGGCCAGAGAATCAGAGCGATATGGTCCTCGGACAGATGGTGCACGCCCTCGCGGCCATGACAGCAGCACAACAAGTTGCAGCGCCAGTGCCGACCTCACCGACCGCAGCCGAGGATGCCTACCAGATACCTGTCGATGCCCCGTTGTCGCCGACGTTAGTTGCGGCCGCGCCAGTCCGCGGGACTGCTGTGAACACCGCAGAGGCCGCGGCTTTTCCAGTGGGGGAGGGGAGCGCCCCCCAGATGCCATCGCCATCGAGCGTTCCCAACGGCCAGCCGTTGCCTTTGACACCCATTGGCTGTGGCGCGGCAGGCGGCATGCCAACGCCTCTCAGCCCAATCAGGAGGTGCAGGACAATCACTTCAGCTGCGAGGGCATGCCGACTCCAACGGCAGCCAGCCAGATGATGAGGAGTGCGGAGTTTCAGAGGGTTTACTGCCACCGACGACGCCATCGATCCCCCCTCCTCGAATTCCGGGGCCAATCTCGCCGACGCAGCCAATGATGTCACATGCGGAGCCCATCCCAGGTCCGAGCTGTCTCCCTGGAGTTCAGTCAGAATCGGCCCCGCAGCCGCAGCATGCAGCCGCGCTCGAGGGCCCCCCGTTCAAGGCCCCGCCGCCGAAGCAACAGCGCGTTCAGTCTCCTGGGGCGGGCGCGCGCTGAGGGGGTATTTCACTGATGACGATCCGCCAGTGCCGGTCATCAGTCAGGGAGTCGGTAAATTCAAATCATGCTTGAAGTGGGCACAGAACGGCAACATGCAGTTCTCAATGCCTTCGTTCCCAGTTTCAGTGGGAAGTATCTTGGGTAGCTTCAGTCCAGGCCATCAAGCAGCGCATCATCGAGTCAGCAGTGCGGAAGTGGGCTCCTCAGGTGGGCCATGGATGCATGTTTTTTGCCGGAAATCATTTCACTTCAGAAGAGCTTCAGTCAATTTTCCATCAGAGAGGTGCTCAGCGTAAACGGGGAGGCGAGTGAATCAGTTTCATTGCCCAACCCCTGCAGCCCTGCATGCAAGCGGGACAGCCCGAGCAGCTCACATAGTACAGATTCGTTGTTTTGCAGTCTTAATTCCTCTAGTGGTGCCTCGGGGCTTGAGGCGCGTCTCGATCAGCTACACAGAGCTGCGTCGGCGGATTTGCTGGGGGGGTGGGACCGCGCCTCCCCCGTGGCGTCTGGGGGCGCGCAGGAATCAAACGGCCTCGTGTCAACCTCGCAACGCCCTGTAAATTCGGATGCCACGCCCTCCTCTAGCGCGGGCGTTCTCGGGTCGCCCATGCGGGGGGAGTTTCAAGCGAAGACAGCCCCACTTGGTGTTTGTTCACCCTTGCCCTCCCCCCGCTCCTCTGTTTTGAACCGAAGGTCGATTCAGCGCAGCCTGCCTCGGATGTGGCACATGATGAGCTGTCTGTTGTCCATTGCCCCCCCCTGCCTTCAAGTCCCACCCCGTGGGAACTTGCGGCTCGTGAGAGGGCGCCCCCCGGGGCCATTCGAGCGCGACCCGCTTGCCTGGGGGATCCAGCACGCATCGCGTTGAACGCGTGCCCCCCGTCTCTCCAGTCACGAGCCAAGGCGTGGTCTTATTGCGTGGGCGGGTCCAACTGCCAATGTAAAGGGGGCGAGGATAATCGCGCTGCGACTTGGGCTGTTGTGAGAATTGTCTTTCGCTAACAGCGACGTCGCCTATGCTGGATTTTGGAGCTCGAGATGGAGCGAGTCTTGCTTCGTGGGCCCCCTGCGCAGTAGGTTGGACAGCACTGATGTTGAGCTGCTAGGTATAGTGTGGACTAGCATTGTAATGCTTTGTGACGAGCAAAGGCACGTTGCTCAGCAGGTAGACATTTTCCCAGATTCTAAATCTGCCACCGAGCTTGTAACTGGCGAGGCGGCCATTGCAGAGCATGGTGCGTTGGCAAAGTTGGCGGCCATCACCTTCAGGATAGCCAGGGCAAAAGGTCCCCTGACCATGCATCATCAAGGCGCATTGCTTGCACCATTGTAACATTTTGGCCGGTAACACTGCAAAGAATGTTGCCGGAGATCTCGTTCCACCCACTCGCTTTGATGAGCCCATTAGGGAAATGTCGGAGTATCATCCAGGTGGGGAATGGGCGCGGGCCAAATCCCCCTATTGTGCCCCCAGCCTTGGGCCCCCCTGCTTGGGCAGTGGATCGATTGTTGTTGATGTTCGCCCCCGGCTCGCGTCTATCAGCGATTGCCCCGCTGACTCTGTTGCGAAAAAAGTCGCGCGCGACGCCGGGCTCTGCGTTGCGCAGTTCAATGCCAAGTCCGTGTATGATCGGCAGTCCAAGGGTTTCAGAGGCAAGCGCAGGCTCATGAGGATTCGAATCCTGGGAGCTCAGTTTGAGAAGATTGGGCTCCGCATCGTCGGGTTTCAAGACAGTAGGAACCCCGAGGGCATCAGGATGTCGGGGCCTTTCCTCGCTGTCTCCTCTGGGGCTGCTAGCGGGGGTCTAGGATGCGAGCTGTGGCTCGACATGGAGGAGCCGCTTGCGACCCACAAGGATAAGGAGGTCACTTTTTCAGCGCGAGGACGTTGTCTCCCTTCATTGCGACCCGAGAAGGCTGATTGTAGCAGTCCGTTCGCAAGCCTTCGCAGCGAGGGTGGCGGTTATTCATGCCCCTCATGTTGCCCATGAGACCGAAAGCACGCAGGCCTTCTGGGAAGACGCCGCCGGGCTCTGCAACCACTGGAGAGAGGAGATGGCACTGTGTGATGCTAATTCTAGGACAGGATCGGAAGAATCAGTATGGGCGGGGAGTCTTGGGTTTATGCAGGAGCAGGACAAGGTGGGGTTTCTTTTTCATATTTCTCGCCGAGATTCATCTTAGCGCTGTCAACGCCTTGGTTGACAATTCTGCAGGGTTTACCTTCATGGCCAACTAGGGCGCAAACCACAGCATAGACTGCATTCTTTGTGCCCCTGTATTCATTCCCGCTGTTGCGAGCGTTCGCAGCAGGCATGACATTCATTTGCGCTCCCCGCAACCAGGCCATATACCCGTTGAAGCGGCCGTCGTTTGGAAGAAATCCGCTACCAAGACTAAGGGCCCATGGCCTCCTATTGACAGCGATGAGACAAAGGGCCCCGCCTGCGTTGCCTCCTTCAGGAAGGAGCCGGAGGATTTGGAGGTTGAGAATTGGGAGTTGGATGTGAATGCGCATCTCGCGCGCGCTGCGAACAAACGTTCACGATGCTGCTGCCGAGGCCTTCCCAAGGCGTAAGCGCAAGGCCAGGGCCTGAGGCATTTCTGAGAGCTCGCTGGCACTCAGTGGCACTAGAAGGGCAAATCACAAGGCCTTGACCAACCAATCGCTAGGTGCTGAGGCATGCAGAGGCAGGGTGCTCAGGCATGTGGCAGGCAGGCTCCGCGCCGGTGACCTCTCCATGCTTGTCCTGGGCAGCTTCCCCCTCTGGCAGTCTGTCAGACTCGAGCGAGCCGGACATGTTGAGGCCTCTCTGAGAAAGCGTCGCCTTCGGGACATCTTCGCGCTTGCTCTTAACCACTTTGCGCTGGTCTCGAGGGGTGTCGTTGCTGAAGGCATGCGTAATGACAGGGCCCAGTTCCTGGAGGAGTAAATCCGTGATGGCTCAGTAGGTATAGATGGTCACCTCCCAGCTAAAGAGTGGGCGGCTCTGGATCGTGTCCTCATATTTGGAGGGAAACCTGCCAAAAAGCTCTCGTTGCTCCTGTTATGGGTGATGAAAATGGGATTCCAGCCGCCAGCCATGAGGGAATTGCCAGGATAGCTCAACAACACTTTGCTACGGTTGAACTCGCCACCTGCCTTAAGCAGGAGATTTTGGTATAATAATACAACGACATGAGTAGGACAGCCAGCTCCAAACCCCCTCCGACCCTTGATGCCATCCCCTCCCTGCTTTCGGTTCAGGCGGAAATGCGGAGGACGCCAGCCAACAGGGCAGCTGGATTGGGCGGTGTCATAGGTCACTTTGCGAAGGTTGCTCCACTTGCCATGTCTCGTCGTGTCTATCCCTTGTTAGTCAAGTCATCATTGTAGCAGAGAGAGCCGCTGGGGTTCAAATCCGGATATATTGTTTACTTTCGCAAGGGGAAGGGGGCCCCGAACAAAATGACGAATCAGGGGGACGTGTTATTGGGAAGCACTATTGCCCAGCTTCACCGTAAATCGCTTAGGTCTCTCACCATCAAGTATGCGCATGCTCCCCCTCGCCTATGTCAATGTGGAGGGCTTCCAGGAAGAGGACTTGATGGGGGCCATCCTGATGGCCAGGCAGGTTTGGTCTGTCACGGCCACTATGGGATTGTCCTTTGGGGGGATTTTCGTCGACCTTCTCGGTGGCCTTTTACTCTGCCCTGAAACAGTCATGCGTTTCCCTGCCGGCTGAAGAGGAGAGGCTGGAGGAAGCCCTCAGCGAGATTGACGTGTCCCCCTTTATTGAAGCTGGGCTAAGGATTCAGCTTGAGCTCCAGGCGCCACTTGAGGTCTGTGATCTGCCTGATGATCTTTTGGAGTTGGTCCGTGAAAGCCAGACTGGGAGCAGCTGGAAGCTCAGAGGTGATAATTTGATTACGCGACCAGGGCGGGGCTGCAGGCCTGGCGCGGTCCCTGCGACCGACATGTTCAACGTTCTGTTTGCGCGGGTCCAGAGAAAACATGAACACCAAGCGGCCGAATAAGGGCTAAGATGGACCCCTCCCACCTCCGTAGCACACAGCAGCTCAAATTTCGATGGGTCCTTGGTCCGCGCTTCCACGTCCCTAGTGGATGACCTTTCGAATTCTGCGGTGGGTACTTGCCTGTGCACTGCAGACTATAGCCCAAGGTTGGCTGAAAGCATGTATTTACATGCGAGCTTACACGGGTTCTAGATACATTTCTCAAAGGCAGCTGCGCTGCTCTCATTCCGTGGAGTTGGTACGCGCAAAGATTCTCGTCTCTATCATCGGCCAGGGGATCGCCGTCTACGGAGCGAACAGCATGGGTTCCAGCTGCATATCGTTAGGTCTCACAAGTTACTCGGGGCACACATCATGGACACTGGGGGCGTGGCCAGAGAAATAACTGACAGGATTCGATCGTCGCGGTCTGCCCTTAGACCTATATAAAAAGTGGTGGGCCCCGGCTCTCATTTCAAAACTGCGTGCAACATTAGATATGCGGAGGCTTACGCAGGGGCCAGGCTTTCGTTTTCAGCTGGCACGCGGGATCCGCTTCCCCATAGGAGCATGGCGCAAGTTGAGGCGGCGTGCATCGGCATGCTAACAGCGGGGAAGCACATGCATCTAAGGCGTCAGTTCTTGCCCAAGCCGAACGCCTACCACTTCAAACTTTTCTTTCGATTGGTGGGTTGAGATTGCTACCGCGCATCCTCGGGGGAGCGCCACCCTTGCTCCGTTCGCTGTTGGACTACTCGTGGGATTTTTCATGGCGCAAGCAGCTTCGCGCAGATTCAGTGTGGGCGGGGGCAATGCAAAAGGGCAGCGCCGATACTTATGCATATGAAGAAGGGTCCTTGATTAAATTGGCAAGAAGTAGTAGGCGTGAGTTCCTTTCTTGTCATGCATGCGGCCAAAGCGGCCAAAACTCCGTGGAGAGTCGACTTTAACCTCCAATGTGGTGAAAGTGGCATCAATAAAGCCAAGTTCATAACTCAATGGAGGTTGGGCGAGCCGTCAGTCTCAAGTGATCATATCGTTGAGGCTCCGCCCCCTCCGCCTAACCCTGGGGTTGTTTGCTGCGAGTGCGGGCGCCTCGCCAAGAGCGAACATCTCCTGCATATTCGCAGAATCAAACGCTATCCATCTTGCGCCGGCCCTGGATAATGTCACAAGAACGCAGTGCCCAGTTTGTTGCTGGCAATTTTGGGATGAAGATAGGCTGCTGAAGCACATTCATCGTTCCACCTCATGCCATTTGACTTGGTTCAACGCTCCTCTTCGTCCATCCAATGAGGGATTGCTCGTTTGTCGTGACTTGGGACGGGAAAAAGCCAGGGGGAACAGGAGGCGCGGCCACGGTGGCACCGCGGCGAAGTTCCCTGCCGTTAAGGCCTTCGGACCTCCCTTCAGGACCAGGGTCCTGGCCGCCATGTGCAAAGTTGGATGCCTTGTTGCCCCGCCCCCCCTTGTGTGTTCCCATCCCTGTGGCGATGCCTATTGAGCCTCTTTCTGTGCCTGAGTCAGCTGGGTTCTTCTGGGCGGGCTGTGATGAGGACCGCTCCCCCTGTGCTCGGAGAGCCTTTGAGGCGGGATTGTCTTCCGATTCAGGATCTGGACGGGTTTGTAACTATGATGCTGCCCCTTGGCGCAGCTCGCACATAGTGAGCTTTTCTACAGTTTTAGGAGTGGGCTACTCTCGGGATGCCTCATCGAGCCCCGGGCGTCGACATGGAGAGCTCGGGAAGGGGAGAACTTGTGCAGATCCAGCGAGCGCCCGTGGGGGCGTTTCCACATTGCGAGCACTGTCGCGGACATGGTGGTGGACCAGGACAACCAGTTGATCAAACGGCGACAGCTTGCATTGTTATGTATCGCTTATGCCGTGCCCTTTATTCTTGTTGTCCCATTTGCTCTCTCACCTTTGTTGCCCGCTCCATCCAATTTGCCGATCGTCACGGATTTGTTGGACAATCGTAAGGTGGGCCACGTCATTGTTGATCTTTGCGCCTGTGGGTCGCCGCACACGCTTCCCACATTAGTGGTATCCTTGAGGGCCATGTCGCTTGAGCTTCTCACCCCTGGGATTCGCGGTGGCAGGTGTCACCATCAGGCGCGTCATGCCCCGCCGCCCCGTGAACGCCCTGGCACCTTCACCCCTGACGCCTTAAGTGTGGCGGCGTCAGTGCTTCAGTGTGCCGCCAGGTCTCGGGTCAGGTGAGCTGTCGGCTTCGTCCCCCCCCCCTTCTCTTGCACGTGCATGATTGGGGGTGCTGTCTTCGCCTTCCCTTTCTCTGCAGTATGCATGGGCTTCGAACCTCTTGTTCCTTCAGCGAGCGAGCGAGCGAGCGAGCGAGGGGGAGGAGGGGGGGGAAGAGGAGGAGCAGGAGGAGGAGGCGGAGGAGGAGGCGGAGGAGGAGGAGGAGGCGGAGGAGGAGGAGGAGGAGGAGGAGGAGGAAACGGAGGAGGAGGAGGAGGGGGAGGAGGAGGAGGGGGAGGAGGAGTGGGAGGAGGAGGGGGAGGGGAGGAGGAGGAGGAAAGGAGGAGGAGGAGGAGGAGGAGGAGGTGGAGGAGGAGGAGGAGGAGGAGGAAGAGGAGGAGGAGGAGGAGGAGAGGAGGAGGAGGGGGAGGGGGAGGAGGAGGAGGAGGGGGAGGAGGAGGAGGAGGAGGAGGAGCGGGAGGCACGGCAGGCTCGCGCCGCGCTGACGCCACAGCGACCCCAGGGCGGGCGTTCAAAAGAGGCGAAGGCCGCCGGTGGCCCGGAATCTGCCGATATCGAGCGATCTGCGCCACCGCAAGCGGCGATAGTTCGAGGTCGAACGATCCACGCGGTGTGACATCCTGCCCTTATGATGTTCCAGCCTTCTTTAGCTTTGAATAATTTCTTGCACCAAGAAAGTTCCGAAACTGGAGGGTTCTCACGTGTCGGGCCCTGGGAGGCGATACTCGTTCGACATTGTTTCGATCGCTTTTTGGGTGTTCGAAATGAGTCTTGGGATGTGGTCATTCAGTACGATGGGAACAACATAATCGCACCCCATCCACACATCCATTCCCATTACGCCGAGTCCTTCTGTGCATGCCGTTTGGGGTGTTCCAGATGACATTGATTCCCAAGTGACTCGATCGCTTGGCGCGCAAGCAGAGAGGGGGACACTGTACATTGGACGCGGAGGCGGTCGATCAGGAGGATGAGCAGGAGGATGAGCAGGATAATCTGGGAGGGAGGGAGGGGGGGAGGGAGCGAGGGGAGGGAGGGAGGGAGGGAGGGCGGGAGGGAGGGGGAGGCGGAGGGCTCGCGAGGCCCATGACGCCTGGATGGAGGACGTGTCGCAGAGCTTGCAGGAGGCGCACGAGCGCTGCCACCAGCTGTCCGAGGACATTGCGGACGTGCGCGACCAGACCCAGGCCGGGAGCGAGGGGCGAGGGGGCGAGGGGCGAGGATTTGGAGGAGGAAACGGTATTTTGGGTTTCTTAATAGCGTGGGGGTTTATCCCCCCCGACAGGGGTCAACCTCGCCTCGTCGCCGCGCCGCGACGGGGGTCGGAGCGCCTTCGGCGCGCGGTGGCTGCCCGCGACGGGGGTCCATGTGGGGCTGTCGGCGGGGGTGATGCCCCCCGACGCTTGTTGAGAAACTCGGAGTACCCATACCGCTACCCTTCCCTCGTTTTCCCCTTTTTGGGCCTCCTGGGAGGCTCTCGTCGCCACCGCTGGAGTTGCCTCGAAATGCTGGTCAGAACGCACCCCGGGAGAGGTCCGGGGAGTAGCTGTATTGGTACCTTTTTGTTTCCCCAGGGGTGATGATCGTGGTGGTGGTGAGGGGGAGGATGACCGATGGCGAGGAGGAAGGGACCAGAGTAAGCCCAGGATGCCACCGCCATGCTGTAATGCGCCCTCCAGTTTTCCAATGTGGTTCCTCCTCAGATTAGATTGGGCATGTCCCCCTACAGGCGGATTTTGGACGAGAAATAAAATACACCCCACACATATTCAAACATAATCAAACGATGGTCGAAACATCGTCCCTGTAATGCGCCTGAGAGAGATCCGGCGCCTGCAATGCTTGCCGGTTGGGCGACGCAAGAAGCAGGAATACTGCAGGGCTTTTGGGTTGTCCAAGAGCACCTAAGGCTGGATGGCGAAGACCCCGCCCCGGGTCAAGGCCGACCAGGTGACGGCAGCGATTAGGAGGAGCGCAGGCGGATGCCCCATGGGGTCCAAACACATCATGAACATCCTCGAGGGCGGCACCCTTGCGGCGGATGTGGTGATCGGGTGCCGGCTGGTGGCCACGATGCGGCGACGGCTGCGGAGGCGAGACGCTTCCCGCTGGTACACGAGTTGGTACCGCAAGCGAGGCACCTTGGTGGCGGAGGTGCGCTGCTGGCTGCGGAAAATGGGCTGGCAGGAGGAGGCGAGCGCCTGGAACTGGTACCACCCGGGCACGGGGATGGAGCTGAACTGGCAGCAGTTCAAGCGCCAGAGGAGGAGGGATGGGGCCCCGCTGCAGGGCGTCGAATACGATGAGGCCCGCGTGAAGCTAGCCAGATAGGCAGCGAGAGACGGAGCGGGGACGAGGATGCACGTGATGTGCGGGTCCTTCCTGTCGCCGCTGGCGGCGAAAGCAGCGGGAGGAGGGAAGTTTGACGAAGCATGCTACTGCGTGTGGCCTGGCTGCGACACAGACTTGCCAGACCAGGACCACATCATGTGGGGGTGCAGGCACCGACCTCGCTGGGCCCCGGCCCGGCCAGGGGGCGCCCTGCAGGCGCGCTGGGGCTGGCCAGCGGGGCGCAGCCGGGACGGGGATCGATTGGTCCTGCGCTGGATGGAAGAGGTGGCGGAACGCACCTGGGACGCCAGGTATCCAGCCCGTCAGTGGCGAGCGCCTGGGGGGGCGGCGCGGACGGCCCCGCAGGGGGGCAGGGAGGCGGACAACTTCTTCGAAAAAGAGGCGGAGCTGCAGCAGCGCCAGCAGGGTGAGGGAACCGAGGAGGCAGAGGAGGAGGAAGAGGAGGAACGGGCTCGCGACGAAGGGCGAGGAGGCAGGGGAGAGGCAGAGGGAGAGGCAGAGGAGGAGGAACTCAAGGAGGAAAAGGGGGAGGAGGAGGGGAAGGGAGGAGACGGCGGATGAGGAGGAGGAGGAGGAGGAGGAGGAGGAGGAGGAGGAGGAGGAGGAGGTAGGAGGAGGAGGAGGAGGAGGGAGGAGGAGGAGGAGGAGGAGGAGGAGGAGGAGGAGGAGGAGGAGGAGGAGGAGGAGGAGGTAGAGGCAGGGGTGGGGGCACCCGCACAGGCGGACCCCACCGGGGTGGGGGCACCCGCACAGGCGAATCCCACCCGGCGAGAGGAGGTCGCGGAGGGCGCGGGGAGGCACCCGCACAGGCGGACCCCGCCAGGAGAAAAGGCGAGGGCAGAGGGCAGCGCGCAGATGCCTGGGATCGGGAAACGGAGGAGGTAGAGGGCGAGAGCAGGGAGGAGGACGAGGGCGAGGAGGGCGCAGAGAAACCTGCGGAGGTGGAGGAGGAGGAGGCGGCGGAGGAGGGTGTCACCCCCGGAAGGTGCTGATTTAATTTTTATGTCGTGCTGCTGTTCGTCGGCCGCGGCATGTACAACGTTTTCTCTGTCGAAACATCGTCCCCGGACTATTTGTTGAGTATTTTTGAATATTCCTCCAGTAGAGGGACGGGCCCGACCTAGTCCTCAGAAGTCCCTGCGCGCCTTTCCTCTTCGTTGCAAGTAGCGCGCCCCCCCTGGCAAGACGAGCACCCCACGGGCCTGCCATTCGGGCGAGAGCCTCGTTTCGAGAAGGAGCTACCCTGCACCCCTTCTGCCGAGCTTTGAAGTCAGGCATGCCCCCCAACAGGATGAGTGTTGACGAACGGCCGAAACACAGAGGTGTGGCGATTTTTTATGCTATGTTCAAAATATTCCCAAAGTAGTCTAGAACTTGTTTTCTGGGCGCTGACTGGGCGAGCGTCTGGTGCGCGCGGTAGGAAAACACGATGCGCCGCGTGGCGCCAGAAGTGCGACAACGGTAGGGCCAGAAAGTCCAACGAGGTGTCCAGCGAGAGCGTTGGTTTGTAAAGGCACCGCCCCCACCCGTGCAACCGCTGCGCACTTTCACATATGGTCGACAAGTTCTATGATGTCTCATGCAGGAGCTTCACTCTTGAAAAAGTCTCGTCGTCGTCGTCGTCGTCGTCGTCGTCGTCGTCGTCGTCGTCGTCGTCGCCGCCGCCGCCGCCGCCGCCGCCGCCGCCGCCGTCGTGGTCGTGTTCGTCGTCGCCCCCTTGGTCGTGGTCGTCGCCGTCGCCGTCGCCGTCGTCGTTGCCGCCGCCGCCGTCGTCGTCGTCGTCGCCGTCGTCGCCGTCGTCGTCGTCGCCATCGCCGCCGTCGTCGTTGTCGCCGCCGCCGCCGCCAAGGCCGTGGTGGTCGTCGCCGCCTTGGTCGTCGATGTTGTCGCTGTCGCCGTCGCCGTCGCCGTCGTCGCCGCCGTCGTCGTCGTCGCCGTCGTCGTCCTCGTCCTCGTTCCCGCCCCTGTTCTCGTCCTCGTCGTCGTCATCGAGGGCGTCGAAAGGCCTCGAGATGCCTCCAGAGGTCCTAGGATATCTTCTGAGGCCTCCAGAGACCTCCGGAGGCCAGAAGGGGCGGCCGTCGTCGTCGTCGTCGTCGTCGTCTTCGTCCTCGTGGTTCTCGTCGTCGTCGTCGTCGTCCTCGTACTCGTACTCGTACTCGTCCTCGTCTTGTCCACGTTTTTGTCGTCATCGTCGTTCTCGTTGTCCATGTCGTCGTCCTCATCGTCGTCGTTGTCCTCGTTGTCGTTGTCGTCCAGAGATCTCCTGAGGCCTCGTTCGTCGTCCTCGGCGTCCTCGTCCCTCATCGTCGTCCTCGTCTTGCTTCAGAGGCCTCCAGAGATCTCCTGAGGCCTTGGGAGGCATCTGTAGACCTTGAGAGGCGGCCGTCATCGTTGTCGTAGTCGTCGTCATCGTCGTCGTCCTCCTCGTCATCTCCGTCGTCGTCGTCCTCCTCGTCGTCTTCGTCCTCGTCCTCGCCCTTGTCGTCGACGCCGCCGTCGCCGCAGTCGTCATCGTCGTCGTCGTCATTGCCGTCGTCGTCGCCGTCGTCGTCGTCCTCATCCCCGTCCTCGTCCTTGTATCCTCGTCCTCGTCGTCGTCGTCGTCGTTATCGTTTTCGTCTGGCGCTCGGGCGCCCTCGTCGTCCAGCAAACACCAGCACATAATAATGCTCGAAGGAGGCTGTGGGGTAACAAAAGACTGTGGTGCACAATGGTGCACGTATGCACTGCGCAGTACATAGGCGATGTGGTGCACGCGGCTTCGGCGGTGCGTACTGTGCTGCGCATTGTGGTGCTTGTTGTGATGTGCGCAGGCGCTGTGGTGCGAGAACCATGTGGCGAGGGGGGCGTTACATTATGCCCCCCCCGCCCCCCCCCATACCGCCTCTTCTGGCCGCGAATATGACCACGCGCTCCCACATCATTTCAGGCCTCTGGTCGTTACATTTTCATACGAGAGCCCTGTTTCGAAAAGGTGCAACCCTCCATCCACAGCTGCTGCGTTGTTGTAGGACGAATATTCGCGGCGTGCTAATGCGAGAAACCCACTTTGAACACGTACCACCCTCCATCGTTGTTGCTGTTGCAGATTATAAGATGAATATGCTCGGCGCATCGGATGAGAGACCCATTCTGAAAATGACGCAGTCTCTATCCTTGTCATTGCTGCAACCTTTCAAACGAATCTGCTCGGCGCAAGAAGCGAGAGCCCAATGTTGAACAGGATGCGCCCTGCGTTCTTGACAGTTGTTGCTACATGCTGAGACGAGTGCGCGCGGTACCCCAGCGTGAGCCCCAATTCTGAAAATGTGTCGCCCTCCCTTGAGTAACTGTTGCGCAAGTGGTCGGATTTGCAAGGAACTGTCAGGCCAGAGCTCCGTATAATCAAAAAGTATTAGCCTCCATCTTAGTAGGGGTTGCAAGCTTTCCAGATGAATGTGCGCGATGCCAAGGCGAGAGCCCCAATCTGAAAAGGGCCGGGCCTCCAATTTTGTAACAGTTTTCAGTGTTGAGCTCCATTTTGAGAAGAATTTTGACTCCATCCGCGTAGTTTCAGCATTTCAGCAAGTGTTTGGCTGCAGACGGTAACTTGTGAGGAGGTCTTACGCAAACCGCTTGGCTGGCCCACCGACACGTCTGTCAGAGTGAGTTACTTATGAGGACAAAGACAACGATGGTGTGGACGACGATGCTGATGATGGCGCTGATGATGCTGATGATGCTGATGATGCTGCTGACGATAATGCTGATTATGATGATGACGATGACGATGACGATGCTGCTGATGATGATGCCGATGACGATGATGATGATGCCGTGAATGATGATGATGCTGATGATGATGATGATTCCGACAAGGAGTATGAGGCGGATGATGATGATGCTGATGATGATGATGCTGATGATGATGATGATGATGATGATGATGGCAACGGTGGTGATGATGAGGCTGATGATGATGATAGGGATGGTGCTGATTCTGATGATGCTGATGCTGATGATATTGAGGAGGAGGATGAGGATGGTGATGAAGATGAGACGGTGGATGATGAGGAAGAGGAGGATCGGTGATGATGTTGATTATAATGATAATGATGAATGATGAATATGATGCTGATAATGATGATGATGAATATGATGATGATGATGATGATGATGATGATGATGATGATGATGATGATGATGATGATGATGATGCCGATGATGATGATGATGGTTGTCATGATAATTATTATGATGGTAGTGATGATGATGATGATGCCGATGCTGATCATGTCGAGGATGAGTATGATGAAGTCCAGGACGAATCTGAGGATGATGATGATGATTATGATGATGGTGATGATGTTGCCCAGGATGACAATGACGACGACGCTTACCACGAGGAGGATAGGTGGATGATGATGACGATGATGCTGATGCTGATGCTGATGATGATGACGGTGATGATGTTGATGATAATGAAGATACTGCTGCTGATAATGATGATGATGATGCTGATGATGATGATGGTGGTGATGGTGGTGATGACGGGGCTGATGCTGCTGCTGTTGCTGCTGCTGATGATGGTGAGGATGACGATGTTGATGATGTTGTTGTCGTTGTTGTTGATGCTGTTGCTGCTGATGATGATGAGGATGATGGTAATGGTGATGGTTACGGTGATGGTGATGATGTCAATGATGCTGATGGTGCTGATGATGATGTGAATCATGATGCTGCTGATGATGCTACTGATGCTGTTGCTGATGATGATGCTGATGATGCTGATGCTGCTGAGGATGATGATGCTGATGCTGATGCTGATGATGATGATTGTGATGATGATGATGATGATGCTGATGATGATGATGATGATGATGATGATGATGATGCTGATGCTGATGCTGATGCTGATGCTGATGCTGATGCTGATGCTGATGCTGATGATGCTGCTGATGATGCTGCTGATGATGCTGCTGATGATGATCGTGATGGCGGTGATTATGATGATGCTGATGCTGATACTGATGCTGATGCTGATGCTGATGCTGATGATGCTGCTTCTGATGATGATGATGATGATGATGATGATGATGATGATGATGATGATGCTAAATTGCATCCCTTGAGCCTGCAGCGCCCTTGCCGTTCTTCCTCTTTTTCCTCCTCCGCCTCCTCTCACTCCTCCTTCCTGGTCGTCGTTTTGGGGGGGGGGGTGGGAGAGGATACCAGGCGGGCGCAACTCTGGGAGTGGCGGACGCGCCGCGCGCTTCCTCCCCAGCACAAGCTCGACAACAAGGTGGCCCCCGCTGCATAGCGTCTCCCGCCTCGCGCGCCTTTGGGCACCTCTCTCGCGCGCGCGCGCGCGTTTCTGTGCTCATGCCCCCTTGCTGCACTCCACCCGCCGTTGCTGTTATTCCCCCTCCTCCTTCTCCCTCTCCTCCTCCTCCTCCTCCTTCCTCCCTCCCTCCCTCCCTCCCTCCCTCTCTCTCTCGTCCTCCTCCGCCTCCTCCTCCTCCTCGTCCTCCTCCTCCTCTTTCTCTCGTAGTCCCTTGGGCGGAGTGTCTCTCGACGAGCGCCCTTGCAGGCCACCGAACCGAGCCGAAACGCCGACCTCGAAACCATATAACCATATTGGCTTGCTAACGGCGGGCCGGGAAGTGGTGGCGGCGACTGGGTGCGTGCGTGCGTGCGTGCATGCGTTTGTGCGTGTGTATACCCTAAGCGGTCTTTGAGGACTCGGGCGTTCCTAGTCGCGCGCGCGCGTTCGCTGGTTTACGACTTTCTCCGCCGTGTCGCCTCGCGCAGGGCCGCGACGCCAAACAGTGTGTGTGTGTGTGTGTGCCTTCGCTCCGGGCGTGACCTGTCCCCCTGAGCGGCCCTCGCCTTGCTCCCCCCCACCTTCGGCCGCCCGCCTTCCCCGTTTTCCACCTTTGCATTGTGGCACAATTCGCTACAACGGTGCCCCCGTTTGGTTAGCTCTTCAGCCAGCGCAGTTACTCTGCCCAGCCGCCGACGCAACAAGTGTGTGTGTGTGTGTGTATGTGTGTGTGTCGACGCAAAAAGTGTGTGTGTGTGTGTGTGTGTGTGTGTGTGAGTGTGTGTGTGTGTGTGTGTGTGTGCGTGCGTGCGTGCGTGCGTGCGTGCGTGCGTGCGTGTGTGCGTGTTATGTGGCTGCAGACAGGAGAGCATGACGTCGCGGTGGTGATACGTTGCAGGATTTCCAGGTTTTTGGGCTGTTCCGAAAGGGCTCAAGAGACGAGGGCCACCACATGCTTCAGACTTCCTGGAACGTGTCCTGAGCCAATCGTATCATAACATCATTCTCGTCCTACGGCCGCAAGGTGAAATCCCTGGCCGCTTGTCTCCCTCTCGCCTCCCCATTCTCCTTGCTGCTGCTGCTCTTCTGGAGCTGCGACGCAAGTCCGACCTGCTTCTCCAAACGTCTAGTGCCTCTGTTCCTAATGCTCTTGGGTCTCCTCGCCGCGCCCGCTGGAGCAGCCCAGCGCTGTCATACTTGTCCATCGCCCGCTCTCTCACTTCTTGGTCTCAGGGGGTCACATCGCCGCCTCGACTGGAGCGGTTTGGAAAACATCTGAGGACGATTCCAAGGAGGAGCTGAGGGGAACGTTTTCGAGCGCTTCAGGCTGGGAGGAGGCAGGGGCGAAGCAGCAGTTGCAGTATGCTTCATCGTGAAGCGTTGGAGGGCCAGGGGGCCCAGGGACTGTTTGGAAGGGGCCTGCAATGGAGATGCTTCCGCCATGCGCCTTCTCTTCTCATCACCTTCAGGGGCGTGTTCCAGCCTCCCGCACTCTCTTCACTGGTTCAGCACGCGCCATGTCGGGAGCCATCTGGCGTTGCGCACTTGAACAAGCTGTCAGGTCGTTTTCTCGCTCCGAGTCTCTGGAGGCTTCGTCTCGGCCCTGGGCCCATCCGCCGTCGACCTGGGGCGAAGGGCCCGCGCCACAATCTTGCCGTCGAGCGGTGCCGTGCGCGCTCGCCTTCGGCGTCGGCAGCTCTGGCAGGTGAAGGGCATGCTCGCACTCTCTAGCACGGACCCTCGACGGACATGCGTTCTCCATCTTAGCAGGCTCGCCCACCCGCCTTCTTGTCCGTCTCGTCCTTCCCCTCTCCGTCCGCGGCATTGGTATCATCTGTGCGGTCGTCCCGAGGTGTAAGGGTCGAGGTCGGCTCGGGGAGGGTATCCTGATGGTCTTCGTGTTTGTCGGATGTTCTTGTGCATCCTGGGGGAGCGTGCCCTCGAATGTTTTTTTCAGATTGTCCTGGGCTGGGCCGTACCATCCGTATCGCAGCCAGGTTCATGGGCACATTCGGACAACTCTCACGCGCGGCGCACAGGACGTGGCATCGATTGAGCCGACGGGGATGTCTTCGACGCCTCGACTTCTCAGCGACGCAGAAAAACTGGCTCCAGTTCGCGCGGACATGTGCGCGTAAGCTGCCCGCGCCAGGCCGCGCGTGAGCACCCTGGTTTCCACTGGGGCGTGCCGCGCCGGTGGCCCGCGTAAGCCACCGCGTAAAGTTGCACTGCCATCGCGCGTGAGCCCCGCTTCCTTTCGTCGATCACCTGCCCGCGCCCCGGTGCCGCCGCCCAGTCCCGCACAGGGCCGCCCCTCGGGGGCGACAAGCCGAGGTCCCCGGCCCCCTGCTCGCAGGATCTCGCGCGCAGCCTCCTCGCGTTACATCGGGCCTGTGCCTCCACAGGAGGAAAATTCAAAAACAGTCACAAAATCGTATGTGGACGTTTTTGGTCCATTTCTGAATATTCTTTTGAGTATTTTTTTTTTTTATTTCACCGAGAATCCGCCTGTAGGGGGACACGCCCGACTTAATCCTCGCGGCGAGGCCCCGCAGGCGCGGGAGGCGCGGGCCTCGACCCGCTCCGAGTGCTGCCGCGCGGCGGCCGAGCCACCGCGGTTGGCGCAAGAACCAACCATCCAGAGATGCTGCGTCGACGTGGGCCACCACTGGCCCCCCGCATCCCTTGTTGCCCTCCGTTGTCCCACATATTCTAGGCCTCCTAGATTGGGTCCGAGTAGATGGGGTCGGGGGATCGCGTCGTATCGCCGATGTATCGGCGATGCGGCTCGATGTGGAGCCCGTGTTTCCGCACGCCGACCTCGCCGATCTTTTGTCCCCACCTACTCGGAACCCATCCAAGAGGCCTCTACATATGCTCCACAGTCGTCGGCATCATCAAAGCTCATGGATTCAAGCACCCGCAGACAGGCCCGTTTCTCAGCCTTGAGATCGGGGGGCGCGGGGGGGTCCAACGAATGAGCCTGGGTTCCTCCGTCTGGTGGGATTCTTGTGCGCCAGGGCTGGACCTAAGCGCTGTTTTGCTGGACTTCGGCTGTGTTTTGTTTTTCCCCACATCCTGAGTGGGGTTCTTGTTTTCCCAGGACACCCGCTCCTTCCCACCTTCCCACCTTCCCACCTTCCCACCTCCCGCTCCCTCTTCCTATTCCTACCATACCATACTATACCATACCATACAATACCGCTCCCTCTTCCTACTCCTACCATACCATACCATACCATACCATACAATACCATACCATACTATAGCAGACCACCGTACCTACCATACCACACCTAGGAAACCATACATACACCATCACCGCATACCTACCACACCATACAATACCATACAATACCTACCTACCACGCTCGCTCCCTCTTCCTATTCCTACCGCTCCAGGGAGGCCCCGCCAGAGCCGCGAGGGTTTCGTGCCCCTCCCACCCCTCCAGCCCCGCCTGAGCGAGGACAGTATTCGCAACCATATTATTTATCAGGTTTCGTGCCCCTCCCACCCCTCCAGGGAGGCCCCGCCTGAGCGAGGAAGTATTCGCAAACCATGTTATTTATCAGGTTTCGTGCCCCTCCCACCCCTCCAGGGAGGCCCCGCCTGAGCGAGGACAGTATTCGCAAACCATATTATTTATCAGGTTTCGTGCCCCTCCCACCGCTCCAGGGAGGCCCCGCCTGAGCGAGGACAGTATTCGCAAACCATATTATTTATCAGGTTTCGTGCCCCTCCCACCGCTCCAGGGAGGCCCCGCCAGAGCGAGGACAGTATTCGCAAACCATATTATTTATCAGGTTTCGTGCCCCTCCCACCGCTCCAGGGAGGCCCCGCCTGAGCGAGGACAGTATTCGCAAACCATATTATTTATCAGGTTTCGTGCCCCTCCCACCCCTCCAGGGAGGCCCCGCCAGAGCGAGGACAGTATTCGCAAACCATATTATTTATCAGGTTTCGTGCCCCTCCCACCCTCCAGGGAGGCCCCGCCAGAGCGAGGACAGTATTCGCAAACCATATTATTTATCAGGTTTCGTGCCCCTCCCACCGCTCCAGGGAGGCCCCGCCAGAGCGAGGACAGTATTCGCAAACCATATTATTTATCAGGTTTCGTGCCCCTCCCACCCCTCCAGGGAGGCCCCGCCAGAGCGAGGACAGTATTCGCAAACCATTTTATTTATCAGGTTTCGTGCCCCTCCCACCGCTCCAGGGAGGCCCCGCCTGAGCGAGGACAGTATTCGCAAACCTTCTGCGTGGCCCGCCCGCACTGCGCGCGCGAAGGCCCCCGCTCTTGTGCTGTCGTTCCGATTTGCACTATCTTGGCCGCGTCGTGTACGCGAGGTGTTCCCCAAAACATTTGCCTGCACATCGCCATCGCCAATTGCAGTCTTCGTCGCCCCCGTCACCCTGCCATCCTCGTCGACCCCTCCCCCCGCACCTCCGTCTCTTCCTCTTCCTCCTGACTAAGCACGCGCCCTATTAAAACGCCCATGTGGGGAACTCCGTTAGCATAATTTGTTTTGGCAGGGAGCTACCATAACAATACCATACCATACTATAGCAGACCACCGTACCTACCATACCACACCTAGGAAACCATACATACACCATCACCGCATACCTACCACACCATACAATACCATACAATACCTACCTACCACGCTCGCTCCCTCTTCCTATTCCTACCATACCATACTATACCCCTCCCATAGGGAGGCCCCGCCTGAGCGAGGACAGTATTCGCAAACCATATTATTTATCAGGTTTCGTGCCCCCCCCACCGCTCCAGGGAGGCCCCGCCTGAGCGAGGACAGTATTCGCAAACCATATTATTTATCAGGTTTCGTGCCCCTCCCACCCCTCCAGGGAGGCCCCGCCAGAGCGAGGACAGTATTCGCAAACCATATTATTTATCAGGTTTCGTGCCCTCCCACCGCTCCAGGGAGGCCCCGCCTGAGCGAGGACAGTATTCGCAAACCATATTATTTATCAGGTTTCGTGCCCCTCCCACCGCTCCAGGGAGGCCCCGCCTGAGCGAGGACAGTATTCGCAAACCATATTATTTATCAGGTTTCGTGCCCCTCCCACCGCTCCAGGGAGGCCCCGCCTGAGCGAGGACAGTATTCGCAAACCATATTATTTATCAGGTTTCGTGCCCCTCCCACCCCTCCAGGGAGGCCCCGCCTGAGCGAGGACAGTATTCGCAAACCATATTATTTATCAGGTTTCGTGCCCCTCCCACCGCTCCAGGGAGGCCCCGCCTGAGCGAGGACAGTATTCGCAAACCATATTATTTATCAGGTTTCGTGCCCCTCCCACGCTCCAGGGAGGCCCCGCCTGAGCGAGGACAGTATTCGCAAACCATATATTTCATGGTTTCGTGCCCCTCCCATCCAGGGAGGCCCCGCCTGAGCGAGGACAGCATTCGCAAACCATATTATTTATCAGGTTTCGTGCCCCTCCCACCGCTCCAGGGAGGCCCCGCCTGAGCGAGGACAGTATTCGCAAACCATATTATTTATCAGGTTTCGTGCCCCTCCCACCCCTCCAGGGAGGCCCCGCCTGAGCGAGGACAGTATTCGCAAACCATATTATTTATCAGGTTTCGTGCCCCTCCCACCGCTCCAGGGAGGCCCCGCCAGAGCGAGGACAGTATTCGCAAACCATATTATTTATCAGGTTTCGTGCCCCTCCCACCGCTCCAGGGAGGCCCCGCCAGAGCGAGGACAGTATTCGCAAACCATATTATTTATCAGGTTTCGTGCCCCTCCCACCGCTCCAGGGAGGCCCCGCCTGAGCGAGGACAGTATTCGCAAACCATATTATTTATCAGGTTTCGTGCCCCTCCCACCCCTCCAGGGAGGCCCCGCCAGAGCGAGGGCAGTATTCGCAAACCATATTATTTATCAGGTTTCGTGCCCCTCCCACCGCTCCAGGGAAGCCCCGCCTGAGCGAGGACAGTATTCGCAAACCATATATACATATAACGGCGCACCGGGTCCGGGGGCCCGGGGCCGGGACCCCGACCGCAAATGTGGGCCCCGGGGGCCCCGGAGGCTCGTCGGGGCTTGCCAGAGGCCTCCCCGGTCAGACAAGACGGCCCAAGAAGCGCCCAAGACGGCCCAAGAAATTTCCAAGAGGCCTCCAAGAGGGCTCCAAGATGCTGAAGATGGCCTCCAGACGTCCAAGGACGCCCCCAAGACGAGGCCTCCAAGAGGGCTCCGAGATGCTGAAGATGGCCTCCAGACGTCCAAGGACGCCCCCAAGAGGCCCCAAGAAGCCTCCAACATGCGTCCCAAGAGGGCCCCTAGACGCAAAAATTGGCCCATTCCCTTCGTAAAACGTACATTTTTCACAAAGTCGCCTTTTGGGCTTTCCGACGTTACAGGACGGCCCAAGAGGCGCCCAAGACCGCCCCAAGACGGCCCAAGAAGCTTCCAAGAGGGCCCCAGGACAGCCCAAGAGGGCCCCAAGACGGCCCAAGAGGCGCCCAAGATGGCCCAAGAGGGCCCCAAGACGGGCCCAAGAGGGGGCCCAGAGGGGGACCACGAACCGCAAGCTCGAGCCTTCCGCCCCAAGAGGCCGCCAGGAGGCCCCAAGGAGGCCCCTCAAGAGGCCCCAGGAGACCCCCAAGAGGCCCAAAGGAGGCCCCGAGAAGCCCCAAATCGGCCCCCAAAATGCTTCGAACCTGCTTCCAGGAGGCCCCCGACAGGTTCAGAGGCTCCCGAGAAGCTACGTCAAACTCCCAGCGAGCGGCCGGACGAGGCCCCCCACAAAATCACAAGAGGGTTCCAGTATTTGTATCCTTCAGCGCTCTCTGGCCTTCTTCCCCCTGCCCCCTTCCCTGCGACTTTCGTTGACTCAAGCTCGCCTCCTAGCTAGAACCTAAGCGCGCGCGAAGCGCGCGCGTGGTTCTAGTTATTTATCAGGTTTCGTGCCCCTCCCAGCCCTCCAGGGAGGCCCCGCCAGAGCGAGGACAGTATTCGCAAACCATCTTATTTATCAGGTTTCGTGCCCCTCCCACCCCTCCAGGGAGGCCCCGCCTGAGAGAGGACAGTATTCGCTGCCATCCTCGTCGACCCCTCCCCCCGCACCTCCGCCTCTTCCTTTTCCTCCTGACTTAGCCCGCGCCCTATTAAAACGCCCATGTGGGGAACTCCGTTAGCATAATTGTTTGTTTTGGCAGGGAGCTACAGGAAAACAGGTAGAGCAAAACGAGCAACAAAACAAACACAAGGCGAAAAACAACGTTTATGACCAGCCCTGTTGTACGCCAATGGCGGCAGGCTGGCGTGTGGGGTGTGCGGCGCGGCGACGGCGCGGCCCTCTGGGGCGGCAGCAGCACAGGCTCGGGGAAACGAAGGGCTCGAGTTTGCCAGAATTCCACGCTTAGGTCGGGCATGTCTTCCTACAGGCGGATTTTGGACGAAGTATAGAAAGTACTCCGAACTGCTCCCAAATGATCAACCGTAGTCAAAAATCGTCACCAGAGTATTGTTTGGCTATTCTTGAACTTTCCTCCTGTAGAGGGACATGCCCGACTGTATCTTACGCTTTTCGACGGCCCGTCCCGCGGTTTGGCAGCAGTCCACTCTTCGTGGGATGTCTGCGGCGGTGGCTCGCGCCAACTCTCAGACTGGGTCTCGCAGTGTCCCTGACGGCCGTCAGACCAGCCCGCGTCCCCCGAACCCACGGGTGGACGTTGCGGCGCCCGTGTCCGCCAGGGGCGGGGCCTCTGAGGTCAGCGCGGGCTTCCTGAACCCTCAGAGGGATCGTGGTCGAGGCCGGCGTGGGGAGGTCAGGGAGGGGGTGTGACGGGGAGGGCATGCGCGACCCAGCGTCGGCGCCCGAGAGTCGTGGTCCTGCTCTTCCTGAGGGCCGCCAGACCCGAGTCTTGCGTCTCCCCCGCAGGTAGACGTTGCGGCGTGGAACGAGACGAACGATGACCACGAGGAGTCGGTGAAGACGGTACGCGACATGGCCTCCGCCCTCCGCCTCGAGGCCGACACTCGCCGCAGGAGCGCGCGCCTGGCTTTGGGGGGGTAGCGGTGGGGCTGGGCGTCCCTGGTGGCCTTCCTGCGCGTCTCTCGTGCCTCGGCCTCCTCCTCGTCCCGTCGGGCCCATGGCCCTACACGGTGCGCTCGTGGATGGACGGGCTGCGTGGATGGACAGGCGTTGAAGGGCGGCGACGGTGACGGCATGCCAATGGTGGTTCGTACGAGGATGAAGAGGAGGCGGAGGAGGAGGAGGAGGAGAACCAGTGTAAACCCAAGAGGAGGCGGAGGAGGAGGGTCAGGAGGAGCACCAGTGTAGACTCAAGACGCAAGAGCGACGTTGCACCCCCTCCCTCCAAGTTCCCTCTTCATAGGTCCCTGCAAGAATTGATTCTCACTGCGGACGTGCAGCACTGGAAGACAATCGTCGGAGAACCCTCAATCGTGCCTCAAAAAACATTCCCTGCGACTTCAGCGCGGCGACTCAACGGGACTGTTGCGCCCTGACGCTCTGAACTCGTGCCAGAACGCAGTTCCTAGGGCTTCAGCACGAATCAACGTGACTGTTGCGTCTTGACCAGCCTAAACTACGCCAGAGCACCATTCCTGGGATTTCAATCGTACCAATTTTTGAACTTGTTGCAGATAAGACGAATGTGCGCGGCGCTGAAGCGAGAGCCTCATTGTCAAGAAGAGCCGCCTTGCATTTTCCCAGAAAGGGCTAGGACCCAGGATTCTCTTTAAATAGGTTTCCCCCCCAGCCATGACTTGAAGCGGACCATTGAATTTCCGCTCGATAAACAAGAAAACGAGGTACAGTCCAATTCGGCGTGCAACTAACGCGTTTCGCGCGTGCCCTCTCGAGGAACATGTGCCCCCCCCTCCAAGAATCGGAGTCCATAGACACACGTGTTCCGTTGTGGAAGAACGAGGGTGCGGAGTGTTTTGCGCATGATAAAGCACGAGGAAAGGAGACCCTACAATTTTTGAACAAAGTAGGATCAGTTGATTTTTTCCGTGCCGGCTCGAGGATGGCGCGTCCCGCGCGCAGAAATTTAGAGGATGTCTCGAGCGAACGTTTGTTTTGCAGAATTCGAGCGGCCTGGGCGCCCCAGGATGCCCAGGTGATTCTGGGAGCCCGAACACACTATAATTTACTTGGGAACGTGGCCCTGGGAGCGCGGACACATAGTAATCCACGAGGGAGCGCGGCCCTGGGAGCGCAAACGTAGCGTACAGTCGGCGCTGATTCGTAGGGCGACCCTGCCAGATCAATGGTACCCTTGTGTCCTGTGCCTCGCGACCCATGCCTTCTGCACTCCTATGACAACGTGGCCCTCGGAAGGGTCTTCTGTCCTCTCGCGCGTCCTCTCCAATCAACTCCGACTGTAGCCAACGAGGGATCGACAGACGTGTGCAGTCGTCCTTGTCATCCTCCTTCTGCTTGCTCCCTCGGGGTGTCGAGGCATGGGAGGTGCCCAGAAGCGCCACCAGGCCAGCTTGGCACCAGTCGGTGGCCAGAGACTCGAGCGTCCCGCCGAGGCGCTAGCCGACCTCACGATGGATCGTCCTCCTCCTCGTCCTCGCCCTCGCACTTCTCCTCCTCCTCCTTCACCTCCTTCTCCTCCTCCTCCTCCTCCTCCTCCGCCTCCCCTTCCTCCTCCTCCTCCTCCTCCTCCTCCTCCTCCTCCTCCTCCTCCTCCTCCTCCTCCTGCCGAGAGCTGCAGTGCCTCAGAAGCCCGAACCCTCGACCTGAGCAGTCAAATGCAGCCGGCTACGCTTGCTCCTCCACTCGAGCTTTTGCGCGGGGTCGAGGGGGAGCGAGGAGGGGAGAAAGGGGGGCGGAGATGCAGGATGGAACAACAGGCGCGCCGCGTGAGGCAGGTATGGGGTACAGGGAGGAGGAATGCACGGATGGGGGAAGAGGTTGGGGAGAGAGGGAGGTATGGAGGGAGGAGGAATGCCTCCCCACCCTGGCTGTCTGACACCGGCCGTCCGTGGTGCTCTCCCCCCCCCACAGGAAGGTCGACGAGGCACTCAGCCTGATCAGGAGCGAGACCCAGCAGCTTGAGGACAAGGCGAGCCGCCCCTTCCCCTGTGCCCGTCCCCCCTTCTCCTCTCCCTGCCTCTTGCCCCCTGTCGCTTCCCTCTCCTACTTGCCCCGTCTCCCTTTCCCTTCCGACATCACTCGTCCTTTTGACACTGCCGTCCTCTTTCTCGTTCCCCGAAACGTTTCTTCCCTTCTACCATCCCCCTTTCCCCCCCTCTCTCTCTCTCTTCACCGTCCACTTCCCCCCTCCTTCTCCTTCTCCTCCCGCTCCTCGTCCTGCTGCTCTTTATCCTCTGCCTCTTCCTCTTCCATCTCCTCCTTCTCCTCCTTCTGCTCTTCCTCCTCCGCCTCCGCCTCCTCCTTCTCCTCTACAACCCCTACTCGTGCCTCGTCATACCCGCTGCTCCTCCCTCGCCCCTCTCTTCTCGGGGGCCAGAATGCTGTGACGCAGACGGCTTCCGCTCGTGATTGATGAGCGTCAGCCCCCCTGAGCTGCAGAAGCCTCTCACTCCACCCGCCCCCCCCTTTGTCCTGGCGCGGAGGGGCAGAGGGCGTGCGAGAGACAGATGTCGCAGGCATTCGCGCGAGAAGCAGCCGAGCCCTTTCGTCGGGGGAGGGGGCTGCTGCTGGTCGCCGCGCCTGGGTGGTGGCCCGCAGCGCCGTGGGGGCGGCGGCGGCTTGGCACCGCCGCGCCCAGAGGGGGTCTCGCGGTGCCGCTGAGGCGGCTTGCGCCCCGGGGGGCGTCGACGGCGGCGAAACGGGCTCCGCGCCGCCCTCCGCAGAGTTCCACGGCTCGGGACATTTTGAGTCGCCGCCCCCCTGGAGCTCTCTCGATCCCTCCCCTGTGCTCTGGACAAGTTCTTCATCCCGAGCGGTTCTCCTGCGGACTGTTGCTCCTCGACGGAGTGGACGCGGTCTGCTGCGCCTTCCCCCCCTGGAAGGTGGTGGCCCCTGGAGGCTTCGCGGAGGCTTCGCGAACCCGGGCGATCTGCGCCACCGAGAAATCGGAGCAGCATTTTCGCTCCAACAGTTTTTGAGGCTCTGCAGGCCCGTCTCGGGCCCGAGGGCCGATGAATTCTAGACGCTTCGCGTAGCCCCACCAGTCGCTCCCGCTCCCTGGCGGTCGCCTTGGAACCGCAGACCAAAAAAGAAGCCCCACCAGTAAGCATCCTGGAAAGGCCAAAGGTCGCCGGAGCAGGGGCCCTCCTGTGGAGGCACGATCCCAGTGTCGGCCCACCCAGAGTGGTCGCCGCAGTCGTTGTCGCCCTGGCCAGGGACGACAACGCCCAGACAGCAGAAGCCGCAGGGTGCAGAGCTGGCCTCGCCCTGCTCCCGCACATCGAGGGCCCCGTCCGCGGCGCCAGAGTCGTTGGAGACAATCTCGCCGCCATCAGATACGGCGCTGGGACGGGTCGCTACAGGCGGCTCCACCTTGCGCAACATATGGACTTCGCCCTGAGACAGGCGGCCAGCGGGGGCTGGACGCTCTCCTGGCAGGCCGTTCGACGGCGGCTCAACAAGGCCGCCGACCGAGTCGCGACGCTCGGCGTCTTCTGGGCCGACGCCCTGAGGGCTGCCGGGCACCGCGCTGTTCACACTTTTGTCGCGTGGGCGACACATCCCACCCCCCTTCCCACTGATTTCCCTTGTCCTGGCACGGATTTCTGTGACCTGGATGAGGTCCCCCTCGCCGGTAACGCTCTAGAAAACTCCCCCCCACCTTTCCCCCTCCGCCCCTGCAGCCCGCCGCGCCCGTTCGCTAAGGTCGCAGTGGCTTCTTTGCAGAAAGTGCAGCCTTCAGCTGCTTCCTGGTTTTCCTGGTATGCCGAACAACAGTGGGCCACTCAGAAGGTGGGCGTCATGCCTCCCTTGCTCGGAGGACGGGCCCCCGCATAGTGACGGACGGCGTGTCTTCCTGGCGAAATACTGCCTGTGGATGTGGTGGGCGTACTTCGACGGAAGGTGGAGGTGGTACTGCGAGCTGTGCCAGAAAGTACTCGATGACATCGACCACCTACTCAGCGCAGACCACTTCTGGCAGGGATCGAGACAGTACGAGGACGGATGGCCAAATCCCAGCACCTTCACATCCCCTGGCAATATGTGGACCATGACCTGGGGCACGACCTGGGACAATGACTCACCATAGCTGCTACATCGAGATGAAGGCCTGGGCAGGATGGGCGCCAGCACAGCCCATCGATGTCAACGGTACTCGGCTGCTCTCTAGGCTAGCGATCCCGGGAGACTGCTTCCACGAGCCCACCAGTTACCCGCTCTCGGACGATTCCGTGGACTACAATTGTCCTGGTGGCACATTGTTCGACCCGACGCAGGTCAGACCAGCCCACACTGGCAGCGCCCAGGCTAACGTGTGGTGGCCTCGGAAGTCTGACAAGGATGAAGGATGAGAGGGCCGCCGCCCTGGCAAAGTCCACCTCGCCCTTGGACACCATGCCACCGCAGCCCGCGGGTCCGCCCACCGAGCTCGGGCCCCGTGCAGACGGCGCCACCGCCTCCGGCAGCGGGGGGCAGCGCTCCCCAGCTGCCTGGGCCCAGCCGCAGCAGCAAGCTCGCACCATCAGACCAGCCGACGATGACGACAGCCCGCCCGCGCCCGATCCTGGCAGTAGAGCCGTGCTCGAGTCCCCGGCCCTCGCAGCAGCGATCGAAGTCCGGGGCATCTTCTCGCTCCCCCGTGGCCTGAGCACAGCCCGAATGCACCCCGCCGTGGCCCGGTGGCCTTGCATCTTGCGGGGCCGAGGCTTCGCGTTGAAGCGCGCTGCTTGGATCGAGGGGCGTGCCGCCCTGGAAACGCCAGACGACGGCGCCCCGAAGGCAAGAGCGGAGCTGGCGAGGAAGGGCAACGTCGCCCTGGGGGTCCGGATCGCCAAACTGCACGCCCGCAGCAGTTGCAGTGACCTGGGCCGTTTCGCCCCGCGCGACAGTTTGTGGACAAGTGAGGGCACGGAGTTCCTCCTCCAATGGTCGCCCATGCTCCGTATCAGCATGAAGGGCGAGGGAGGCGCGCAGGACGCCGAGAGCCTGCTGGTTTCGGTGCAGGGCCCTATGGTCGATCAGGTGGCAGAGGTGACGCTTCGGTGGCCGCCAGTCCTGGGGGGGAATGTAGCGCCGCGGGGGCGCGAGGCCCTCGGGCTCCCCCACGACGCCAAGTACCCATCGAACAGGTGCATAGTGTCGTACAACCACGGCAGGCAAGGCCCGTTCCACGACGACACTACCAAGGCGCCCCGGCCAGACCAAGAAGGAGACGCCTGGTACAGAGTGGACAGAGCCCCCGCGGAAGTGCAGTACTGGAGGCAGTGGAGGGCCCTCAAGGACACCTACTTCCTGAACCAGCATCTTGATGACCTCTTCGGCCCCCCCCCTGCCCAGCATCACCTGCCTGCTGACCTTCCGCGCCGCGCCCAAGGAGGGCGAGGCTGGAGCCGGCGACGCCGTCAGTGCCGGCAGGGTCGGGCACTGCCTTCGGGCGAGAGCCTCTGCCGCGCTTGAGCCCCCTGTCCCGGGCGCTGACATCGAAGCCCTTCAGGCTCCTGGTATGACCCGGCACGTGCCCCCGCAGCCCCTTGCCGTCTCCGCCTTCTCAGACGATGAAGTAGGCTCCGCAGTGGGCCAGATGTTCCAGAGGGCGAGGACGAGGCCCTCGCAAGAGACCCTGGTTCAAGGCGCAGACCGACACGGCCTCGAAGCAGACGCCAGGCGGGCGCTCCAGGCCACCGTGATGCACCGCGTCGCTGTCGTCCACGGTCCTCCTGGCACAGGCACGACCAAGCTGCCCACCGCGACGCTCGACATCTGGGCGGCACGCTCATGTGTGGGCAGGCTGTTGCGCTCGCCGCGGGGTCGAACACCGCGGCTGACCAGCCAGCCCTCGCCATGGCTGCCGCGCGCCGCGCTCGCCAGCTCGACCCAGACACCTGCTTCCCAGACCGCTTCGCGCGCCTGGCTAGAGAGGAGAAGCCGACGAAGAGCTGATCGGCCTCACCTTGGATCGGCACTTCCAGAGGGCCACGGGGGGCATCCCATGCACCGAAGAAGGCGCCGCGCCTGACTCCCCGCCGTTCCGATCGGAGCTCATCAACAAAGCACAGGTGAGCACCTCCACGCGCGAGGCAGCGGAAGCACTGGGTGGGCGCCCGAACCAGCCGGCGCTCCTGGTGATCGACGAAGCTGGGCAGACCACCGAACTTCACTCCACCATGTCCCTGGCCAACTTGATCCGCAGCGGAGGCCGGCTGGTCCTGGTAGGTGACCCTCAGCAGCTTCCTCCTACCGTCATCTCCAAGCTGGCCACCGACCTGGGGCTCTGCGTCAGCATATTCGATCGACTGTACCTCGCCCTGCGGGACAAGACACCGCGGTCGTGCTGCTCACCGTGCGCGATTGGATGCGCCCGCAGATCCTGGCCTGGCCGAACTGGGCCTTCTACCGAAGCTACATGGTCAGCGGCCTCGCCAACCTGCTGGCAGAGCGGCCCTTGGTCGAAGGTCTCCCATGGCGCCCGATCCGCGCCTGGGACGGCGCCAGACTAGACGAACTGGCCAAGTTCACAAACTCTGAGAAGGACGACCTGAAGAAGACCCTCGCCCCGCTGCACCCTTCCAGCGCGGACCTAGGCGACAGGCACCGCTTCTTCCTGGTCGGCGATCCTTCCCTGGAAGTCACCTCCAGTATACATGCCAGCTACGCCAACCTGCCAGAGGCGGCGCAGGCAGTCGAGTCGTTAGCGCCCCCCTGCTTGCCCTCTGCGACGGGGCAAAGGTGCGCCTGGTAGTCGGCTACCACCTGCAGGCAGCGATCCTGGAAGACGGTTGGCCGCAAGGCCCAAGCAACATTTCAGGTGTCCTGCGTGGCGCCCGGGGCGGGAGAGGCATGCCGAAGGTCGGAAATGGCAGAGGGAGAGATGGCTCCAGGGGCGACCGCAGCCGCTCGCCAGCACCCTGGACAGGACAGAGCGAAGCCGAATACCGACCCGTAGACGCCGCCGGATGGGAGCGAGTCTTCGACCAGTCCGACAACGATTGGACTGGCATCAGCTTGCGCTTCCCTGGCCTACGGCAGATCGCCTCCACGCACCTCAAGACAGGCACACTGGAGCTCTCCACGATTGACTCCAGCCAGGGTGGCGAGGCCGATGTCGTGCCTTCATCGACGATGCCGACAGGGTCAACGTCGCGATCACCAGAGCAACCCGATTCGTGGTGGTCATCGGAGACGGGAGGACGTTCGCAAACGCCACCTGGTCCAGGCTTCGGGTCCTTTCTCAGGAGGGGGGGCTTGCCAGCCTCTGGGTCAGGTTCCAGAGGAAGCGTGCGCCAGGCAACAGGTAACTCCTGGCCCTGGATCCCAGCTTTGACCCAGTCAAAGACCTTGCCACCTGGGTCAGCACGCCCGTATCCTGGAAGGGTAGCGTGGATGGGAATAGTGCGACTAAGGAGATCGACGTCGCCATCGAGCGGGCAAGTGAATCCCTGGCCAACAGCTTCGCCGGCAGAGTCGAAACGCCGCTCGAGCCCGACTTCAGCTGGGACGCCCTGGGAAGGTCCATCACCGACTGTATGGACAACCTCCTCTCCGCACCAGCGCTCGTAGTTGTGCTCTACCTGGTCTCAGGACTCCACCCGCGCGAGTTCTCCCTAGCCGAGACCCCCCTGGCAAGCTGGACCGTAAGGCATGGTCACACTTGCGCGACAGGGGCATAGGCGTGGACGCAAGCAGCCTGGTCTACAACATTTTCTGGGCATGCCTGGTGTGGGTGACGGGCCTAGGCGCGCCCTGGGAAGACAGCGATCGCGCCCTTTCGGATGACTTACCCCCATCGCCTCCGCCTGTGAAAGGTCGCTGCAGTCGCCCACGGGCAGGGCGCCAGTGCACGCCGAAGGGCTTGCTGCGACGCGTCCCAGAAGCTTGGAGTGCCGCGACGCGCGACTATTGCCGCCACAGGACGCATCCTGGAATGGACACCCTGGCGCAGCTGCTGCGCGTGGCGCCCCGGGGCCAAGAGCTGCGAGGCAGACTCAAGGACGCAGACGGCCGTCCCCTGGGATCCCGGAAGGCGCGCGCCTTCCTTTTTCATCATGATGCTCATGATAAGGGAGCCCAGGGCCTTCCTGTGGCCAGTCCCCAATGCCGAAGGCACGGGCGACGAGGCCGTGCTCGGTATCTGCGTTCCCTGGCAGGATGCGCACCTGGGGTTTCGGCAGAAGTTCGCGGCCGCCTGGAATCTCTCGCTAGACGACTTCGTGGAGCTGCAAGGGAGGATCGAAGACGCGCTCGCCCAGATCTCGCGCTTGGTAACGAACGCACATCACCGCGACGCGGCGAGGGCTGCAGGGTGCCCACAGTCCGGGCAGGACATGGAGAAGGCCGACTTCAAGCTCAAGGCTCCAATGGTCGTCCTGGAAAGGATCGCACCCTTCGGCCAGGCTTGCACCCCTGGCAGACTACACGTGCTCTCTGTATGCGCGCTCCACACTGCCTTAGCAGGGTCCGAGGCTGGCCTGACAGCCCTCTCCAAGTCCGATCTGGCCTCGCCCACGCCAACTGCCCCCGCGCCTGGCACGATTCTGGTCTCCATGGCCATCAGCGATGACAGGCTGCAGAGCAAGCAGACGAACGCACTCTTCACCTGTGACGGCTGCTCCAAGACCCGGCTGAAGTCTAACGACGGGACCTGGGAGGACGACATCGTCAGGGACTTCCTAGCCAGCAACAGACCTCAGGCATACCTGGATGGGGCAGAACCTCACCTGGCTATGCGAGACCCGCTGGGTAGCCAGCCTCAACAGAGGGGGCGTCCCGAGCCCGGCGGGGGCGACCGTGGCCGCCAAGGTCCAGGACTACGCGGCCTGGCAGAGCGGCCGGTCATGCGACCCCAGGGCCAGCGCGCTCCCTCCGCTCCCCAGCCACTGGCCCCTAGGCTACGGATGCAATCCTCTCTCTTGGGACTCCAGGGCGCTGACCGACCCCCCGATGGTCCCGCCGACCCAGCGCTGCCCAAGGATCGCCAACACTACACTGCCAGCGAAAAGGGATCCTGGACAGAAGGTTCGGCGGCGAGGCCTACAAAACGGGCTCCTACTCCGCCAAGTGCGACACATGCCCGCCTGGAGGCCCTCTCCTGGCATGGAAGGTCGACGCCCCAGCTCTCGGCTGCTTCATCTGGAAGGCCCAGGCCGAGACAGGAAGCACTGAGCGCGCAGGTCTTCCCGAGTGGGATCAGTGGCCGCTCTCATGGTTCGAGCGGAAATGGAACGCCACGTGGTGCTGCAGGAGGTGCCTGGTCTACATCTGGAACGTCGCGCCAGCAGCCCTGGACCCTGGACTGTATCATGGATCGAGACTCCTGGACAATCTGCCCACAGCAGCCAGCAGCTCGCCCGCGTCTCACAGGGCAGGCAGACGGCGACGACGCCACACCCGACTTGGCTACCCAGCTCGCACCCGCAGCAGTTGACGCAAACGCGCCCGATCCCTACGCCCGCAGCGCGGCCCCAGCCGGCCCGGTGGCGAGCAGCAGCGGGAGCCGCGGCGACGTGTCCCAACCCGACTCGCGCATCCGCACAGTCCCAGAGTTCCTGAGGCGGCTCCCAGATTTGCCGCCACCAGAGATCCCAAGACCCCGCTGCAGTTGAATCTCCACACCTCGCCATAGAGGAGACAAACGACTCCAAGCGCAGCCGCTCCAACGAGCTGAAGGAGGCCCATCATATCCTGGCCGCCTACCTGCGGGACTACCACCCCACGCTGGACGGCCGCTGGGCGGACCACGTTAAGGCGGAAGGCGCCTATATCCCAGCACCCAGGATCTACGGCGTAGAAATACCGCAAGATGGTCGTCCCGGGGGCGTCCCATGGGGCGGCAAGAGATGGGCTGCAGCAAGAGTGGTCGGGCATCTGACGAGCAGCGCGAAGCACAGAGGTCTGGGCGGCGCGCTGCGCGGTCCTGGCGCCCGACAAGGGCCCGAGCCCCTTTCGCCGCGAGCTCGCCGTCCTGGCCAGCTTCCTGGCCAGCCTGGATCCCGGAGCGCTCGCAGCTGCCTCCATCGCAACCCTCGCCGAACAAGACGCCCCTGCTGTGGGCCTGGATGAGGCTCACTCGGCATCCCCAAGGGAGGCCACGAGGTCCTGGCTTGCGCCGAAGACAGCAACGACAGTGGCCGAGTCAACTGCGGACCCCAGGGCCCGTGCCGAGGACGTGGCCCAGCCCAAGGAGGCCGAACCCCCCGCGCAGCAGGACCGCGCCCTTCAGGCGTCAGAGCAGGACGTGGCAGAGATCTTTTTGGCAAAGAGGCAGCGGACTCTCCAACGAACCCATCGCCGACCGATAAGGCCGACAGCGATGAGGTCGACTTCGGCACCGACGAGGCCCGGCCAGCGGCCTCGCCGCCGCCTGCCGACGACGCAGAAGGTGCAGCCGACCAGGAATGCCGCTCCTTCCCACCTTCGCTCGACACAGCTGGCGACGCGGTCGACGACAGCCCTCTCGACGACCCCCTGAACATCCTCGGGGAAGCTGCGGCGGGCGGGAACATGGCCGAGCCCTCTATCGAAACGCCGGCCGAGAGTGCGCCCCACAGGCCCGAACATGGCTCTGCTGAGGCGCGGGGAAGCAGCGGCTCGCAGCACAGGCCAGATCTTGGAAGTCAAGCGGCCACAGGCGGCGCCCCTGGAGGAGGCAGAGCGCCGACAACTGCCGCGCGACACGACGCCCCTGTGGACAGGAGACACAGCAGGGCCGCCAGCCGTGCCTTCGACGATCTCGTTGACCCCGTGGACGGAGGCCGCATGTACAAGGAGTTGCTGAGCAACGTTGACCTCGACAGGGTCGGCGAGAAGCCAGCAGCCAAGATCGCGCGACTCCAGAAGGACCTGGGGGGCGCGTTCAACGGCGTCTGGCACGCATTCACCAGGAAGCACCCTGCGGGGGCCAGAGGAATGCCGAAAGGCAACCCTGCACTGAACCCCGAGGCCACCTGCCGCAACTTCCTGGACGCCTGGAAACGCTGTGGATCCGACGCCTATGAGCTGGATCGGCAGCTCGACCTGCGGGTTGACTGGGACTTGGAGCGCGCAAAATGGATGGGGCGTCAGGGCAAAGGCGGCCGCCAGCCAGAGAGCCGCGCGTCCGGTTCACAGCAATCCTGGGACTGGGACAGCTGGTCCTGGGCGCACTCCTGGGGCGCCGTCGATTGGCAGACAGGAGGCAATCGGGGCTGCGACCACAGCGGCGACGGGAGAGGCGACAAGCGCTCCCGCACATGGCGGTGATCCATCTGTTCTTCGGCAAACCAGTGGCCTTCAGCCACTTCCTGGTAGCGCTTTCTGCTTCCTTCTTCTCCTCCTGCGTCGCCGTGGGACGTGTGGCCTTCAGCCGCTTCCCTGGTCTCCTCTACTCGCCTTCAGCGCCCGCTGCCCCCCGCCCTTGGGGCCCTGGCAGCTGCCTGCTGACAATGCCGACACGTGGGCTGCCGCTGGGGCCGTGGTCCACATGTTCTAGTTGGCCCCTGGCCTCGCTGTAGTTGTTTTCACCGCCTCTCGGCGGCCTTCACTCCCCGCGCCTTTCGGCAGTTGCCCGGCACCGAGCTGCTCCGCTCCCCGCGCAAAGACGGCGCCGCCGCGCCTCGTTCTGGCCCGCCCCCCCGCAGGCAGCCGGGCCCGCAGCGGCCCTGTTGGCCCTGGCTTCCTGCCCCCCCCCTGCTCCACATGCCCGACTTCCTCGTTGGCGCGCGGGGCCCCCGAGTGCACGCGGTCCAGCCTGCGCCCTCCTGGCCGTCGGCCGACTGCGTTGACTGCGCCCGCGGTTTCCTGGCGGCGGTGTCCACGGCACTTTCGTGTTCATTCGGCCGCGTGCTTGAGGCGTGCACCTGCCCAGTTCCTGGTCAGTTCTCTTCAGATGTCGTCGACCTTGTGCGGGAGTGCGCGTGGTTTCTTTTGATCCGTTGGTTCAGTACGGTGTTGATCGCATCCATCGTTTCCCTGGCTACTCTGCTATGCCGTTTGTGCTCACTCTGTCCACGGTCTGACGACAAGTGTCCGGATCAGGACTCCCTTCAGGAGTCTCGTTGTGTGCGACTTTGGTGGCGCCACTTCCATGCGCTATTTCCCTGGCCAGTGAGTTCTTCCTGGCCCACCTGGTGTCATCGTTCCCAGTGATGGTGCTCTTGGCTACATCCTGGTATCGCCCCCGCGCCTGGTTCCTGGCAGCTGCAGCCCGCACCCCCTCGCGCTGTCCAGTCAGCTTAGGTGCTGCTTAGGCCGCCGGTTAGTCGTCGTTAGGCAATTAGGTTCGCGCGTAGCCCGCTCGACCCTTGACGCTGCTGGCGCGCTCGCCTGCGACTGCGACGGAAAAAAAACCCACCAGCCTTCTCTTGGCTGCTTGCTTCGCTCGCGCGCCGGCGACTAGGGTGCTCGCAGCCCGTGTTACTCTTTTGACGCTTTTGGCGCGCTCGCCTCTTCTGTCAAAAAACAAGTCTCCCCGCCAGCCAATTCGCTCGTAGCCCGCTTGCTGCGACTCTTTGACGGCGTCCGGCGTTCTCCGGTGCGCTTGCGGTCAAAAGTACCCCACCAGCCCATTCAGAAACGATGCCCAGAGGAATTGCCTCGATCAGGGAAGTGGACAGCACGCAGAGGAAGGGTCCCCCAGTGGAGGCCTCTTGGCGCGTCTTGGGGGCCTTTTGGCGGTCCCGGGCGCCTCTTAGAGCGTCTTGGGTGCCTCGGAGAGCTTCTTGGGGCCTCTCGTGGGTCTCTGGGGAGCCTCTTGGGGGCCTCTTGGGCGCCTCTTGGGGCCTCTTGGGGCTGTCTGGGCGCCTCTTGGGGCCCTCTTGGGACGCTCTTGGGAGCCTTGGGAACGCTCTTGGAGCCCTCTTGGGCCATCTTGGAACCATTTTGAGGCCTCGGATGGCCATCGGAAGCGAAAAACCGAGAAACGCAAAAACATTGATTTTCTTCGGTTTTGGAAGGATATTGGCCTCCTCGGGGCCTCCTGGGGGAGCTCTTTGGCCACTTGGAGCCGTGTTGGAGCGGTCTTGGGGCCTTTTAGAACATCGTGGGATCCCCAAGGGGAAGAAGGGGGTGGAAGAGGAAACGCCCTAAACCACCTATGCCCTAAAGGGCTGGTCGGATTACTCCCCGGGGCGACAGTGACGAACGGACAACACACACCCAAACCCATAGGGGGGTCGGCGGGAGGAGGACTTGCTATGGGTATGGGTGCGGGTTGTCAGACCGCGGGGGAGGCTCCCGTTCGAACGGGGACCCCCATTCGACAACACGCACCCAGAGCCCTCTCCGTCCTCCCCATGGGTATGGATACGTGCTGTTCGTTCGTCTGATAGGTTTGGGTCCTCGCCTGCGACGCGGCCGCATGCGACGCGGGCTACACCCACCGACGCTTCTGGGCCTCAGTGCATCGGAAGGGGCGCGCGCATCCCCAACGTCTCGCCCTGTTGCAGGCAGCAGTGGGAGAAAAGGACGGAGGGAGGGAGGGATGAAGGGAGTAAACGGTGGCGAGGGGATGACGGTTGTGATAGTGATGGTGATGGTGATGGTGATGGTGATAATGATGGTGATGGTGATGATGATGGTGATAGTGATGGTGATGATGCTGGTGCTGATGACGCTGATGATGACGATGATGCTGATGCTGATGTTGATGCTGCTGCTATTGTTAATGAAGATGATGGTGATGATGATGAATGCGATGATCATGACGATGATGATGCTGATGCTGATGCTGATGCTCATGCTCATGCTGATTATGATGATGGTGATGATGATGATGATGATTATGATGATGATGATGATGGTGATGCTGATGATGATGATGATGCTGATGATGATGATGATGATGATGATGATACTGCTGCTACTGCTGATGATGCTGAACGATAGTTCCTATTCTGCTGCAGCTGATGATGGCTGCTGAAGATGTTGATGTTGACGATGATGGTGCTGCCGATGCTGATGATAATGATGGTGGTGGTGGCGTTGACGATGTGATGACGACGGCACCTATTTTGGTGCTGCTCATGATGATGCTGCTGCAGCTGATAGTGATGACGATTATGGTGTGGATGCTGATGCTGATGATGCTGATGCTGATCCTGATGACGATGCTGATGATGATGATGCTGGTAATGATTCTTAATTATGGTGATGACGACGATGCTGATGATGCTGATGATGTTGATGATGTTGATGATGCTGCTGCTGATGATGCTGATGCTGACGATGGTGCTGAAAATTGATGATGACGATGCTGATGAAGATGCTGCTGCTGAAGATGATGATGCTGATGAAGATGATGATGCTGGTGATGGCGACGGTGATGATGAGGATGATGCTGCTGCTGCTGCTGCTGATGATGATGATGATGCTCAGGCTGATGCTGCTGCTGCTGATGCTGATGATGGTGAGGATTGGCGATGAGGATTCTGATGGTGAGATTGCTGATGCTATGGTGTTGCTGCTGGAGATCGTGATGATGATGGTGTGATAGTTCTGATGATGCTGTTCATGCTAAGTAACGATAGTGGTAATTCAGATGATGAGGAGGAGAATGCTGCTGCTGATGATGCTGATGAGGATCGTGATCATTTTGATCCTGACCAGTTTACTGTCATGCTGGTGCTGCTGCTTCTACGGATGCTGATGATGCTGATGATGATGATGATGTTGATGCTGATGCTGATGCTGAGGAGTATGGTGATGATACTGATGATGATGCTCATGATGCTGATGATGACGATGATGCTGATGCTGAGGATTATGATGCTGATGATGCTGCTGAAAATGGATGTTGACGATGCTGATGATGCTGCTGCTGATGATGATGATGATGCTGGTGATGGCGACGGTGATGATGATGATGATGATGATGATGATGATGATGATGATGATGCTCGGGCTGATGATGCTGCTGCTGATGCTGATGATGGTGAGGAGGGGGAGGAGGATTATGCTGGTGATACTGCTGATGCTATGTTGTTGCTGCTGGTGATCATGATTGTGGAACTGGACATGATTATTTCGATGATGGTGTGGTAATTCTGATGATGCTGCTAATACTACGTGAAGGTACTGGTAACTCAGATGATAAGGAGGAGCATGCTGCTGATGATGCTGATGATGATGGTGATGATGTTGTTTCTGCCCAGTTCACTGTCATGCTGGTGCTGCTGCTTATACTGATGCTGATGATGATGCTGATGCGGAGGTGGAGGAGGAGGAGGAGGATGAGGAGGCGGAGGAGGAGGAGGATGAGTTGGAGGATGAGGGGGAGGAGGAGGAGGAGGCGGAAGTGGAGGACGACAACGCCAAGCAGGACCTCAACACGAACGGACGGCACGCTGAATGTAAAGCTCATGGGCACAACAAACATATCGTTTCTCCAGAAATTATTCTGCAGTATTGGTAAGAAGGACGCGAGGGAAGTGGAAGCGGATGCGGGTGTGGAGGGCGATTTAGTGGAACGCGTGGAGATCAGTTCGCCAGTGATTGATACATCCCCAGGCCGAAAGTTTTTCCCTCTTGGACTAAACATATGAGAACGTCAATGGATCCAATTGGATCCCTTTTCGGGTGTGGGAGAGTTTTGTGGATCCTATTTCTTTCTGTGTTGCGCGGATCAAATTTCCTTCGTGTGTGCGAAAAAAACGATGGATCCATTTATTTCCCAGGAATATATGCATCTCTATATATATATGATAATAATTAACATCCGGGACCCAGGGGAAATGGGATCCGCGGAGCACCGCAAGTGAAGCATCATGCTATCCACGGAGCTGTGGATCTGCAGACCAATGCTATGATTCTACGGGGGAGGGGGGTCTTCCCAGGATGAAGAGGGGAAGGATGAGGGAAGAGGCAGGAGGAGGTGGGAGTATAACAAAGGGGATCGGCGCGTCGCTTCCGACATGTGGGACTCAAGAGGAAAATATTTGGGCCTGCGTAAGTCGTGGTGATGTTGCCGATGACGACGACTCTGATATTTCTGGTGACGGCGATGATGATAATGGTGAGCATGCCGATCACGGTCACAGCGATTATGATGATGGTCGTGTTGTTGACGATGATGATGGTGGTGTTGGCGGTGGTGGTGCTGTTGATCAGGAGGCGGATGGTGTCAGTGACGCAGGTTTTACAGTTATTCTTGATAATGCCAGTGCCTATGATGATGCATGATGATGGCGATGGTGATTCAGATGGTGACGATGATGGTGATGAGGATGACGATGATGACGATGATGCTGAAGATGCTGATGATGTTGGTGATGATGACGCTGCTACTGCTGCTGCGCATGATGATTATGGTTATGATGATAAAAGGCGACGACGACCATAATGATAATGCTAATGATAATGATAATGATGCTGATGGTGATGATGCTGATGATGATGGTGATGCTGATGCGGACGATCGTGCTAAACGGGTGAGGATTCTGCTTGCGATGGTGACGACGATTGTGCCACTTACCATGCGATTGATGACTACAACGACATGGATGGTTATGCTGATGCTGATACTGCTGCTGCTGCCGTTGGTGATGATGATGCAGATGAACCTGATTATGATGATGCTTGTTATGCTGCTGCGGATTCTAGTGATGATGCTGATGATGAGGATGCTAGTAATTTTGATGCTGATGCTGCTGATGCTGACCGTGCTGATGATGATGAAGATGATGATTCGGAGCATGTGTCGGATGCTCAGGATGAGGTTGATGATGTAATTGCTGCTGCTGATGGTGATGCTGGTGCTGCTGATGATTCGGGTGGTGCTGATGATGCTGATGATGATGGTGGTGGTGATTAGGACGATGCTAATGATGATGCCGATGATGTTGATGATGATGATGCTGATGATGATGATGTTCATAGTCATGCTGATGATGCTGCTGATGATGATGATGATGGTTGTGATGCTGATGATGCTGATGATGATGCTGATGATGAGGATGATGCTGATGCGGATGATGATGCTGATGATGATGATGATGCTGATGATGCTGATGATGATGATGATGATGATGATGATGATGATGATGATGAGGAGGAGGAGGAGGAGGAGGAGGAGGAGGAGGAAGGAAGGTGGAGGAGGAGGTTGAGGGGAGTGGAGGAGGAGGAAGAGGCGGAGGAGGAGGACGAGGACGACGACGATGATGACGGCGGCGGCGCGACGCAGCGCGACGGGGCTGGGGCGGGAACGGGCAGGTACAGGCCAACCACGACAAGCTCCAGAAGCAGCACGAGAACCATGGGCAGTCGGCGGAGGCGGCCTCGGCCCACCTCCCCGATGCCACCGCTGCTCCTCCGCCGCCCCCGTCATCCCCTCTCAAACAGTGGCGAAGCGTCGTGGCTTCCCAAACCCCACCACATAATGTTCTTGGAACTTTCTGCTGTGGTTTGCACCAAATGTTCTTTGACCAGTTCCGGCTGAGACGTTCTTGTTTTCGTAGATCGGGCTTATAGTCTAAGAACGTCGTGCTTGTTCTTAGAACATCGAACGTTTTTGGTTACAATAACATGTCGTGGTAGCCCTGTAGGAAGCCCAGAGCGGTCTGTCCCTGCTCAACTCTCGTCACCATCTGCCTGCCGCTGCTGTTCCGAGCGGCCTGGCAGCTGACGCCTGATGACGGAGGGGGCTGTGACACCTCGCCCACCTCTCTTCTTCCACTGCCTCCCCCCCTCGTTCTCCTGTGTTTTTGCCTCTCGCAGTTGGCGCGTGCTATTTTTAAGTGGGACCCCCCCGCTTGGGTTTTGGATGGCCCCTGGTCCGTCTGGGCCCTCTTCCCGCTCCGCTCTCTCTCTTTCCCCCTCCTCCCACCGAGGACCGAGGATGAGGAGCTTCGCCCGCAGCAATTTGGATGCGCCAGGCGGGAGTGATTAAAATTGAGCGCGCGCCCGCGCGCGACCTTCTCTCCTTGTCGTGTCGTACTGCGTACGGCAATGAGTATGCACGCATACATGTGTATATATAT
>CAUYUJ010014564.1:75000-80000 GCA_963575745.1 Prorocentrum cordatum
GCGGGATCTGCTTCTGGTGGGGGATCGGAGTCGCTCGTCGACTCGTATTGCACCCGCCGTGATGGGGCAGCGGTGGGGCCGCGCTCCACGTCCATGGAGTGTGTTGCATCGGTGGTGCGCGGTGCCGTGGGTGTGGCAGCGCCTATGACTATGCTGGACACGTTTCCTCGGTGCGCAGGTGTCTTGCCCTGCCTTTCGGCGGTTGGGCCGTTCGTTGGTGCAGCGAGCTCGGTTTGGTATCCAGGACCGTTCGCTTCGCTGTCTGTACCTTCTATGGGAATGCGGGTGCCGTCTATGGGGGGAGGGGGGGCAAATTGTTAAGCGCGCTGGGGGGGACAGCAGGTCCAGAGGTGGTGCCTAGCTGGGCGGGGGGGGGCCGGTCGATCGCTGCTGATCTGCGATCCTGCCCCTTCCTCGTCGTGACGGGGAGGGGGGAGAGCCGCCTGGTCGGTCCGAGCGGTCGGTCGTCCTGGGGAGTCGTGGCCGCCGCTCCCTGTCGTCTGCGGACAGCTCGCGGCCCTCTGGTCGGCACTTCCCCACCTGCTACGGTGTTCAGGTCCCGTCCATCAACAAACGCTGAGTAGCTGGGAACCTCGGTGGTACCCACCCCGAGAAGTACGGGGGGGACCACGTCGCTGGCGTTCCTGCGCGAGGGGTTCAGGGGCACAGGTTGGTCGGATGCCACTTCACCTGGGGAGAGAGAGGAGAGGTAGGATGGAGGGTTCAGGGCGACTAACGGTCGCATAGAAAGAGTGAACAGGGAAAGGAACGGGAGAGGCCTGCTCATCTGGAGAGGGATCAGGGCGGCTAACGGTCGTCATAGCATGTGAGATAGGGGAGAGGAGAGGAGTCGGAGCGTCGGAGTGTCGAGGGTCGGTCGGTCCAGGGTCACACGTGGGTTCAGGGCGATTAATGGTCGCATCTCCAGATTGCACGCGGGTCGGAGAGAAGGGAAAGGGAGCAGAGGGCGGGGTATTCGGCAAGAGGTCAGCTCTCGCCCCCGTGTGCGGGTCTGTCGCCATGCTCTCCCGAGCCCCTGGGCCGCCGGGGCCTGGCAGCGGTCGTCTCTTGGCGCGGCCGCGGGCTCGGGTTCAGGCACGTGTGGTCCCACCAGCTCCCACTCGCTGACTAGGCGAGGGGCGCCGCCGGGGCGCGCGCGGGGGGGCCGGCGCGCGGCCCAGGCGGTTCCCCCCCACGGCTTGAGCCAGAATGGCTACGGCACACACACAACACACACAACACCTACAACGCACAGAAAACACGCACAACACAGAGCACGCATCACACACACACCCACCCACACAACACTCGCAATTCTGGGGCCTGGCACGCCCTGGCGGCGCCGCCCCAGCTTCCCCTTCTCCATCTCCGATCCCGCCGTCTTGGTGTCTTCCTGCTTCAAACGCCCTTTCAGTTTTTGTTTGTATGAGCCTGGGCACACACGTGTCACTTGTATATACATATATATATAGATACATATATATATATATAGATGTATATACATATATTCCTCTTCTTATATTTTATCAGCCCGTCCGGGGGGGAAAACCCGTCCCCCCCCCAAAACCGGACTTTGGGACCCTCCGGACGGGCCTCGAAGCGGCCCCCCGGGCCTCGCAGGGCGTTTCGCCAAGCCCAGCACCCGAAGACCGAAGACGGCCCCAGACGGGTTCCAGGCGTTCAGGCGCGCTCCCGAAACGACCCCAGAGAGCCCCAATACGGTCCACGACGACTCCCACGAAGCCGTCATACCCCCAAAGATCGTTCTGAAACGCCCCAAGAGGACTCCAAGAGCACTCCCAAGCAGGACCCAGGAGGCAACAATCTGTGATTTTCCATGGGTTTTTGGTGAATGTTGGGGTTATCCTCTTTTCGGCTTCCCGACGCTCCAAGACGGCGGTCATCTGGGCGTCCGAAGCCACCTGGAAGGCTCCAAAATCGCCCCACAACTATCCGAAAGGGCCTCCAGGCAGTCCAAGACAGCCCCAAAACGGCACAACAGGGGTCCAAGATGGCCCTAAGAGTGCCACGTGGCGGCCCAAGATGGCCCGAAGACACGCTCTGAAACATTCCAAATCGTGACCCAGTCATTCAGGGAGACCGCGGTTGGAGGCAGGGTGGCCCGAGGAAGCCCCTAGAGGACCCCAGAACACGCCCAGGAGGCCTCCAAGAGGCCCTGAGAAAGCCTGAGAAATTTTGTGATGCCCCCAGAGGCTCTCCAAGGAGGAGCCTCCGCAAAAAAGAATTGAGGATGATGGGGAGAATGTGCAGGGTATGGCGAAAATGAAGAAACAGAAGCATGGAGGAAGGAAAACGAATAACATTATGATATCGACGATGCCGGAAAAGGCAACAAGGAGTTATCGCTAAATTGACGGCTTGACCTTCCTGCCATCCCGCCTGCATGCCGAACGTTAAGGACCAAGGGGCATGGCGCGAACCGCCAATGCAGTCTTGTATGTATATGTATATGTATATGTATATGTATATGTATTTGTATATGTATATGTATATGTATATGTATATGTATATGTATATGTATATGTATATATGTATACGTATATGTATATGTATACGTATATGTATATGTACATGTACATGTATATGTATATGTATATGTATATGTATATGTATATGTATATGTATTTGCATATGTATATGTATACGTACATGTACATGCATATGCAACTGTAAATGAATATGAATATGAATATGTATATGTATATGTATATGCATATGTGTATGTGTATGTGTATGCGTAGGTGTAGGTGTAGGTGTAGGTGTAGGTGTAGGTGTATGTGTATGTGTGCATGTGTGTATGCGTCTATGTGTGTATGTGTGTATATGTATGTATGTATGTATGTATGTATGTATGTATGTATGTATGTATGTATGCATGCATGCATGCATGCATGCATGCATGCATGCATGCATGCATGCATGCATGCATGCATGTATGTATGTATGTATGTATGTATGTATGTATGTATGTATGTATGTATGTATGTATGTATGTATGTATGTATGTATGTATGTATGTATGTATGTATGTATGTATGTATGTATGTATGGTAGGTAGGTAGGCAGGTAGGCAGGTAGGTAGGTAGATATGTAGGTAGGTAGGTAGGTATGTATGGATGTATGTATGTATGTATGTTTGTATATACATACACATATGGATATATCGTTATAGCGAAGCTTAGGAGCTCGACCGCCTTCGGGTGGCGAGACGAGGCCATGACAGCGAGGGGTTCAGACTCGCCCGAAGGCCTTCATTGCGCGAAGCGCAACTCCCTTTCCTGCACCCCCCAGCTCCTCCTGCGACTGCTGCCGCTCCGGCGGCGCGGCAGCCGCGGCCAGGCGACGGATGCAGCTGCTGCTCCAGCGCCCCTCCCGCCTCCTCTCCTCCTCCGCCTCCTCCTCCGCCGCCTCCTCCTCCTTCCACCCTCCAGTCTTGCTGCTGCGGCCTCTCCCTCCTGCCGCGTTGCTCCTCCTCACTTTGTCCCTTCCTGCTTTCCCAGCTCCATCTTCCGCTGGCGATGGGGTGCGAGGGCGAGGAGGGTGAGGGGGCGGAGGGCGAATGGGAGGAGGACGATGATGAGGACCAGCGTAAACCCGAGATTCATCAACGATATTGCAGTAAACTTTCCCTCCAATTTCCCTCCTCGTAGGCTCCTAGGAGGATGTGTCTTCACTGCGGGAAGGGCCCCGTTGGAAAACAACCACCTGGAAATCTTCAGCCTTGCCAATGCACACTTCGTGGGTCGTCAACGCCGCGAATGTACGTTACTGTTGCGACTTGGCGATCCTAAGTGATGCCCGAGCACCGTTTTTGGGACGTCAGCGCCGCGAATCAACGTGACTGTTGCGCCTTGAAAGTCCCAACTCGTGCCATAACACCATTTCTGGGACGTCAGCTACAACCATCCTTGACAAGGTTGTAAGCTGTTAAAGCGACTGCGCGCGGCGCCCAGGCGATAACCACATTTTGAATAATTAAAGATTATGCAGAATTCTTGGTTGCATAAACCCACCAGCCCATCCAGAGACGATGCCCAGAGGAGCTACCTCGATCGGGGAAGTGGGCAGCACACAGAGGAAGGGCCCCTCTTGGAGCGCTCTTGGGACACTCTTGGGCCTCTTGGAGCGTCTTGAGGCCTCTTGGCGGTCTGGGGGGCCTTTTTGAGCGTCTTGGGTGCATCGGGGAGCCTCTTGGGGCCTCTTGTGGGTTTGGAGGTCTCTGGGAGACCTCTTGGGGCCTCCTGGGCGCCTCTTGGGGCCCTCTTGAGGCGCTCTTGGGAGCCTCGGGAGCGCTCTTTGGTCCATCTTGGAGGAGATCGATCAACAAAGATGGGAGCTCGAATTACGCCCCCCTGGGGAGCTGCAAACATTGCCTTTTGGGCCCCTCTTGGGGCGCTTTGGGAGCGCTCTTGGGGCCGTCTTGGGGCTCTCTTGGGCCTCTCTTTGGGGGCCCTCATGGGCCCTCTTGGAGCTGTCTTGAGGCCTCGGACGGCCAGCGGATACAAAAAGGCGAGACAGACAAACACATTGACTTTCCTCAGGTTTTGGAAGGATTTGGGCCTCTTGGCGGCCTCCAGGGGAGGTTTTGGAAGGACTTGGGCCTCTTGGCGGCCTCCAGGGGAGGTTCCGTGACCACCTGGGGCCGTCTTGGAGCGCTCTTGGGGCCTTTTGGGGCATCTCGGGAGCCATCTTGCAGCATCTTGGGTTACCTTGAGCCATCTTAGAGGTCATCTTGGGCTCTTTGAGGCGCTCTTGGAGCCGTCTAGGGCCATCGTGGACGCTCCAACGCGTCGCGAACTCCGTCCAGGGCCAGGGGAGGGGGTAGGGGCAGGGGTAAACCCATCCCCGAAGGGGCAGACGGTGGTTGGAAGAGAAAGCTCTCTAGACCACCTACGCCCCAAATGGCTGCTGGGATTCGCAGACGAATGTGAGCGGCGCTAATGCGAGAAACACATTTTGAAACTTAATGAGCCGCCCTC
>CAUYUJ010014564.1:85000-97500 GCA_963575745.1 Prorocentrum cordatum
TAGACCTCGCCATCCCTGGGGGGCTGCGATCTGTGAAACTGTCGCCACTTTCGAGGCCTGCTGGGGGGCCCAGCACAGTGACGCCACGCGCGGACCCAAATTAGACCTCGCCATCCCTGGGGGGCTGCGATCTGAGATCCCCGCTTTCGAAGTGGCTAGGGTTGCTCAGGGATTGCAGCTAATCAGCTTTATCTAGTCCTTGTCCTGAAGCCAGTTTCCTGCGAGTCTCCCGAATTCCGTCTGCAGACATATGTAACCCTCGCTCCGTCATCGCCCCCTTTATAAAGTGATGCGCCCCGCGTTTGCGCAGGGGTTGGGTACGTCGCCAGGGTAATTTTTCGTTCCCGGGCGTTGGCACGGAGTTGAATGATACACTTGCGTTGCAATCGATTGCAATCCATTGTATTGCAAACGATTCGATCGCAATCCATTGGATTGCAATCGATTGGATTGCAATCGGTTGAATTGCAATCGATTCAATCGATTGGATTGCAGGGGAGGGACAGGACGGAAGGGAGGGAGGGGAGGAGAGGGAGGGGAGGGAGGAGATGGAACGAAGGGTGTGGAGGGAGGGGAGGGAGCGGAGGGAGGTGGGGAGGGGGATTGCAGTGGAATGGAGTGCAATCGATTGCAAGCGATTCGATTGGGATTTTCGATCGTCGATCGTTGATCGTCGATCGTCCATCCTCGATCGTGGATTGTTCATTTTGGATCGTCGGCGAAAGGGAGGGCGGAGGCTCCGGGGGCTGGGCGGCCAAAGGGGGCAAGGGGGGGGGGCAAGCTTCCAAGCCCCCCCCCCCTTTGGCACAAAGGGGGGGAGGGGGGTGGGAGCTTCCAGCAGGGCGGCTCCAAGGGAGGGGGGCGGTAGCTTAAGCACCCCCCCGGAAAGGGTAGGGGGGGGTAGCTTCCGGGGCGGCCAAAGGGGGGTGGGTGGGTAGCTTCCAAGCCCCCCCCCCTTTTGCACGAAAGGGGGGGAGGGGGGGGGTAGCTTCCAGCAGGGCAGCGCCAAGGGAGGGGGGGGTAGCTTAAGACCCCCACCCGGGGGGGAAGGGGGGGGGCTGTAAGCCCCCCCCCCCTGCAAAAAAAGGGGGGGAGAGGGGGGGGGGTGCTTCCAACAAGGGCGGCTCAAGGGAGGGGGGGGGGGTAGCTTAAGCCTAGCCCCCCCTCCCCTTGGCTCGGGCCCTGTGGGCGTGCTCTCTCACATATCGTTCTCTCGTGTTCTCTCTCTCTCTCTCTCTTTTTTTTTTTTTCTCTCTCTCTATCTCTCTCCCTCTCTCTCTGTCTATCCCCTGCACCAGGCCAGTGCATGCCGATGCGATACCAGTCCATTGTATGCCAATGCCACTGCAATGTGAATGGGGGGATCCTTTCGCTCGGTGGATTTCCATCAGATTTCTTTGTGGATGGTGTAATTCCGAATCCTTCTTCGGAGGATTTCCATGGGAATGCCTTTGTGCAGGGTTTCGATTGGCATCCTCCTGTGGAGGGTTTCGCTCGGAATCCTTCTTGTGGGGGCTTCAGTAGGAGTCCTTCTGCGGAGGGAGCCATAGTCCCGCCAGCGCAATGCCAACGCAATGCTGAAGCAGTGCCATCGCAATGCCAAGCCAATGCCAAGGCGATCCCAATCCAATGCCAACGCAATGCCAATGAAGGGGGTCCTTTGTGGTACATGTTACAAGGAATCCTACTTCTGGAGGGTTTCAATCGGAATCGTTGAGCGAAGGGGGGCACAAGGACTCGCCAGCGCAATCCCAGCGCACTGCGCGAGGAATCCTTTCGCTCGGTGGATTTCAATCAGAATCCTTTGTGAACGGTGTCATTGCGAATCCTTCTTCGGAGGAATTCATTAGGAATGCCTCTGTGCAGGGTTTCGGTTGGCATCCTCCTGTGGAGGGTTTCACCAGGAATCCTTTTTCGGGGTGCTTCGGTAGGAGTCCTTCTGCGGAGGGAGCCGCTAGGACTCGCCAGCGCAATGCCAACGCAATGCCGAATCACTGCCATCGCAATGCCAAGCCAATGCCAAGGTGATCCCAATCCAATGCCAATGCACTGCCAATGGGGGGAAAATCCTTTGTTATAGGTTCCAGAAGGAATCTTGTTTGTGGATGGTTTCACTGGGAACCGTTCTGCGAAGGGGGACAATGCCAACGCAGTGCCAACGGAATGCCAAACCAACGCCAGGGCGATCCAAACTTAATGCCGATGCAGCCCCAATGGGGTGTTTTTTTTGTGTTAGTGTTCAATGACAATCCTTCGAAGAACCCTTTTATGGATGATGTCATCCACAAAGGAATCTTTCTAGAGACTCTTCTGCATTGGATTTCAATCGGAATCCTTCTGTGGAGGGATTCACAGGGAGCCCTTCTGTGGAGGATTGCAATGTGAATCCTTATTCTTTGGGGGGCCCGTAGACATCGTTTTCGTGGACGTATTCAATCGGAATCCTTCTGTGGAGCGTGTGGTTGGGACTCGCTTGCGCAATGCCATCGCAATGGCAACGCATTGCCATGGCAATGCCAACGCCATACCTACGCGATGCCACACCGTTACCAAACCAATGCCAATGCAATGCCGATGGCATGATTCCAGTCTTTCAACATATTCCAACATAAATCCTTCTGTGGATGATTCGGATACGGATCCTTCTCCGGAGGATGTCGATAGGAATTTTCCCGTGGAGGGATTCGGCAATAGTCCTTCAGTGGAAGGTTTTGCCATGCACCTTTCATGTGGGGGCTTTCAAAAGGAACCCTTCGTGTGGAAGGCTTCAAGAGGAATCCTTCTATGGTGGGAGCCGTTAGAACTCGCCATCGCAACGCCAAAGCAGTGCCAAACCAATGCGATGGCAATCCCAATCCAATCCCAGTAAGATGCCTGGGGGCAATCGATTGTGGTCAGTTTCAATCTGATTTCTTCTATGGAAGGCTTCGAATGGGTTCAATATGAGCTTTCCTGTGGAATGTTTCAATCGGGATGCTTGTTGTGTGGGGCGCAATAGGAATCATTCTGCGAAGGGAGGTATTGGAACTCGCCAGCGCAATGCCAAAGCAGTGCCAACGCAATGCCAACCTAATGCCAAGGTGATCCGAACCCAATGCCAATGCAATGCCAATGGGGGAACGCATGTGTGATCGATTTTAGTAGGAATCGTTTTGTGGAGGTCTTCGCATGGAATCCTTGTGTCTAAGGTTTCAACATGAATGAGCCGTGTTTGGGGAGGGTTTCGACAGGAGCCTTTCTGGTAGAGGGTTTCAATCTGCGTCCTGTTGTGGAGAGTTCCGTTTGGAACCGCCAGCGCAATGCTTGCGACATGCAATCGCAATGCCAACGCATTGCCAATCGCAAGAAGAATACTTATAATAATAATAATAATAATAATAATAACAATAATATTAATATTAATAATAGCAATAATAATAATATTACTAGTAATAATAATACTAGTAATAATACTAATAATAATAACAGTAATAATAATACTAATACTACTAATAATAATACTAAGAAGAAGAACAATAATAAGAAGAGGAGGAGGAGGAGGGGAGGGAGGAGGAGGAGGAGGAGGGCGGGGCATCCCTCTTCCTCCTCCTCTTCCTCCTCCTCTTCCTCCTCGTCCTTTCCTCATTTTTTTTTTTTTTTTTTTTTTTTTTTTTTTCTCATTCTCCTGACCCCCCAAAAAAATCGCGGAGCGATCTCGAATTTTTTGTCATATATATGTATATATATATATATATATGTTTTTTTGGGGGGGGGCAGGATGATGAAACATCTGATTTTGGAGGAGAGTAGGAGGACGAGGGCGGGTGAGAGAGAAAGAAGGAGGCGTTCGACTTCCCCCCCAAACAAAACAAATCGAGATCGCTCCGCGTTTTTTTTTGGGGGGGGGACGGTCAGGAAAATCAGAAAAATAAAACACAGATTCTGAGGAAAGGAGGAGGAGGATAAGGATAAGGATAAGGAGGAGGAGGTTGATGAGAAGGAGGAAGAGGAAGAGAAGGAAGAGGAGGAGTAGGAGGAACAGGGGATGGAGAACCGGGAAAACACCCTCCGAGAGACGAGGTACTCCACAATCCCCCGTTCTCGAGGTGTCCCAGTTGGGCCGGGCGGTTTCCCGGGTGTCCCTGGTGTCCTGGGCGTCCCGGCGCTAACGCATGTCGCTAATTTCATAATTCATTTCTGTTCGGCGCCTGCGGCGGGCTTTCTTATCCAATCCAGCTTATCTTATCCAATCCATATTGTCCAATCCAATCCATCTTAACTTATCCAACCCATATTGTCCCATCTTATCTTATCCCACCCAATCCAATCCACCTAACCCAATCCATCAATTCATTTTTTGTTTCTGCGCCTGCAGCGGGCCAATCCAATACATCTTATCTTATCCAATCCATTTCTTCCCATCCAACCCATCTTATCTTATCCAATTCATCCTTTCCCATCCATTCCAGGCGGGCTTTCTCATCCAATCCAGCTTATCTTATCCAATCCATCTTGTCCCATCTTATCTTATCCCATACAATCTAATCCATCCAACCCAATCCATCAATTCATTTGTTTCTGTGGTGCCGATGGTTGTCCCAATGCCGCGTGGTTGTGCCGATGGTTGCCTGCGGTGCCTGCGGCGGGCTTTCTCATTTTGCTTTGAGCTCGATAGTGAGATCGACAATGAGATTCACCGATAGGTCAGTCGACGGATAGGTGTATAGTGGGATCTCATCGTCATCGCGATCATCATTGTGGTGGAGGGAGACTCTGATAGAGAGTAAAAGAGAGAGAGAAAGAGAAAGAGAGAGAGAGAGAGAGGGCGAGAGAGAGACAGAGAAGGTGAGGGAGAGAAAGACAGAGAGAAAGAGAGAGATGAGATCAAGGTGACAGGCTGGAGGTCAGTCAGGGTGGGCATTTGACCTCAATCCCCCCCCAAACCTCCTTATCGCCCGCAGGGCGGTCGTATAGGTATGTATACATACATGTGCGTGCATATCTATATATATATATATATATATATATATATATATATATATATATATATATAACACACACATATATAGATATAAAACTTTACCTATAGACATTTACCTCTTAAACAACATCTATCGGAGGTTTGGGGGTGAGATCGCAGTGGAACGGAGACCCACAACCGGGAGATCGTTTCGTTTCGTTCGTGACTCGCGTGCGGGCGGGGCGAAGCTGCGTGGGCGCGCGAGAGGAATGAACCTGCCGTTGCTAGGGCGAAGTCAAGACAAATGATTCTCCCCTTCCCGCTCGTCCGGCAGTGGCCCTGCGGTGTCCCGCAGTGTCCCGTTGAGTGAGGTCGATCGTGAGATCGATAGTGAGATCGATGTGTTGTCCCGAGGTGTCCCGTGGTGTCCCGTGGTGTCCTATGGTGGTGTCCCGTTGAGTGAGATCGATAGTGAGATCGATAGTGAGACCGATAGTGAGATCAAGAGGTGTCCCGCGATGTCCCGTGGTGTCTCGCGGTGTCCCGTGGTGTCCCGTTGAGTGAGATTGATAGTGAGATCGATAGTGAGATCGATAGTGAGATCGATGTAGTGTCCCGTGGTGTCCCCTGGTGTCCCGTGTTGTCCTATTGTGTCCCGTTGAGTGAGATGGATAGTGAGATCGGTAGTGAGACCGCTCGTGAGATCGAGAGGTGTCCCGCGGTGTCCCGTGGTGTCCCGTGGTGTCCCGTGGTGTCCCGTGGTGTCCCGTTGAGTGAGATCGATAGTGAGATCGATTGAGTCAGATGTTGGTTCCCCCCCTCTTCCCCCGCCACAACCTCCCTATCACCCGAAGGGTGGTCGTATAGGTATCTAGGGATCTACGTAACCCTTGTAGTTCTATTCGCACGCTTATATAGCTCACAGAGCGAGGGAGAGGTAGAGAGCGAGAGAGAGAGAGAGAGATGAGGGATTTATATAACTGTATTCACATACAGAGGGGCACATGCATACATATCGGAGGTAGGGGGGTGAGATCGCAGTGAAACGGAGACCCCCAGCCGGGAAATCGTTTCGTTTCGTTCGTGTCGCGCGTGTGGGCGAGGCGAAGCTCCGTGGGCGCGCGAGTTGAATGAACCCGCTGTTGCTAGGGCGAAGTCAAGACAAATGATTATCCCCCTCCCGTCCGTCCTGCGGTGGCCCGCGGTGTCCCGCAGTGTCCCGTGGTGTCCCGTGGTGTCCCGTGAAGATTAATCATTCTTCCTCTCCCGCCCGTCCGGCGGTGGCCCGCGGTGTTCCGCGGTGTCCCGTGGAGTCCCGTGGTGTCCCGTGGTGTCCGCCGTTGCTAGGGCGAAGTCAAGACAAATTATTCTTCCCCTCTCGCCTGTCCGTCCGTTTGTCCGGCGGTGGCTCGCGGTGTCCCGCGGTGTCCCGTGGTGTCCCGCGGTGTCTCGTGGTGTCCCGTTGTGTTTCATTAAGTGAGATCGATAGTGAGACCGATATTGAGATGGATACCAAGATCGATGTGATGCCCTGAGGTGTCCAGTGGTGTCCCGTGGTGTCCCGAAAAACGAGATCGATAGTGAGACCGATAGTTAGATCACAAGGTGTCCCGTGGTGTCCCGCGGTGTCCCGTGGTGTCCCGTTGAGTGAGATCGATCGTGAGATCGATAGTGAGTTCGATACTGAGATCGATGTGGTGCCCCGAGGTGGCCGTGGTGTCCCGAGGTGTCCCAAAAAGTGAGATCGATAGTGAGATCGATAGTGAGATCGACAGGTGTCCCGTGGTGTCCTGTTGAGTGAGATCGATAGTGAGATCGATAGTGAGGTCGATAGTGAGATCGATGTAGTGTCCCGAGATGTCCCCCGGTGTCCCGTGTTGTCCTATTCTGTCCCGTTGAGTGAGATGGATATGAGATCGATAGTGAGACCGATCGTGAGATCGGGAGGTGTCCCGCGATGTCCCGTGGTGTCCCGTGGTGTCTCGTGGTGTCCCGTGGTGTCCCGTTGAGTGAGGTCGATAGTGAGATCGATTGAGTACATACATGATGATGATGATGATGATGATGATGATGATGATGATGATGATGATGATGATGATGATGATGATGATGATGATGATGATGATGATTATGTGGCTGGCGTGGACCCCAACCAGTGGCATCCTACATTCTCGGTGCGCATTCAACGTGTTGCAATTTGTGGTATTCTATGTATCCACTGCTACCTCGGTGGTGCAACACATGCGGTGCAAGCTTTTTGGTACAAGCCACGGGGGGGCAAGCTATGTGGTGAAATCCACCTTGCAGAGCCTGAAGCTGACAACTCCACTGCTCGTGCGATCCTCCCACTGTCGCACCCGCAGCATTCTTTGCAACAGAACTGCTTGGCCACGGCTGACGCATCTTTGCGGCCGCGCTGGCGCGCGCTAACTCGCGCGCAGAGCGGCCAGCTGGTTTGGTGCTGCCGGTGCGGCCGCGATTGCGCTTACCGATTTGGACTTCCCATCGCGCGTCAAAGGCCACGCTGGCGCGCGGGCGCTTCAATGCGGGTCGGTGGCTCGGAAGGGCGCGGTATATGATGTCGTCGGCAGCAGCGGCAATGATGATGATAGCAGCGATGGTGGTGACGATGATGACGGTGACGACGGCACGGCCAGTGACGGCGCCGATATTGGTAACGCCGATGACGCTGATGTCCATGTGTCGCTGCTGAGGTTTTGGAATGATTTGGACATGCGCTCGCGGCCGACGTGCCCGAGTGGCCCGAGTGGTTTCATTTGACAGGGATCGTGCCCCCCCGCTCCCCGCAAGCCCGCGAGCGCGTTCGAAGGAATTCGACGTACGCTGGCGAGAGGCCCGCGTGGTCTCATTTGATGTATACGTGGAACAACTTCCCTTGTTGTTTTCCCCCTTTGAATTCGCAAGAGAGCGCGCCGATTTTCTAGGACAAGCCATTGTGGTATATTCTTTCGGGAAACTGGAACTGAAATCCTTACGAGCAGTAAGGCGTTGGACGGATTTCGGCATTCGCGCGCGACCCCGCGCGGGTGTGGACTTATTTGTTTGATGTAGCAAGGGGTTCTTGAAACGGATCTCTCCTGATGAACAGGAGATGAGGGGTGGTGGTGGCGATACGCGTATCCCCCGGGATGATATGAGGTCATAGGAGAAGTAATCGATGGGGCAGACTCATATGTATAGTGCAGGGTCCCAGGGAGGGGGATACGCACGGCATAGGGAGGGTGGCAGGTTCCTTTCTTCCTTTGAGGCGGGGACAGCACTGGAAGGTATAGGTCGCCAACTCACGTTTTCGCGCAAGCATCCCATCCGTCCACCCACAACTTGCTGGCAAACTTCATCTGGTGCAATGGCGCGATGATCCCTCCCATGCAGATCCATGACCCCAGCGGGCGGGTGATGCTGGTGACGACGACATCGGCGACGGCGACGATATGTTTTTGTTTTGGCGCTGATGCCTAGAGCAGCGTTAATGGCGATGACGACGACAATGGTGATGGTGATGGTGATGGTGATGGTGGTGATGATGGTGGTGATGATGATGATGACGATGCTGATGATGACAACGCTGATGATGATCATGCTGATGATGATGCTGATGATGTTGGTAGCGATGATAACGACGACTCTGCTGATTGTAATGGAGATGTTGACGATGCTTTTGATTTTGAAGGTGATGGTGATGGTGGTGATGACTAGTATGCTGCCCATGGTGATGATGGCGACACTGCTGATTGTGATGGGGATGGTGGTGTCGATGATTCTGAAACCTAGACGAATATGACGATTACTATACGGTCAACCTGAAGCTGACGATGCTGATGTTGAGTATAATGCTTGTTCTGATGATGATGACGATGATGACGTGGGCAATGATGGCACTGCCAACGATGATGACGACGGTGCTTATGAGGATGATGAGGAAGTGAGCGAGAAAACACACTCTGACATACTTCTGTTTGAAGCGCAACGTACGCGAACATCCTTCAGCACCGTCGGGAAATCAACGGTTTTGGTATCTTCGGGCTCTTCGAGGGGGCCTAATGGAGCCCTTTTGTGGCGTCTTGGGGGTCTTTGCGCCGCGTTGAGACCATGTTAGGCTGTTTTGGATACATCTTGGGCCATCTAGGACGCAACTTGGGCGAACTTGGAGGTCTCCTCGACACTCTTGGGCCACCTTGGAGGTCATTTCAGCCGTTTTGGAGCAATCTTGGGGCATTTTGAAGGTGAGAGTCCTTGCCTAAGATTTGTATCTGGGTGGCTGGCGCAATCCGCAAAACATCGATTGGGAGCCTTATGGAAGGATAAGACCAACAAGCACATCGGCACGCCAGGTACTCCTGTGGCAAGCACAGGGGGCGGGGGCGGCGGATCTAGTGGCCTTCGGCCCAGCCCGCCATCGTGCCTTGGTTGTAGACCAGAGGCCTCTTCGATGTCTCTTGGAGTCTCGTGGGAGGCCTCTCGGGTACTTGTTTGGGGTCTTTTTGTTGCCTCTTACGGGCCTCTTTGGGGACCCTTTGTTGGGGCCTCTTGGGGACCTCTTGGCGGCTTCCTGGCGGTGTCGGAGGCCATCTGGGGCCGAAGGACTCCAAATGTCAAGTCGTGTTCCTCCCTCCAGGGCCCGAAACATTGAACAGCAATGTGGTTTTGAATTATTGTTGATTTCCCGTGAGGTCATGGGAGCTAGCCCAGGAAAGTAGTGCCTACGGCACGGTGGTGGATCTATCTGGGTTGCATACAGATTTGCATTCCGATTTGCACTGCCCACGTGACAAGCACGAGAGAATCCACGGGACACCCCACCGGATAACCGGCGGGACAGTCTGTAGGACAACCTGGTGGATAAGCCATGTTAGAACACATGGCGCAACCACGGGGCAACCCACAGGACCACCCCGCGGGCCCTGCGAGATGGGGACAGGAACGTTTTGCCCGACTTGGCCCTGGACTCGCGAACAACTGTGGGTATACACGGCAATGGCAGGGCATACACATGTGCGCCAGGAGAGCTAATGTCCCCAGAACTTTCCAGAAAGCCTCCTCTGGTGCATTATGAGCACAGTTGCTCCAAACACCCGAGGAACTCCTGAGAGGGCTCCCATACTTTTGAAACAGATGTTCGATTCATCGCCCTTTCAGTCTTCGGAGCGACTACGCCCCAAGAAGCCCCCGCCGAAAGACAGCCTCGAAGGGCTCCAAGAGGGGCCCACGACGACCCGCGAGGGCCTGGCGAAGGGGCCTCCAAGACGGCCCTAAATGGCCGCAATGCGGCCCCAAGAGATCCCAAGAAAACTGGAGGGGCTCAAGCTGGCGCAGAGGGTCTCAAGACGGCCCAGGACTGTTCTAGAGGAATGCACTTCCCAAATTGCCTCAATACGCACCAACAGGCCCCAGGGCGGTCCCAGAAAGCTGAGACAACCCAAGAGTGGAAGAGGATATAAGACCACATAGATCACGCGCAACTGAGGCCACTAACAGCAATGGAACGGTGTATAAATGCATGCCGGGGCAGCAGCCGTTCGCAGAACATTCTGGAAAGTCTCCGCCAGGGCATTCTGAACACAATTGCTCCAGCCACCCGAAGACAATTCAAGAGGTCGGAGGTTGATAGACCTCCTGCCCTGACGCGTCGATTAGCGAATTGGCCGTTTTCGGTTCGCGAGAGGGCGTCGCGGCCGTCGTTTTTGCGGGTCCAGGCCCGTCGGTTTCGGTCCTGGGCCGTCTTCACTACAGGGTGGTTTACCAAAGGGAGGTTTGCCCACCGCCGAAGAGGGCCCGAGAGCCGCCTCGAGCCGACATCACAGACTTTCGAGTGATCCTGGAGGGACCCGGCATTCCGACCGCTGGCACTGGGGGCTGGGGCTCCCCAGTTTCCCACATCCTCCCTTGGGGCTGAGGGGGAGTTCTCACTTCCCCCCTCTGCCAAGCGCCCGCGAAAAATGATCTTCCAAAGATGATGGTGGTGATGGTGATGTCTGATTTTGACCATGACGATGGGGAGGTGGAGGTGGAGAAGGAGGGGGGAGGATGAAGGGGGGATGGAGGGAGGAGGGAGGTGGCGTAGGCAGTAGAGGAGAAGGATGAGGTGGAGACAGCCTGGAAGGGTGCCGAGGGCGAGGCCGCCGCAGCCGTGCCGGCGCTCCAATGAGCCTCCCCGCGCGCCGATCATGCCGGGCCCCAGCCTGCGGCCGAGGCAGGACACGGCGGCCGCGGGCTCTGCCGCCGCTTCCAGCCAAACCCGCGAGGGCTGGGTGGCTGGCGCGGCGAGGGAGGACCGCCGCGGGCGACGCACGGCGACGTCGACGGTCAGAGGAGGATCGGGTGTAGCCAGGACCCCGGGTGAGGGACCTGGTTGGTAGTAGGGCCCTGGTGCCCTTAAAAGTGGCCAGAATCACTAACAAGGTCTGCCGTAGCTGGTGCTTTTTCGGGTGACGGCAATTCCGGTTAGTGGAACTCGGCGGGGGGAGCGTTCCCCAGTACACGTCATTAAGCCAGGTCCCACTAAACCCAGGTTTGCCAACGCCCGAGAGGAGCAGTTATCCATGTCTGCTCGTGATTGTTTTTTTAGTGATTGTTTTGCTGATCGGCGCGGGCCCTCGCCCCCCCCCCTCCCCTTCCCCCCCCTGGAGTAGATCCTGGTTGTTTCTGGCACCTCTTCCGAAAAGCTGGGATCTCCCCCACAGGACACTGCTGCAGACAGTGGCACTAAGCAGAGGTCCAGAGCCAGACCCCCCCCTTCCGTCCATCAGGAAACTTGGAGGTTGATGGACCTCCTGCCCTGACACGTCGATTAGCGAATTGGCCGTCTTCGGTTCGCGAGAGGGCGTCGCGGCCGTCATCTTTGCGGGTCCACAGGGTGGTTGACCAAAGGGAGGTTTGTCCACTGCCGATAGGTCTTCCCCAACGGTGTCCGAATACCGAAGATCGGCATCAGCAGCGCACTCGGGGGCGGGCGCGGGGACTTCCTGGGCCAGCGCCGCGCTCCTCCGTCGGGGCAGGCGCCGCCAGGGTGCCTCCAGGGCGCGCGGCGAGACGCGCCTCGTCGGCGGGGTGCGGGGTCCGGCGCCGACCCAGGAAGTGTTCGCGGACCTGCGGGAGGCTGTGCTCTCGCCGCCATGCTGTACTGCGTGCGCTGGCTCTGGCCCTGGCCTGGCCAGGGCGGCGTCCTGTTGGCACCCTCTCCGGGACGTGGCCGGCTGGAGCTCTCGACCAGTTCTTTGAAGCCAGTTTTCTTTCCCGAGGCCTTTTTTTGGAGGGACCGAGGCGGCCCCCCCTGACGGATCTTACGATGATGGTCATGATGATCATAGGGATGTTGATGATATTGAGAATGATGGTGATGATCGTAGTGATGATGATGGCGATGTTGGTGATGTTGGTGATGATGTTGCTGCTGATGATGCTGGTGATGATGATGATGCTGATGATGCTGATGATGATGCTGCTGATGCTGATGATGATGATGATGATTATGATGATGATGATGATGATGATGATGATGATGATGATGATGATGATGATGATGATGATGATGATGATGATG
>CAUYUJ010014564.1:102500-202500 GCA_963575745.1 Prorocentrum cordatum
CCGGGGCCCGGGGGTGCTCTGCCGGCCCGGGCCCGATTGGGGCCGCGGTGAGGGATGGCGGCAAGAAGACAGCGCGACGTGCAGTCGCGCGTTTCTGACGCGTGCGCTCCAGTCCGAGTCGCTGGCAGGGCAGGAAGATTAGGGCTCGTGCCTGGGTGGTCCATGGACGCGGGCGCGCTCGGCGAACGAGGAAACTCGTGGGATTTTGAACGAGAGTTGACGCTTGCCACAGCCGAGAAAATATTGAGAGCAAAGCGGCGTTATTGTGGATCGCGAGTCCGATGCGCGCGGCGCCCAGCGGGCCATGGGCCTGCCATTCAAAAGGGCTCGGGGCGGAGAAGATTGGGGGGGTGCGCGACTGCGGGTGCTCAGAGAGACAATGGTTTATGTATGTCTGCAAATATATCATGTATGTGTATATGTATATTTGTACGCATATATATATATATATATATATATACACACTTTTGAGCCCCCCCCCGGGGGCTTGGAGTTGGACCTCGTCGCCGACGCAGCGCGGGTAAGGCGCGACGATGCGCGGGCGCATGATGGCGATCTGTGGTTACATGGCCTGAAGCACATCGTTCGAACGGAGAGGAGATGCTTGCGCGGAGACCCCTGGAGTTCGCTGCCAACAGCGCCTGCGTTGACAGAGCCCTCATTGCGATTGGCGAAGGTCCGCGTCGACGCGCCGTGTCCGTTGGAGAAGGCGGGGCGAGGGGGTCAGAGGTATATCCCCTGTCGCGCTATACTCGGTTGCGCGATTGAAGAGATGGCTGGAGACGTTCGGGAAGGATGCTCCTTCGGAGCGTGTGAACTAGGCGAACGCATGGCAATCGATGGGATCTGGCGCGAACGACGCGGGATGGGAGATGGGCTCGCGTTTGCGCGGGCCCCGAAAGGTCCTGCATCTCGCCCGGATGTTTCCGAGGAGTTCAGGGCCGACATGGGGCTCGCGCCAGCGCGGGGCCACTCGGCATTTGGGCGCCGAGTGCTCGAGGACAAGGTGGCCAACGAGATGCAGGGGAAAGGGGGGGGGGGGGGGGCGCGGGCGGATCGCGCAAATCGTTGCCCGATTCAGCTGTCGGGCCGCCCCAGGCGCCCAGCCGCATCAGTGGATTTGTGGAGCGTGCCGACGCAGGGGCTGACTTAGAGCGCCAGGGGCCTGCGAGGCCTGCGGGGGTGCAGATGGGGCGCAGCCGGTTTGCCGGGAGAGCGTATGCGTAGTTCGCCGCGCAGATGATGCAGCGCGGGCTTTGGATGACGTGTCGGGAAACGAGATTGGCCCAGCGCCTGCGTCAACTGCCCGTGAGGAGCAGACGGATCAGTTCAAGAAGTATGAGGTCTATGGAAAAGGCGAAGCATGAGTAGTGCTAGGTTGTCACTGCTAAAACACCACTAGGCACGAGGTGGATTGACGCCAACAGGGGAGACGAGGCCAATCCCGAGTGCTGGCTCCGGCTGGCGGCACAAATCATCAACCGCAGTTTCGAGGCGAAGAACGTGTTCGCAGCTCCCCCTCCATGAGAAACTCAGAGTCTAATTTTCTTTGTTGCTGCCACCAAGGGCGCAGGGTGTGTAGTCGCGGGGAACGCGAGCAAGGTCGAGTTGGGCGTCGTTGATGTTCAGCGGGCATGCTTGGGCGGCGAGGCAAAAAAGCACGCCTTCCCCATGCTGCCTGAAGAAGATCGTGAACCTGGCATGCGCGGAAAGCAGTTGCAGTCAATGCAACTCTTCGGGCGTTGCTGGCATTTGGGAGTGACGGGTGGGTGGGGGGGGGGGGGGGGGCGTCCAGCGTGGATTTCGCAAATCATGTAAGCCTGTCGCGTCTTGTTAACGGTGCGTGGGGGATGTTTTTGCCGCGCTGGGTAATTGCGTTGGTCTTGATTGGTTCTAAGGAGATTCGCAATGCGGGTGGGTTCGAGCGATGTTTAATCCGAGGCAGGCTCGGGCCAGGACCGGCGTAATCGACGCCGATCAGGGCCTCTAGCCGAGTCGCGCAGTCGAACCGAGACGGGTCATGGCGCGAGGCGGATCGCAGATGGCGCAAATATTTGTCGAGTACTTGGTCTATTCAGCGAGATGTGAGGAGCCCGGGGGGCGGGGGGGGGAGGTCAACATCGGGCGTTATTTTACGTTGTTGTTTTGGGATGTGTCTTCTTAGTTATTTGATTTGTTTGGGAACTGATGCTGTCCTTCTCGCGATATCGTTGGGTGATGGGGATTCCTTCTGTTGCGGATTGCAAATTCTTTTGTTGCGAATTTTACATTGATTCTTTGAGTGGAGGATTGCAAGTTGATTCTTTTTGAGGCGGATGACAAGTTGATCCCCTTGTGTGGTGGATTACAGATTGATTCCTTATGCGGCGGATTACAATTTGATTCCTTTCTGTTGTGAATTGCAATGATATTCCTTTTGTGGAGGTTTGCAGTGGGGTTTCTTTTGTGGGGGATTGCAATGCGATTCCTTTTGAGTAGGGTTGCAATTGGATTCCTTTTGAAACGGATTGCAAATTGATTCTTTTTGCAGGAGGCCCAGCTGGCAGTGACCCAGGGCCCAAAAGGACACCAAAATAAACATTTGAACCGTTGAAAATCTAGGAAATAGTAAGACTTTCAGTCCGTTGTGAGGTTTGATGCCGAACATACATGAAAACGCAGCATGTTCCAGCACCTGGGAGCCCAAACCATATAACAACACAACAGTTTGAACATCGGACGTCTGAACATGCTGCGTTTTTTTTTTTTTTTTTTTTTTTTTTTTTTTTTTTTTTTTTTTTTTTTTTTTTTTTTTTTTTTTTTTTTTTTTTTTTTTTTTTATGAAGTTTGAGTTCCCAGGAGACGGGCAAACCAGCAGTTTTCTTATATTCTTGGTGTCGAACTATCAAAAACGATTGAGAGTCGAACAATTTATTTAATTTTCAAGGATTTATTCTTTTTTTTGGGGGGGGGGCGTCGGTCATTGCCGGTTGGGCCTCCTTCGGCAGTAATCCCCGCAAAAGAAATCTTAGTGTAACCCTCCACAAAAAAAAAGAATCCATATGTAATCCTCCGCGCGAGGAAATCTTAATGCAATCCTCCACGCAAGGAATCAACTTGTAATCTGCCACAAGGGATCAAGTTGTAATCCGCCAGAGAAGGGGGCCTATTGTAATCCGCAACAAACATGAATCCGATTGTAATCCTCCGCGCAAAGAATCCTATTGTAATCCTCCACAAAGGGAGTCCTCGTGTAATTCTGCGCAACAGAAATCCATGTGATACGTGCGTGCCACAAGAGGAATCCACTGAAACGGAAACGAAAAGGAGCCAATGGGGAGATGAGAGGGCGGCAAAAGAGACAATAGGGATCCCGAAGGGGGCCAAGAGGGGGCCAGCTTAGAGCCGCGACGGATCCAACATATAACCAAGAGGGAGCTAAACGAGAAAGCCAGGGGGGGCAAAAGGAAACCAAGAAGAACTGTTTGAAGATTCTCAGAAAAAGAAGAGATTGCTAACGCTTACCGCTGCCCACGATGACTTCCTGAGATTATGGCATGGGGGGAACTGTGTGATTTGTTGTGCGAATTTTTGGGGGGCCGGGGCGCGCGAACGTGAGCTTCCGGGTCGTTTAGCGCAGCGCATCGCTGCTGCGTGTGTAAGTTTCGAAACCGCGTTTAGCATTTTTCCGAGGTATGCGTTTGCCGAGCAATCTGGGGGGGGGGGGGGGCGATTTGTGGGTGCCGTGGGGTGCATAGCGGGCGCATTGCGGGTGCCTTGGCAATGGTATTCTTGGGCCACTTGAAGCAAGTTGTTTTCGTAATCGCACATCTCAATAGCACGTGCAGCATTGTTCGATCAGGTATTTTTTTTGCAATTTGGTGTGGGCGATTTGCGGGTGCCGTTTGGGGCGCCTTTCGGGTGCTTTTCGGGTGCCGCACGGGTGCTTTGCGGGTGCCTTGGCGATGAAATCCACGGGTCTCTTGGGCAAAGCGTTATTTTCCGTGGTCGGACATTTCAATAGCACATGCAGCACGTTTCGATGATATGTTTGTTCCTGGAATTTGTTGTGGGCCATTTGCGGGTGCGTTTTTGGTGTCTTTCGGATGCTTTGTGGGTGCCTTGAAGGGTACCTTTCGGGTCATTTCTCGGGTGCCCTTGCACAAGGGGCCCCTGAGTCCCTGGCGCAAGCAAAACGTTTTAGCGTGTATATTGCTTCTCAGCACATTCCCACTTTGTTGGAGAGTTTGTTTTTGTAGATTTTGCAGGGGCGGTTTGCGGGTGCCTTTCGGGTGCCGTTGCAGATTTCTCTGGGTGCCTTCGAAGTGAGGTTCTTGAATTGTTTGACGCAGATTGTCGGTCTTGCGTTTTACATCAGTTGTACATGCACAAGGGTCTGTTTGGGCCTCTGGGAAGCCCCCCGAGGCCATGGTTGGTCCCGATAATGAACATCAGGAGGAGCAGCTGAGGGAAAATGGGGGGGAAGAGGGATGAGGGAGGCGGAAGAGGACGCGGAGGACGAGGAGGGAGGAGAAAGGATGTGGGGGCAGGGATGGGGGTGAGCACGACGGCGACGACGACGCTCTGATAAGGCTGCCCTGGCATCCTGAGCGCGCGCGCACTTATTGGTTGTCGTTGTGCAGGAAAGAAACCTTCTCAATCAGATCACGCGCTCGAACCGACTAGGTGGCGCAGGGCCGGTCGGGCATGCGGTCCCAGTCTTCAGTTGTGGACCTTGCGCGCTCTATGTCAGCTTCGACCCGAGTGGCATGGGCGAGCCTTGTAAAGCTGGGCAGGTATCTCGCGGGCCTGAACAGGCGTGGATATCAGTACCTGTACCAGGGGCGCGTCAAGGATTTACCGTTGCCGGATGCAAGGGGATGCGTGAACCAAAGAGCGGGCGAAGAGTTTTACGAGGATTTCAGATGGCAATGTCGTGGGGTTCGACTCAGGGAGTGGCGGCATTGTTCTCTGGAGAAGTAGAGTCACGCGGAATGGTGACGGGTGGGTAAATCGCGCGAGGATTGCGATGTTAATTGCAGTGTCGCGTTAAATAGCGATGCCAGCGCGGCCGCTGCCACTGCGGGCCAGCGAGGGCGACGACAAGGCAGACGCATCGAGGTTTGTCGATTGTGGTTGCAAGAGAGGGTGCGACGAGGGGATTTCAGCCCAAGTAGGGACCCATGAGAACCTTCACGCTTTATCCAGGGGTGTGAGCATGGGCGACATAGCCATTCAAGTGGGAGGTGCCAATCAACGCATTGTTTTCGAATCGCACGAGCTGGCGCCTGCTGCGGAGTGTTCGCGTAGCCCATTTCCGGGTTCTAATCGCGCGCCTTTCTGCTGGGAGCTTAGGCGCATGATCTGTTGAGACCTAAGTGTTCGTCTACGCGCGCTATTGAAGATGTGGGCCTCTCTGCGTTGCTCGGCGCTGAGCGAGGCTTTAAATGGCGCATCGCGTGTTAGGGGCCCCCCTTCGCGCGTGCTCCCAAATATGAGTCGCCTCTTGTCTGTGCCACTTGCGCGCGTTGTTCTGATTTCGCCTCTGACTTGCCTTGTTGGGCTGGGGGCCCGACCCTTGACTGCTCAGATGCGCGTTGCTCCATCCCTCCGTCTCTCTATGCTGCCAGATCGGCCGAGGGGGGTGCTCATGGGTGGCGTTGCGACCGGGCGAGAAGAGTTCGCATGTTCAGCAGTCTGGCATCCTGTGAGACGGGGCTCGCCCCGCCATTGCGCGGTTCGTGTTTCATCGGCCCCCCGGATCAGAACGCCCGCCGAATTTGCAGGAGGAAGACCAGAGTAAACCCGAGATGCGTCGACCGGTGCTGGATGCACCTTCGCGTCCCGAGCCCTCTCTTCGCGCGTCCATTCGAGTCATCCTTTCCACTGCGGGCGCCCCCCCTGCATGGCGAGTGACCGTATTTTTCGCCAGTCAGACGAGGGCGCTTGTTGTAAAAAGGATCTTCTCTCTATTTGAAGGGCGCCCAGGGAAGCCCCGTTCTGAGCAGTGCCCCGTCCGTCCTAGCGTTGCGCGACGTCGAAGTTGCGGGGGCATGTCCCGCGGAAGTCTTAGGCGACGGAGTTCTTCGAGGATGCCCGCGAATATTTTGATGAGGGCATGCCCCCCGTCCGCCCGAACATTGCAGGATGCTAACGTCGCTCGCGGGCGCATGCTTCGAAGAAGTCTCGGGCGAGGGCCCCGTTTCGAGCGGGGGGCCGCCTGCTATCCGTGCTAGTTGTTGCGCGACGTGGAGAGCTTGGTAGTCTAGGTCGACGCTGGGTCGCGCGAGCGCGGATGGTGGAGTTTGCATTCGAATGAGCGCGAGGTGCCAGGGAGACCGCGATGCGATGATGACGTCCACCGAGGGGCGTGCCCAGGGGGCTGGTTGTCATATGAGGGCGGCGGCGATGTGCGTCGCCGATCGCGGCTGTAAGTTTACGGGCTTCTTGACCGTGGAATCCTTCTTGAAGGTTCTTCGTCCAATGCCCTCGCCGTCGCGGGCAGGATTCGCCATCCATTCGCGCGGCGCAAGCCGCTTGGAAGCCGAATTTGCGCGGCGACAGGGCGAGGGCTTTCCTGTTGAAGCCGACCCGCCCTCTCGATTTTCTTTGGTTGTGTATAGTAATGGTGCGCGGCGCCAGCAACGCGAGAGCCCCCGGTGGAAACCGTTTGCGGCCCCTGCGTCGACGCGATCTGAATTCATCGGCTCCTTGAGACCTTTTGCGGTGACAGAAACAATGCAGATGAGGGTGTGGATGCTGTAGATGCTGGTGGCGACTGCGGGATTGGGGGCGCTCGGGGAGCGATTGCCGTGTTTGGGGGGCGCCTGTGAGCGTCTTGCACCGGGTCTGAGCGCATCGCGCAGCCCGGGGGGCGCTTGGGTCCAAACTTGTGTCGGCGAGGGATGCCCGAAACACATTGATTTAGTATGTGCTTGCTGTGGGTTAATCTTGCTTTCGGTTTTGTGGGCTCTTCGGGGCACAGGGGCGGGGTCGATGTTGGAGGTTCGCGCGCATGCGCGCGCCGAAACAAATCCACATCGGATGGCGAGGGTTGGGTCGGATGGTTGTGCGCCGATTTTTTTTTTTTTTTTTTTTTTTGGGTTTTGTGTTTTTTTTTGTTGGAGACGATGGTGGAGGTTTTGTCGGGTAGATGTGCGCCGGATAAGATTCGCAATGCGAGGATGGAGGTTATGTCGAGTGGATGTGCGCGTAGTATTATTTGCTGCGCAGGGCGCTGAAGAACGGGCCGGATTGATGTCTGCAGTCGATCATGCTTATCACATAGTGGCAAATTTTGGGCCGTATGAGTGTGTGCCGATTAATATTTGTGAATACATCGTGGTGATGGCTGAATCGTGAGGACACGACAGGATTTGTTGCATAGGATTGTAAACTTTGGGTCGGATGGATGCGCGCCCGATTGCTGTTTTTCATATGTTGGTGGGGTTGGGTCGCGTGAGCGTGCGCGGCGCAAAAGCGAGAGCTGCATTTTTTCAAGTGGACATGGTCTCAACCATGGGAGCTGTTGCGCGCGTTTTTTACGGCGATGTTGCGGCGCCTCGGCGAAAACCGCATTTCAAAAACGAGCCGGCATCCATCCATCTTGTAAGCAGTCTTAAGTTTTTAGGGAGAAAGTGTGCGGCCCCAGTGCTAAATCCACATTCCAATATCGACCTGGTCTCCATTTTTGGAATTGTGGGAAATTTCAAGCTTCAGGATCCGTTGGCGACGAAATTTCATGTGCGACAGCCCCGCCCTTCGGACACGTCTGGTAGTGCGACGGGGGAGTTATTGTGCGGAGGTTGGATGGAAAATGACGAAGACGAAGAGGTCGACGTCGACCACGATGACCAAGCGATGATGACCCCGCCTTCCCTCCCTCCATGCACCGGTTCCGTCAGTCGTTCCCCCCCCGCCCCCTCCCGCCCTTTCCCGTCAAGAGGACCCAACGGCCTTCGGCACGGCGGCGCGACGGAAGGACCAGGACGGCGGGCATGCCGTCAGCCCCCGAGGTGAGCGGACGCCGCGCGGCAAGGCGCCGCCGCTGCCGCTGCCGTCGCCGTCGCCGTTGCCGCTGCCGTCGCCGTCGCCGTCGCCGTCGCCGTCGCCGTCGCCGTCGCCGTCGTCGTCGCCGTCGCCGTCGCCGTCGCCGTCGCCGTCGCCGTCGCCGTCGCCGTCGCCGTCGCTTCGTCGTCGTCGTCGTCGCCGTCGCCGTCGCCGCCGCCGTCGTCGTCGCCGCCGCCGTCGTCGTCGACGCCGCCGCCGTCGTCGTCGCCGCCGTCGTCGTCGTCGTCGTCGTCGTCGTCGTCGTCGTCGTCGTCGTCGTCGTCGTCGTCGTCGTCGTGGTCGTCAGTGTTGTCGTCGTCGTCGTCGTCGTTGTCGTCGTCGTCCTCGTCGTCGTGGTCGTCAGTGTTGTCGTCGTCGTCGTCGTCGTCGTTTGCGTTGCTGTCGTGGTCACTGTTGCCGTCGTTGTCGTCGTCATTATTTTCGATCGCAGCGTTGCCATCGTCAGTGGTGCCGTTGCTGCCGGCTCTCCGTCGTGGCCGTCAGTGATGCCGCTCTTGTCGTCGCCAGCCTCCTCGTCAGCGCTGCCGCCGTCAGCGTGGACATCGGCATGGAGTCCCCGGCAAGTGCTTGCAGCTGGGGGTTCGTGCCTCTCTTCCGGGGCAGCTGGGTCCCACTGCCGCCCCAGCCGGCCTGGGGCCGTTCGTCGCCGCCCGGCGCCGCCGTCCGTCGCCGCCGCGATGCTTCGAATCGGTTCGCGTTGCTTCGCATCGCCTCGCATTGCCTCGCACTGCTTCGCACTGCTTCGCACTGCTTCGCGTTGCTTCGCATTTCTGTGCGTTGCTTTGCGCCGCACAGATTGCGTCGCACAAATTGCACCACCCAGACCGCACCACGCCGCGTAGACTGCAAGGCGTCGATTGCAAGGAATCACAGTTTGGGGTCTACGCTGGTTGATCAACATACATGGAAAAAGGTCCTGCGTGCAATCTCGCCTCGACCGAGAAAGTGGAGCCCGCGCTCGAGCTTCGGATTGGGTCCCAGTCCAGGCTCTTGAACGCCCAGCTGCGATGACAGCGGATCCTGCTCGATACTTCTTCACATAGGGGAACGAACAATAACATGAACTTAACAAATCGGAGGTCCGCGCGCATTTCTCGGATCGGCGTTCGACGCCCCTGGCGGCGCTTCTGGCGCCGCCATTGGCGCTCTCCGCGCGCCAGGGAGGGGGGTCAGCGCCGATCAGAGAAATCCGCGCGGACCTCAGAGTTTCTATGTTTATGTCATTGATCGTTCCCCTATCATAACTTCTTCCGAGGCCCTGACCACAGAGGCCCCCGAAACTCTGGAGGTTGACGCCTTCGCCCGAGGCTTCCTCGCAACTCGGTCAGGTTGGCGAAGGCCCAACCGTGACAGCAGCGGCTTCTGACCTGCACTTCCTCACAGTGTACCCCGACACGCCCTGGCTACTCTGAGTTTCTTAATAAGCGTCGGGGGGGCGTCACCCCCGCCGACAGCCCCACATCGACCCCCGTCGCGGGCAGCTACCGCGCGCAGAAGGCGCTCTGACCCCTGTCGCGGCGCGACGACGAGGCGAGGTTGACCCCCGTCGGGGGGGGTACCCCCCTCGCTTAACCCAGAGTAGGGAGGCTTCCAAATTCGTAGAATTCAATCTAGGTGGCGAAGGCCCAACTATGACGTCAAACGGCTCCTGCTCGGTACTGCCTCGCAATTTACTGCCACGATCCTTGGTTGGATGCTTTCCCTCACTCAGGAAAGGCGCTCCATGCTGAGTACTTCTCCCTGGAGCTGGCGTGAACAGAAGACCTCCCCTCAATGTGGGTGGTTCATAGACTTCGAGGGGGAGTGTAAGGGGAGGGGGAAAAGCAAACGAAGGTCACCGCAGCTTGTCGAAATGCATGCCTGCAACATGGCTGTCATTGTTGTTGTCAATGTCGTCGGGCGGAAGGGAGGAAAGGACGAGGAGGAGCAGGAGCAGGATACATGAGGAGGCTGAGGTGGATGAGGAGCAACAGCAGGAGCAGTATGGGGGGAGGCGGGGAGCAGTAGGCTGGAGTGGTGGAGGAGGGGCAGGAGGACGGGGGTGCAAGAACTCTCACTCTTTAAGAAAAACTATTGTTGATCCCCCTCACTGGTGCACATGATATTTTTCAATTGAAATGCCCCCTTCCCCTTGGGGCTCGAACCATGTTTTTAAACTGGGAAGGTCTTCGTGCTCAAACTGCGTTGTTGGGCGCCGAGGTGCAGCATCAACGGCTTCCGCTTGATTCATCATTATGATTTATTCCCAAATCGCGTTCTCGCGCGGGACTTCTTCACAATGTATGCATGAACCTCACTTTCGCGTGGGACATCCTCGCAATTCATTCAGACGCCGCGCCTCGACACTCAGGAGTCACGCTCTCGCTTTGGCCTTTCTCACGATTCACTGGGGATTCGCGCTTTCGCTCGAGGGATCCTCGCGATTCGTGCAGGGCTTACGCTTCAGCACCCCGCCCTCTTTGGGGCGCCTCGAGGGGGCCTCTGGGGAGATTTTTGGGCCTTCTTGGTGGGAAAGGCTCGAAATATATGTTCGTATCCCCCACTCTTCAGTCCTTCATTGGCCGTCTTGGGGGCCGTCTTGGGGCCCTCTTGGGGTTCATGGGCCGTCTTGGAACGGTCTTTGGGCCTCCTCAGGCCGTCGTGGACGCTGGGAAAACGAAACAGGCGAGCTTACACCAAATGTGCGTTCTCCGATGGGAATGGAATGATTTTGCTTTTCTAGCCCTGTCGGCGATCCTCTGGAATCACTCTGAGGCCGTGTTGGATGCGTCGTGGGCCGTCTGGGAACCATCTTGCACTGTCGTGGGGCTACCTTGGGCTGTTTCGGCACTCTCTTGGACGGTCTTGGCGCTATGCTTGGGTCCTCTTTGTCCCGTCTTGGACTCTTGGAGCTTCCGGAGGCTCCCGGAGAAGCGATGGCGACGCTCATAGGCACACGGGGGGGGGCCTCGACGTCATTTTGGGCCCCAAGGGAGGGGGAAACGGGGGGGGGGAGAGCCGAGCATCTCACGCGCTTTGTCACCTCTTGCAAGCGGGGTTTCAGGCACCCTGACCGTCGGAAAAAATGTGAGCGTTTGCTCAGATGACATCTGAAAAGTTGGAAGTTCTGAGCCTGCGCCTCCTGTGTCCGCTGGAGCCCCAACGTCCCCGCCATCATCGGAGGAGGTTGATCTCCGAGTCGATGCGGCGGGGGCCGCTCTGGCATGAACTGCTCAGCTCTGCGATGTGGCGGCCGCCCTTCGACACGAAGAAGCGTTGGCCCCACCTCACCGTTCTCGTGGTGATCATGGGGGGGGGGGGCTGAGTCGGGTTCGGGTTCGGACTCACAGTCGGTGCCCGCAACAGGCGCCTCTTCTGCTGTGAAGCGCCCAGACCTGCCCACCGCAGTAAGTCTGAGCTGCAGTGTTCTCTTGCAGCTGGATACCCGCGGGCAACAGAAATCCTCCTTGACTTTCCGTCGTCATCTAGTTTTCTCCCCTTCATTCCTCATACCCACCTGCCGACGTCTCCTCATTTCCTCTGTCTCCTCGTTTCCCCCCCTCGTCCCTTCTTCCCCCTCCCCCCCTGTTCGTCCCCCCCAGCCCTCTCCCTCGTCCTCCCTCCCTCCCTACTCGTCTCCTCTCCCCTCTCCCTCGCCTCCTCCTCCCCCCCCCTCCTCCGCCTCCGCCTTGGGGCCACGTTCAGTCTGAACGTCGGGACCTCCCTGGAGGGCGACGCCGAGGCCTGAGATGGCCAGCGCCCACCGCCAGCAGGCCCGAAGGAGCAGGGACGTCGTCCTCGGGGAAAATCGCGAAGGTTCTCCCTTCCCCCCTCCCTCTTTTTTGCTCTTTTTCCCTTCTCGACCCCCCCCTCCTCCGCAGCTCGGCGAGGCGTGGCCGCTGCTGTCCGCGAGTCTCCGCGCCGTTCCCGAGGCGCGTCCACGGGGGTGGGGTGGGGCTGAAGAGGGAGGGCGCGAGGATGCGGAAATGCGGAAATGATCAGGCGATCGCAAACATGGATCAAGGGGGCGTGGATCAGCGACGGGTCCCGTTTCCATGGGAGATCGCGGATTTCCGCCGCCGAGCGAGGCGGCACCGGCCACATTCTGGGGAGGGCATCTCCCTCGATCCATGGATTTGGCGACCGCGCGCCAAGTCCATGGATCGCTCATCCATGTTGGCGCGCTCCCGAAAGGAAGGAGGGGGAGGAAGAGGGGGGGAAAACGAGGAGGAAGAGGAGGAAACAGAATATGAGGAGCAGGTGAGGGGGAGAAGGTGAGGGGGAAGAAGAGGAGGAGGCTCAGGGCCGTCAGCCTGGGCAGTGCAGCGCCGACCTCCTCGTCGGCTTCTCCTGCCGGCCGCGGGCACGCGGTCGAGCCTCCTCGTCGACGCCCGTCTACGCGTCTCGGGCCGAACGAAAGGGGGGGATAGGGAAAGGGGGGCTACGAAATCTGCTGCATGCAGCTGGTTTCGGCCCCGCCGCCGGGCCCATTCCTCGATACATGGGCGCCTCCCGGCGCCGGGAGGCGCTGGGAACATCAGCTACGTGGGCTGATTCTCTGCCCTGCCCTTTGCTATCCCCCCCTTCCGTTCCTCCCGAGCGTTGGCGATCCAGGAGCCGACTTGGCGCATTGCGTCGAGGAGTCGCTTGTGCTCCGCGTGGGCCTACTCGGGGAAGGGATAACGCGCAGCACCCTATTTCGCGGCCACATCCGCGAAGTCGTTGCCGACCTTGTCGGCGCTGCCGCCTGCCTCCAGGTACGCCTGGTGGCCCTCGGACCACGTGACCTTCAGGCTCTCCGAGAGGCTGCCCAGGTCGTCGATGGCGCGCCAGAGCTGGCGCCACAGGTCCACGCTCTCGCGTCGGACTTGGCTGCAGTGCTCCTTGCCGTACACTAGTACTTCGACAATGCCGAGACAATCCGTTTTGATGTGCATCGGTCAGCGCCCATGCTTCATCGCCTGGAGTACCGCGTACAGCTCACTTCGTTGGACTGTTTGCTGGGGTGCGGGCAAGGGGCCCAAGGCCATCCCCGTGAGGCGTCTGCCGTCCAGGATGGCAATCCCCCAGCCTGCGCTGCTGGCCTCTGGCCAGTACAGTGGGCTCCTGGCGGAGCCATCAGTGTGGATCACGCCAGTGGTGTCCCTGGTCTGGCCGCCCAGGCAGTATCACCATCGCTGCGTATCCATCGGCGGTGGTACGTCTGGCAGCACGGCCCCGGGGAGCAAAGCGCGCGTGAAGAAGGGGTCATTCTGTGCCGCCTCGCGCGCCATGTGCAGTATGGTGCCATTCACTGCCTGCCTTCGTATGTCGTCCGTGCTGGGGCACATCCAGCATTTGTGATGAAGGTCGCCGCGCTGCTCTTGGCAGCAAAGGCAATTCGGGGAGTCCACGTCGCCTATGGTGTGGAGGCGCCGCTGCGACCACTGGGCCCCTATGACCGTGGACCGGAGCCCTGCCCGCGCCTTGGGTTTCATGTGCCACCTGTCGGCCTCAGGTGGAGCATGAAGAAGTGCTGCATTCGGCTCGATCCAGTGCCCCTTTGGATTCCGCGGTGCCAGTGGAAGTTCTGGTGCGAGTTATTTCTTTGCAGCCCACTCCTCCCATTTCACTGACTCGAAGCTACGTCTCGCCATGGCGCCGACCCAGGGTGGCGACGCATCTGTCAAGTTGAGGGTCGTGCCGCTGCCCGTCTTCCAAAGGGTGGCCGAGCGCGCGCGCCATCCCAAGTGGTGAAGGTTAAGTATGGCTGCGCCCGCAGGGCCCGCCACCTTGCTCAAAGGCGCCGTCGTCGCCAGTGACGTGGACTGCAGGTGCCGGGCCTGCTCAAGGACGTGGAGGGTGATACTTTGGTCAAACACCATCCGCGCCCAAGTGTAGATGGGCCCCACCGTCGCCATGGAGTCGGGCATCTGGCGAGCCGCATCTTCGAGCAATGAAGCCAGACAAGTCGAGTAAACCGTCGGTGTCTTGCTCCAGCCCTTGCGCACCACGTTGGTCATACAGTGGGAACCCATGCCTGCCCTTGGTTTCTTAGGTTTCGATGGTTTTGCTATGGAAAGCGTGACGTTCCTACACCCAAACTCAATCGACGTCCTGGGGTCTCAGGGTTGGGTTTCTTGTGGGAGGTCTCTTGTGGACTGGCCTCCACTGTAGAGGTGATAGCTGTGGGAGGCGCACCCACGACGTGAAGTCCGCGTACCATGCCAGGCGCTAGGCACGGCCTGGCGATCCTCTCGGCCAGCTTGTTGAGGAGGAGGAGGAGGAGGAGGAGGAGGAGGAGGAGGAGGAGGAGGAGGAGGAGGAGGAGGAGGAGGAGGGGGAGGGGGAGGAGGACGAGGAGGACGAGGAGGACGAGGAGGAGGAGGCGGAGGAGGAGGGAAGACTGCGCCCCCGCTCTGGGCCCCTCTCTGAAGTATCCCCCCCGAGGCGGCCGACGAGGACAACGAGGACGCTCGGCTGCGCGCCCTGCAGGTCCACGCCCTTGTCCTCCTCCGACCTTCTCGCGGGTAGAGGCCAGGAGAAGGGATGAAGGTGAGGAGGAGGAGGAGGAGGAGGCGGGGGCGGGGGAGGGAGGAGGAGGAGGAACAATATCTCATCAGGACGAGGGGGAGGAGGAGGAAGGATGATCGAGAAAAGCGAGGATGAGGCGGAGCTGATGAGGCGAAACGGATGAGGAGGAGTAGTTGCCCCTCCTGCTGTTTCCCGTCGTCGCCGTTGTCACTCTTCCCCTTCTCCTCCTCCCCTTTGCAATGGCATCATGATGCATTCGAGCACTTTTGGAGCGTGTTTCTTTATTGCTTTGAGCATAGCAGGCGTTATAGCCCCCGCCCCCCCCGTACAACGTAACGCCCCCCCCCCCCCCGTCGGTGCGCCCCGGGCACAGCCGCCGTGCGCATCGGGATCCGCATAGGCGTCCGCATAGGAGTCCGCACAGGGGTCTGGTCCGCAGTCCTCGTCGTCGTCGTCGTCGTCGTCGTCGTCGTCGTCGTCGTCGTCGTGGTCGTCGTCGTCGTCGTCGTCGCTCGTCGCTCATCGCTCATCGCTCATCGTCCTCGTGCGCGCGGTCGCGGCTGGAGCCTGTTGAATTCCGGGCCGATGACGGCCGTCATCTGGGGGGGGGCGGGGCCGAGGACGTCGCGTTTCGCGCCAGCAGTTTGGGAATACCAAGGAATGACCGATGACGGGTAGCAGCAATGTAGGTGGCGATCCGCATAACAGCGCTCGTGTACACCACAGTGCCTGCCTGCACCACAGCGCCTGTGTACACCGCGCAGCCTGTGTACACCACAGCAGCCGCGGGCAACGCATCGCCAGTGTATGCCACAGTGCCTGCGGGCACCACTGCGCTTGTGTACACCACAGCGCCTGCGTACACCACATCAGCCGTGCGCAACACATCACCAGTGCACACGTTTATGCAGGTGGCGAATTCAAGCGCGCTCGTGGCCGTGTGCGTGAGCTGCTGCTAACGCGCATGGGAAACATAATCGTCTTAGGCGACCCCCCAGGCCCATTTAGCCCCCCACAGCGATACTTCCGTAGCTGTGCGTTCTGGCTGTTTGGAAAAAAAAACAGCATCCCGCCCGCCGCGCGCGCGCGCCCTCCCCGGGCGCGCCCTCTCGGCCGGCCGGCCCTCTCTCACCCATAGGGGCAACCTAAGCTTAACGGAAATTCACACAGCACTCATAGCGTGGAAGGCTACACCCCCTACTCAACTTTCCCGAGGACGAACTTGAGCAAGAGCCTTCCAGGAAATAATGAAAAACAATGTGTCAATGTGGTTAACGATGTGCCAATGCCATCGAAGGACTGGCGAAATACCGGTTATCAGCCGAAGGTTCCGACTTCGACGAAAGTGGTTCTACCTGATGGAGGGAATGTGTTCCATTCTGTGGGATGCACGTCCTCATAAAAAAAAACCACGCGATGAAAAGATGAGCGCGTAAATTCCTGATTCCGATTCCGTCGGCGAGGTCGAAGAGTTGCGCCCGCGTCCTCCCGACGAGATATCCTGGAACCCTTCGTATGCAGAAGGGCCTCGTCCAAGTGCGCCGAGACCCAAGAACAATATCATCTCCCAGCAAGAACATGAAGGAGATGAAGGTGATGACCTCGCCCCGCTCGATGGCCGCATGGGCGCTCCCGAGCAAGTGCCGAGTGGCGACCGCGGCGTGGAGACCATATCATATGAGAATTTCTCTCGCAGATCTTTGCCTGCACCGCTTAGTTGCCATAGGGGCCAGGGGCCGCCTGTTGAGGGGCGCGGGGCCCATGGCCCCGCGTTCCCCGCCCCGCTGGGCGATCTTCCGCAGCGCGGCGCGCTGTTGTCGCCCATGCGTGGCCCGGATGCGGCGACCGCATCAGATGGCTCCCTCTGGCGGCACTTGGAGGGCGTCGCGGGCGAGGAGTTCGCGGGCGACGTTGTTCGACCAGCGAACAAGCAGTGGCGAGAACCTACCAGCCTTTCGGTTACTTCGCCTCTTGGAAAGCGAAGCAGGTTTGGCGATGCCCCGGAGCAGTGCCCAATGCTCGCTCCAGGGGGGATGCCCGGGAGCTATGCCCTGGGGGCCCCCGGGCGGACTTCAATGCTTGAACCCCTTGATCTGCGCGCCCGCTCGCCCCGAAAGAGCAGCGCGGAGGGAGGCAGGCCCAGGGCTCCAAGGCCGCGATCAGAGGTGTCGACCTTGTCTGACTTGTCGAGAAGATCGAGCACCTATAGCGTGCGGATCAACGCCAAGTGTGCCAGTTTTGGCTCCGGGTGTGCTGACGTGCCTGAGTCGCGGTGTCCTGGCCTGCTGGGCCAGTGTGACAATCCCGTCTGCTTTGGATGCCCCAAAATTTTTGACCTCTGCAATCTCAACTTCCCCTGCCCGGCTTGTGCGGCTCCTAGTTCGCGCGAGTGCGCTGGATTGCGTGTCGATGAGTGGCGATGAGCAGAGGGCTGCAAGTGGCGCGAGATATATGGAAGCCAGGGACCGAGATCTAGCTGATATGCGCGAGCAGCTGAGGTGATCAGCTCCGACAGCAGGAAGTCGCTGCCCTCCAGTTGGGGAGGGGCCGGGGGGCCATGGCGAACGCTGCGCGCACCCTGGGGGAGCGAAAGCAGGCTGCAACGGCGGCGGAGATATGCGAGCTAGCAAACAGGCTCGAAAACGCCGCCGCCCCCGAGCGCCAGGCGCATCTTCGCGAGCAGAACAAGGCGGAAGAAGCGAGGCGTGCTGTCCGGGGGGCTGGCGAGGCCCAGCGAGTGACGATGGCGCAGGCCGCCGCGGAGATGCAGGCAGCGGAGAGCCAGAATGCACAATGGCGGTAGAAGCCGCCGCTGCCCTGCGGCAGGCCGAGGCAAACTGGCTCGTCGCGGATGAGAGCTATGCTCGGTCCGAGGCAGAGAAGCTACGCGCTCGCGAGGAAGCGCGGCGAGTTGAGTTGATGAAGAGAAAGTCGCAGCGCAGAGTCTTGCGGCGGAGACGTAGGCTGCACAATTGATGATGAAAAAGGAAGCAGAGCGATTTGATTTATAATGCCGCAAATTTGACCAACGTCAGATACAGTGGCGCCCGACAGGAGCGTCTTCTTCAGCGACCGCGGGCACGGGTTCTTCGACCCAGGTGAGTTCGGCGACGGCGTCCGCTGCTCAGCCGCTGGCGCCGGGTGCGGCTGGGCGGCCGCCAGCGCGTGGGGGCCCAGGCCCGCGTCGTCACATGGGGGATCTCAGGTGTTCCTTATGCTTCGCGGTGGCGAAGCGCGATTGCCCCAAGTGCAAGATAGGCTTTTGTGGCGACCATTCTGCGAAGGGCGATGAGGCGCGCGCGCGCGCTGCTACGGGGCGAACTCGACGGCCAAGGGGAACGGGGAAGCGGAGAGGCCCCAGGAGAAAGAATGCGAGGAACGACAGGCAATAAAGACACATCCGGAACACAACGCCGCTGCATCTATGCCGAGAGTTCCGTCTCGTGACCGCTCGCATCGGCCTAGTCGCGCCTTGGGCTATGCCTCAGGGAGTGATGGTCGACGAACCGAGAACGCTGAATCCAGTGGGCTTCTTGGTTTTGAGGAGACGGCAAGAGCTGCGAATGAGAAGCTAAGTGAACGTCTCGAGCTGGCCATGCAGCGTGAAGAAGATAGCGCCAGGATGCGTGCCGAACGAGATGTGAGGACCCAGGAAATGCGCGAGGAAAGGGCCGAAGCTGCTGTCAATGCAGACAGAACAGAATCGGCGGCAGTTAGAGTCTGTGCCGCTACACTTTTTCCAGGATAGTCACCTCCACCACCCGGGAGTTTGCCGAGCACATTCAAGAACAAAGACAAGGAACATGAGTCACCCCCCCGGTGGAAGGCACCGGGCTCTGACGCGGCGGCGGCGGAGATGACGGCGGCGATGATGGCGACGACGATTGCAATATTGGGGACGATGGATATTCGACGCCTGATGGAGAGGGGGTAACAATCCAGATCGCCGGCGCTAGCGTGGCGGATGGCCGCGCGGAGGTGAGTCGCCAGGTGGGGGCGGCGGGGGCGGCGATGCCCCCCCGTTTCCGTCGGTGGACTATGTCCCGGCTGTGCCATGCTGGAATGATGCGGGCAGGACGGATAAGCTCGCGTTGGAAGCGATTCCAGATGGTGCTGAATAGCAGCGCTGGATGTGCAACGTCGTCAGGACATTGGTTTGTTGTCTCAGCATTGCGAATGGGGCCGTCAGCTGAATGTCGAGCGCGTTCGACGCGAAGAATGTTCACGCAAAGGGGCTGAAAGATTCTGGCATCTTCACCGGGCTCGACTTGACGATAGCAGCTGACGCAATGTCCAAGGTCAACAAGATAATCAGTGACAGGCGGTCGCCATCCCAATTTCGCCACCTTGCGAGCGAGATTGAACGATTGGATACCGCATCGCAGGCCGCCAGGTGCATGATGAAGGGTCGTGGTGTTTTGCGCGTGATTGCCGTGCGCGTGACCGCCGGGCAGGATCGTGGCCAGGCGTATGCGTGCGCAGATCTTATGGGGATAGCGAGCCACGGTGCAGGCAAGGAAGCGGATGCCGACCTGCTCCGCTTCTACGATGAGTGGGCAAGGACGCCGGGCGAGATGGAGGACCTGGACTCCTTCCTTTCGCCCAGCTATACAGGAACAAGTCTACCGCCAAGCGCAGACATACTCTTGCACGCAGTGCGCCCTCGTCATCTATGATCGTATCAATGATGATCGCGGGGCGGGTGTGACATCTGGCGAACGAATGGCCGCTGTCCAAGGACAGCGACTTCATGCGCGCAATCGAGAAAAGGCAGTCGAAGACAATGAACTCGCGCGGTCTCCCCGTTGGTGGCGACGGGGTCGAAGGAGCGGGAGGCTGGGCTGGCAGGGGGGGCCAACGCCTGTGCATGAAGGGCGGTCGCCTTAAGAAGTGTGTCGTTGGCAACAAGTTTCTCCATGGCAAATGCCCATGTGCTCGGGCACAGTGTCAATGCCTGCGCCCGAAAGGATGTGGGGGTTCTGCCGCCATGGCCCAGGCCGCGCTTGTTCAGTCGGGCAGAGACGGCGGAACACGGCGGCGGAAAGAAGCATAATCTTCATAATGGAGGGGGTGGCGAGGATAAAGGTGGCGACCGCGGCAGGCGCCCAAGAACGCCAGTCCGATCGGTCTATGGGCGGCGGCAAGGGCCGTGGCCGGTCGCGGAGTCGCACCTCCGATACCTCTTCCAAGGAGAATGGCCTCTGCAATGCATCTAGCCGCGGAGCTTTCCCCTTGTCTGCCGAGAAGCGCTCTCGCGACCATCGTCAATCCACGCTGGGTGAGAAGCTTTCTCGTGGCAAGTGCGAGGCGCGCATGGGCAAGATCGGAAACGTCCTTCCTTATGGGCGCAGCAAGGAACAGACGTCGGCCGCAGAGCAGAATCTGAAGAAGAACGCGGCGCCGGCGCAGGGAACTGACAAGGATATGGCGAAGGGAAAGGGCACTGCAAAGTAGAAGCGACAGTGCTGGAGACACCTGGCCGGGCAGACATGTCAGTTTGGCAAGGGCTGCTGGGGCAGGGGGAACGCCCCCAGGCGTCCGTGGCCGGAAAGGCTGGCGCGCGGCGACTATGTCGCCGGCGTCGGGCTGGGCGGTGCCTCGGCCGATGTTGCCGCCTTCCCGTGAGAATGGGGGCGAATGTGTTTGCCGCTCCCGCATTCTTTTCGTTGGATCAGGATTCCAAACGCCGCCATTTGGCGGAGACGGGCCGAGCGCGGATGGCCGTGCGTTTAGACGTGAGCATGTTTGCCTAGTAGCGCCGGCGAGGGCGCAGAGTGGGAAGAAGGATTTCCCGCGTGTGAACATGCTTCAACAACGCGGTTGCCTGCGCGAGGCGTGCTCCGGCCAGTGGGCGGCGCGCGGCGCGCGTAGGCCATGGCGCGCTGCAGCCAGCCGCGTGGGCCTTCCGGTCGAAGAGGAAATGGCCATGTCGGTCTCAAGTGCACGAGGGAAGCCTTTCAAGTTTGACCCTCGGTGGGCTGCGAAGCGCGGGCGAGGAGCGGGGGTCCAGGTGCAGCAGTCATTTGATGACGCTGTGGCGCTGGAAAGAAAGGTCTGGCGCGCGAGGGCTGGCTGGGGGCAGCAATCAGACGGCGAACTCAGCGATGCCAGCAGCAGGCATGACGGCGACTCTTGCTGCTGTGTTCGTGAGGAAAAACGCCGCGCCACGAGGGGGAAGAAGTCGAACGCCGTTCGTCTTGGGTCGATGAGGCCCATCGTCGATGCGGGATGCGGCGCGAGCCTGATATCTGTCAAGTGTTTGCGTGAGGCAGGGATGGTCGACGGCGTCTCTCCGTTGGCCGCTCCCATCGCCCTGGGCGCTGCGGGCAGTCAGTCGAAAGCCCTCGGTGCGGTCAAGGTCGCCAGCGGCAAGCTGAGCAAAGGGGGGATGGGGGCGATTGTTGCGCCGGAGACTCCGAGCGTGATTTCAGTGGGCGAGCTCTGCGTGGGCCGCGGTTGCAGTTTTCACCGGGCAACCGGCAGGGCGCCGCGCCTATCGCTGCCACGGGGAAGTAGGTCGGAACTCTCGGTGGAGGGCAAGATTCCCCATCTTACCATGAACGGCGGAGGGGCCTTGGGTCAAGTAGACGAGGCAGCTCCCGCCCGCTCGTCCGGGCTTGAACGGGGGGCGTTTGCGGAGATCGGCGGGGGGTCTAGCTTGGGTGACCCTGGCGTGCTTGGTGGCCTTGCGCCCTTGGCACTATGGCGCCGAGCAGCCCTTGAGCTGCGCTCGCGGAAGGTGACGGCAGAAGACTCCTACGCGAATGGCAAGCTGGATGTCCGATCGGATTGCGCCTTAGGGCTTCTGGCCACGGTCGACGCATTGGCGGCGCAGTCTGGCAGATTCACTTACTTTTACTTAGAGCCCCACGTAGCGGCGAAGTCAGGATGGAACAGCGCGGACACTGGCTTTGTCGGCGGCGAGAACACGAAGGCGAGCCATATCGGGGGCAGGGCAATGCGATGTCGCGCGACGGTGGTGCCCTCGCCAGGAGATGAAGGAGCACTCGATGCGGCGCCCGAGTGCCCGGGAGCCGCGGATGTAGCCGACGACCCTGGCGACGACCCAATCGGGGGCGCAGGGCAAGAGGGGGCGTCCAAGTATGGGCGTCTCCGACGCGAGGCAGCTTCATGCCGACACTTGCTTACTCATCTGCCGAAGAACTTGTTTTCTTCGACGTGCCAGTGGGCAGAGATTCTGGGCTCGCAACGAATGCGTGATGCTAATAAGGCGCTTGCATGCAGATGCGACCATATCCGGAGCCGAAGCAGTTTGGGGGGCTGTGCGCCAGGTGGCACTTGTTCGCGGCTGACGTGCTCTCTCTCTCTCTCTCTCTCTCTCTCTCTCTCTCTCTCTCTCTCCTCTCTCTCTCTCTCTCCTCTCTCTCTCTCTCTCTCTCTCTCTCTCTCTCTCTCTCTCTCTCTCTCTCTCTCTCTCTCTCGGGGGGGGGGGCTCTACGGGGGAACTTCGTGCGCGGCGCTTCGCGGCCAGTGCGCCGGCTTCCTGGCCAGCCAGGGCGCCCGCGACACGTCGGCGGAGCGCGCAGTCGATTTCTTCGTGGACCTAAGGGCGCCCGCCGAGATGCTGGAATTCATGTATGCGGACGCAGCCCCTGAATTGAAGCGGGCTTGCAAGTCGTTGAACGCGCGCCCCCTGGGTGAGTCCATGGCGGCTCACGACTTCACGCAGCCCGCGAACAAGACGCGTATCATAGTCACTGAGAAGGCAAACGCCGCTGTCCAGGACGGGGCGAGAACTCGCCCCATGGGTTTCTGGTCCCGCATTGGGTGCATGCCGTGCTTTATTTTGCTTATGTTGCAATGCGCAGGAGAGAGATGCGGGTGGATCTGCGCGGGAAAGAAAGATGGTTCCTCATTCGGCGGGCCCTTGGCGCCTTTCGGCACTGCCGCGGGGGGCGCCCCCTGAGTCCCGCGTCGAGCGGCCCGAGACAGGCCCTCGGACAAGAGTGGGTAGATACTTGGGCTGCGTCCACCATGCGGGGGGGCGGGCGGGCCCCGACCACTGCTGCGTGCCAATGGAACAGCTTGGCGGACTAAGTTTTAACGCGGGAGTGAAGGAAGACGGGCGGGGGCAAATTAGTCGAGAGATCGGGGCAGGTCTGGGCCGATATCCGCGCAGAGGCGGTCGTTGAGACGGGCCAAGACGGCGCGGCGAATAACGAGCCTCTTCGAGCTGCCGTTCACTTCCAGTTGCGAAGGGCTCACGACCTTGCGTCTATGACGGTGCCGTCGGTCGATCTGGGAGATCTGTTGTGTGGTGGGGGCGTTCCTGAAGGCGAACTAGAGGCCCCAGGGCGGCGGCCAGTCGCCCGGGGGGGCGCCCGCGTCGTCGAGCGGATCAGCTGGGGGCAAGGCTGTGGTCGAGGTGCTTCCGCCTCCTGCCCGTGGCGAGGGGGCAGGAGAGGCAGTTGTGGGGGGGCAGGGGGCGGCGGGCGACGAAGGCCCCCCCCCCTGCTCCGCCGCTGCCCGCGGGAGTCAAGCGGAGAGCTGTGCATCCTTCTAGCGCGGAGGTCAGAATTGCAAGACAATCGCATTTTCCTGCGGCCCCGGAGAGGAGCCAAAGCACTGGCAGATCATGGCGTGAACCACCCAGAACCTGCAGACGGGTGAGTGCTTCGAGCGCAACGTCGTTACTGTTGGAATGACGCGTGAAGAACTGAGCTATAGCCTCTACCGTTGACGGGGAGGGCTGCGGGGGCGCAGATGCGCGCTCTGTTTTGTTTCGACCCGCGGTGCCGGGCTCCAGATAATTACCGTGGAGACGGAAGATCCCGAATGCGGGAAGGTTTTGTTGAGGAGAACGCAGAAGGACTCGACGAATCAATGTGTTCATCCAGCACGGTGGCGGAAGATGGGGGGCCCGGCTAGGGCAGAGGCGATAGCTGGTTTTAAAGCAGAGAGAAAAGGGTTCCATGGACTCGAGGTTCCGGGCCCACATGCTAACTTGCTCCAGGAAGTCGGCATCGCCATTCGATGATGACTCTCGCGCCGACGCTGCAGGGAGTGCCACGGGCGGCGGCCGCCGTGAGACGCTGCGTTCCACGCATGCCCTTGAGTTTGCAAGATGCGCGCAGTTTTCAGCTCTGAGAGAAGGAACTGGAGGTGCGATCATGCAACGGCCCGATCGCGGACAACTGTGATCGATGCGAGGAATCCGCTCGCCATCTCGTCGAAGTGGGTCGCGGACATGTCTGCCGCTGCCTGCGCGGCTAGGCCAGTGACGAAGGTCGAGGCTGCAAACAGCGAGGGGGCAACTGCGGCTTTGAAGAAGGAATGTGAGCGGTTTTGAGAAATCAACATGCGGGACGAGGGCAGGTAATGGAGCTAAGCTAAGTGCGTAGGTCGATGGGGGGCAAGACTTTCCATATCGGGAGGCTCTTTGCTGCGCTTGCTGAGCTGAGCGCGGACCTGCACTGCGGACATCAAGACAGGAAGTTCAAGGGGCGCGTTGTATTTGACGGGTCTGACGTCATCGATCAAGACAAGAACGCGCCACTATTTCAATGCCGTTCATCGTGTCCTGCATGCGAGTAAGGCTGCAGATGCCTTTGGGCTCTTCCCGGGTCGTGACATGCAACGGGCTGGTGCACGTCAGGCGCGTGCTCAGTCGTTATTGGGGGGAACGCCGACTTGGGTGATATTACCTAGGGAAGCGTGGCCCGAGAGATGGGGCGGTATGCGTGACCCTGTATGTCCTCTACGACTGGCGTGTTATGGTCTACCAGGGGCTGGGGGCCACTGGGGGAAGCACTGCGAGGCTCGCGTGATTTCAGAGGGATTTGGGCCTATGTGGCGCAGTTGCTATTACCACTCGGAGTCAATGCTCTTCTTGCTCGTGTACGTAGACGATTTTAAGTTGGCCGGGTTAGCCGCTAACTTGCATATTGAGTCTTTCTGAGACTGCACCCAAGGGAATTGATATGGATCCACCTACTCCGGTAGGTAGGTGCTTGGGCTGCGAACGCAGGCTCTCAGAGAGATGGATTTTCTGGCATTGCGAAGACCCCGCAGCGTTGGATCTTCCGCCTCTTGAGGCTAAGACAAAGGACGCGGCAGGCGCGAGCAACGGTTTCTATGACCCTACCTCAGTGAAGGCTGCAGGTGTGGCTCCAGTGTGTTCTGACCGATTTTATCTTGTTCCGTGCGGTCATAGTGTGCGGGTGCGATATGATGCCGACGCCAAACGCTTCAGGCCATCTATACCGTCGGGGCCAGATTGGTGATCAGTAGTTCGACGTGTTACGATGGATTACGACACTTGGGAAGTCTAGGAGATTTAACGAATGCTGAAGACGCAGGCCGGGGCAGGATCTATGCTGAGCCTTCATTGGGCACTATGCATCCCAGGAACATAGCGACGATATTGGTGTACCAATCTGACGGCGACGACGTTCGCGCAATTCGGGGGGGGGGGGGGGCGTGCGACCTGCTGCCCCGTGCCTGCCGACCGAGCAGAGTTCGTGGAACGCAGACTTTGAATGCTTCTTCTCACCTGCCGCACTGGCTGGAATTACATATGGCCACGTCAGTGACGCCGAAGATGAGGGGCCTGAGATGCCCTGCGTGCCGGGGCCGAAATGACAGGTACAAGCTGTGGAATATGACATGGGAGATATCTTCGCGTCGTGTGTCAAGCTGTATGCAGTGCTGACGGACACCGATCCTGAGACTTGCCCACTGTCTGGCACTCCTTACGGCCCTGAGTTGACAAGCTTGGAGGACGGGCAGGTCGGTTCCCGTGCAGTGGGGGTCCACGTGGCCGAGGAGGCCATAGCGGAATGTTTAGGGATCGACGCCGACGCGGGTCCAGGGGACAGGGTGCCGGCGACGGGCGGGGAACCAATGGTCGACGACGGGTCCCCGAACCCTCGACCTCCCGCCCCGTCGGGAGCGTTGCAACCGATAGCCGCGAAGGTATTTATGAAGATCCTCTATGGCGCTAGCACGGCCAGGTGCGATCTACTGAGAGCAACCTGCGCGCTGGCATCGTGCGTTACCAAATGGACTGAACAACAAGGCATTAAACTCTCCCGTCTCATATGTTATATTCCAGCGACTCTAAGTTACCGCGTGGTGTCGTGGGCAGGAGACGAACGCGCTGATGTCTGGCTATAACAGTATGCAGACGCAGACTTGGCCAGCGACGTCAGGACACATCGGGGTACGAGCACTAATTCGCAGAAGCTGTGGGGGCCAAACACAAGGGCTCTGCGGAGCTGTAATTCAAGGAGACAGACTGCCACATCGCAAAGTACTCTCGAGGCAGAGATTGCGTCGGCGGATGAGGCGGTGCGAAGGGAGCTTCTGTCCGCCCTGCCACTGTGGGAAAGACTGCTGGGAAGATCCCCTGAAGCTGAGTTTGTGGAGGACAATCAGGCAGTAGTAGAAGTCTGCAAGGCCAAAGGACCGCAAAAGCTGATCCATCTGCCGCGGACGTGTCGAACCGATGCTGCTGCTGTTGCTGGGCAATTTGCGAGAGGTATCATCGACGTGGCTTATTGTCCGACCCAGGATCAGGCTGGGGACGTGGGTGCAGAGAGGTTTGAACAGCCTTCCTCATGGGCCAAAGTGATATATCTTTTTAAAGTGGTCGCACCGACTTCGTTGACAGTTCGTTGCATGGGGCCCCTCTTAATTTGACGGTGTAAATGCCCTGCCTATGAAGCCAGGTGGGATCTTAGAGCCGAAGCGAGGATTTAAGTCATAGCTTGTCAATGGTGGGACAATCGCTTAGTAAAGGGCCGCGATGAAGCCCGAGCGCCCGAACAAGGGAAAACCGCATATAGGCGCCAAAACTCGCGGGCAGATGGCTGCGGTGGAGGAGTCTGAGAACATTGCTACTGGAGTCTTTTCCGATGTATCCACTTACCCGAGGAGGCTGTTGCTGAAATTTTGTTGCCGGCCTAACATCAAATTGGGTAGACGTGAGAACATGATAGATCGAATATGTACAGTGGTACGTTTGACAGAGGAACAGGAAATGACAACTGAGGCAGGGTTCTCATTTGCCGCATAGACTATCGATGATTTTTGCGGCGCCCACATTTCGCTGCGGGGCTTTATTCCTTGACCTGGGTGCTCGCTTTAGTGATGCGTGAGCGAAGTCATGTACTATCGGAACAGCGATGAAAAAGGCATTGAACAGACTACGGGGCCACAGGGCGACATTCCGGAAGTTGTTCAGGGCATTTCAAAAGGCTTCCGGAGATCGTGTTACAGCAAACAGGTACCGTATGCTTAGAACGGCCGACGCCAGGTCTCTACTGGCGTGATCTTCAAGTACGTAAGGGCGAGAATTTAAAACGGTATGAATCGGTGCAACTATGGCCTTAAACATACAATGGGAGACTCTATGACAAAGCCGTGGAGTGTTGTGACATATTCTGCTATTGTTGCTGATGGGATTGTTCGGAGTTGCGACGGTGCGCATCGGCAGGTTGAAGCGCGTGGTCGGGATTGTAAGACTGCTGAAGATTAGGCGGGCGAGTCTGCAAGACGTGCACATGAGCTAGTTGTCAGTGCTGCTGCTGCCGGACATGCTGCTGTCGCTTCCGTTGCATGCGCCTCCCCTGATCCGTGCGCGCCCGCTGTCGTTTCAGCTCGAGGCAACTCGGGCGCCGGCGTCTTCGTCGCCCGCGTGCCTCTGGGGTGCCTCCGCGATTGCGCGGCCGCTCCCATGCGCTCTTCGCCGCGCGCGCCGCGGTCGTCCGCGTCGGGGCCAACCTCGTCGTGAACGCCCGGCGCGCGCGGGCCGACAGGGATTGCGGGGGGCAGAGGAGAAGCGGCGTACGTAGGAGTTGTACACCGAGCGCCCACAGCGAGGCAGTCGCCTTATTCGGTGGCCAAGATGCCTGTGTGCGTCTCATATGGCCATCTCCGCGGAATCTGGGAAGCGATGTTCAGCGACGAGGACGACTCCCCAAACGCGTTCGGTTACGCTCCCATCGTGGAGTTCGTCGACGATCCGGGGCTGCCATGGCAAGAGAAGCTTGTCTTGCTCATCAAAGAGATTTGTGATCTTGTTGATCGGGTGGACAATGTCTTGAGAGATCCTGAAACGGAGAAACGTTGCCGGCTGCCGCGTCAAGTGCGAACGCAATGCCCTACACTGCTATGACCCCGTCAGGGTAGATGACTACAGGGAGAGACCACTCTACTTCTGGATGGGAACGGGAGGGAGTGACATGAGGACGACGAATGGCGGATCCGCGGCGCTGCGGGAGACGCAGGGGGGAGAATGGGCCGAACACGCGGTCAAATGGTACAAGGTGCTGTGTCTGTACCATATCTTTGGACTTGGAAATGGGTGTGCCCCGGACCAGGTAGCCGTCGCCACCAGGAAGTTGAAGTTCAAGCGCAGGTTGCCGAAGTGCACCGAGCCCTCAAACCATAACTTCAAACCAAATGTCGTCGGCTTGCTCACCATGTCCTTGTTCTAGCCAGGTTCTTCTTCTCAGAAGAATGGGGGGAGGGGGCGATGTTCTCCGACGACCTGTGGAGGGCCTTCTGGGTGAAAGTGGCATCGGGACACGTTCCACGCGTTCGCGGGCTCCACTGCGAGGGCGGGATCGGTCATACCTACCCCGTCCTTCGCGACCAGGAGTGGAAATTCCCAGCAGGCAAGAAGATGGACGTCATCGAATTCTCAGCAATCGTGACTGTCAAATGGGATGATCCGAGTGTCGAAGTCACCTTCGAATGACTAGGCCTCGCATGACTGCAGATCAGCATGCGATGCTTGTTGGTCAGTGGGCCCAAACGCCAACGGGCAGGTTGTGGAGGAACCTCTCCGCTGTCTCGGCCGCGGACGCCTTTCGCTATCTGGCGGATCCAAGGCGCGTCGGATCAGCGGGCGCCATGACACCGAGTGGCAAACGCGCAGGAGGCCGGGCAGGAATGTGAGATCTCTGTGGCCGAGCTTCCCTGTCGAGGCCCGTTGGGGCCATCCGCGCTATGCGACCCCTTCGCCCGCGCAAAACATTGGGCCGAGGGCGCTGGGCGATAATGCGGCGGATGTCGCTGAGAAGACGGACTCTTGCATGCTGGCAGGACGGTGGAGTGGCTCTGGATGCGGAATTACATCCCGATCGACCAGGGGTGGATGGGAGGCCTGGCCCCGATCCAAGCTTGGATGTGAGCTTCCCGGACACGTCGCGGCCGCCAAGCTACCGAGGAAACGTGGGCGAGATCTTCAGATGGAAGGCTGCAGGTGGCTATGCCCCGAGCGGCCTGTCTAAGGGGGCGCCCGTGCCCTGGCCTGCCGTGGGGTCAGCGCCGGCCTCGTCGTCGGGCAGTGGGCATGGCCCTAGAGCGCCAAAGGGTGCAGCGGGAGGGGGTCGATGGGCGCGATCAGCGCCCCCTCCTCCCGAGGCGAAGGTCAAAGCGGAGGCGTCCGAGCAGCGGACAAAACCACCACCGCCGGCGGCGTCTGGGCAGAAGGCGCCGCCGCCGCCGCTGGCGCCGTTCGAGCAGCGGCCCAAGCCGCCATCGCCGTCTTCCTCCGAGCAGAAGGCGAAGCCGCCGCCACCTGCGCCAGCGCCGCGCGACGCGGAGAAGAAGGCTCCGCCTCCTCCGCCGGGGGGCCGGCCGCCGAAGGAAGCGGGGGAGAAGAAGCCGCCTCTTCCGCCAGGAGGGCAGCCGCCGCGTGAAGTTGCCCCGAAGTCTGCATGTCGAACGCCGGCTGATGTCAAGGAGCCGTCGGAAGCGCCCGAAGCTATTGCACTGGGGCCGACGCTCGCGGCTGGATCGTCGTCGCAGTCATCCAGGCCGGCGCGGCCTCCTTTGCCGAAGGGCCCGCCCCCGACTATGTCGGGCGTCGGGTCGCAACTGCTGTTGCCGGAGGATCCGCCTCCGTCGATGACGACGTGGCCGACGTGGCCTCCGCCTCCGACGTGGCCGCCGACGCTTCCGATGGCACGTCCCCCAGCGGCCAGGCCGCCGACGCCGCCGCCGGGTCGGCCGCGGCCGCCGAAGGATCCACCTCATTCAGTTGGCAAGCCGCCGGCGCCAGACTTACCGCTTCTCTCAGCTGGACCGCCCCCGAATATCCCGACGAGGACACCGATGGCGATCGCTGCCGCGTCCGCGCCGCCTGCTCCGTCGGCAGGGCCGAGGGTGGCACGCCAATGGGCGCCCCGACGTCGCGGCCCCCGGCCCCGCCGAGCGACCCGCCCCCGCAGTGCGTGCCTCCGCGGCCATCGGGGAGCGCTGGGTCGTCGGGGGGCGCCGGGAGGAAGAGTTCTGCTGAAGCAAAGTCTGGCGATGCCGGCAACAAGGCGGCGACGTCGGCTGCGCCTGGCGCCGAAGTCCGAAGGGCCAGGTTTAGCTCGCGTTTTGGCGCGAACGGCATTTGGGAGGCGGCGAGATGGAGAGCCATGCGAGAGGCGAAGGCAAGGGGAGTGGGCGAAAATACAGTTTATGTAGCAACAGCGGGCGTCCTCCCGACAGCTGACCATGTCGAGCTCGCTCGACGACCACTGGCCAGAATGGCGGAGCTCGTGAACGATGCTATAGTATCTCCGGTCGAGCGCTTGTCTTTTGTGCAGACATGTGCGGCCTGCGCCGAGCTCGTCCAGATGGCTGGGCTTCGCGCGAGGTTAGTGGGCCAGAACATCTGCGACTTCGCGAGGAGGGGCGTGCCGATCCAAGAATGGCGCTGTGCTGCTCCTGACCGATATCACGCTGCTTCCTGATCCCACTGCGATCTTTCACGAATCGCGAGGTGAACCGCAGCCCGAGGGGGCAAGGGCGTTCCTTCGCATATGCATGCGCAACCGAACTGCGGGGTGCAATGCGTACTGTCAGGGTGGAGCTATCCTCGCAGCCATCGCCGTGTCTGACCAAGCGGGAAACATCGACTTCGACAGTCAGAATATTTTCTCGATGAATACAGGCGTGCGTTGTCGTGTATTGTTGTGTACTGGACATGGCTGGTGGCTCTGACCATGGCGGCAGGCTCCTTCGTGGCCCGGCACCGGGGGCGGACATTCAGCAGTTCTTTGACGTGGAGGCAGATTTGCTGGAGCAAGTGACACAGCTGGTGGACATGCAGGCCGGATGCGCCCAGAGGCATCATGCCTACATGGTGGTCCTGGGACAGGGCGGTTCCCAGTCCTGGGGGATCCTTCCCACTGGCGGGGAGTTCGTTGCTTGGACTGCACTTGCGAGCCGGGTCGCTGCCGTTGCCAACAACAGGATCAGATGCTGGGGAGTGGCCGGGTTTTTTTTTTGCAGAATGGTATAGGCACGCGGGTCGGAGCTTTGCAAGGAGGGAGAACGCCCCGCCGGTGACTCATGGCATTTCACAGTGGGCCCTGATCATTCATATGCGAGGGAAACGGCTTGGTATATCGTAAATGCCTGCATGGCTTGCGTCGAGGTGAACACCGTCCCGGGGATGGAGTCGGGGGGGGGCATGCCTGCGCCGCCGACAAGATACAGCGGGGAACCAAACCCGCTTGCCCAGAGCACGTAGAGTGTTTCGTCAACCGTGTGCCATGCTGAGAGAGAGAGATAGAGAGAGAGAGAGAGAGAGAGAGAGAGAGAGAGAGAGAGAGAAAGAGAGAAAGAGAGAGAAAGAGAGAGAGAGAGAGAGAGAGAGAGAAAGAGAGAGAGAGAGAGAGAGAGAGAGAGAGAGGGCGTCGTCATTTGGCCGACGTGGCACGCGAGCCCGTCCCATTCAGCCCCGGGGACACTCCCCACATGCCCGTGCTGACGTGCGTGGGCGTGGGCCCCGCAAGGTTCGCGGACAGGGTGCCATGGACTGCCATGGAAGGATGTGCCCATGTTCACTTTTCCTTATGACGAAACAAATCGCCCTCCCAGCGATGACACCTGGCGGAGATCTTGTGCTTCATGAGCTCGCGCCGCGCGCGATGACAGGATGAACCGGCGCATGGATGCATTGCTGGAAAGTGGGGAAGTACTTATGTTAGACCCAGTGTCAACGTGCACGGGCGGGGCGGGATCTGGCAGTGCCAGTGGCGCGCCGAGGACGTGGAACAGCAGTGATCTGGTGGAGAAGTGGAAAGATATGCAAGACTCGCTGCTAGTGAAGACCGGCTTCCTCGCCCGTCGCGCGGGCGCGGGCCCTGCGATCAATCCGATATGCAAGATCGGCGACGAGGATTTTATTTGTCCGCGCGCATTTGAGTACAGCCAATCTCACCAGAAGCCAATTATCGTCGGGCCTGAGACGTTCGAGCATGACAGCAACATGGATTTGCTTATGGGTGGGGAAGTCTCTTCCGACAGTGCGGTCGACTACCAGTAGCTGTTCTCATGCATCCCGTCGGTGCCGGGGGGGCTTGGCCGGGAGCTGGTGCCCGATGAGGTCTTGCGACGAGGGGCAGCGACCAACTCGAAGGGCTGGCCAGCATCCTCGATTCGAAGGGCAAGCTTCCCGAATCCCATCAAGCAGCACCTCGCCCGGTCGATTATCGAGCGGCTGAGTGCGAGGCGCTTGTTTACAGCAAAGGATGGCACATATCATACAATCGACGCCTTGTCGCTTGATTATCCGCTTGGTTTTGTCCGAGCGAAAACGAACGAGGGTGTGGACTTTAGTCGCGCGCGGTCAACTTAAACAGGCTTGGCGCAGTCCTCAATGCTGGCGCGTTCGCGGTCTCCAAAGTGAAGAACAGAGGCGGGGCGAAGTTGTTCAAAGCGAATCACGCGCCAGCAGAAGGGGTGCACGTTTGCAAGAATTCCGTGCGCAGTATACTCGCTATTCTTGTGCGGCTGAACTTTTCAATGACGGGCTGGCAGTGGCATGCGATGTCCAGGTCCTGGCCCCGCCATCGGACTCCGGGGTGTTCAAGGCAGTGGCTCCAGAAAAGAACGGACAGCGCTGCTGCTCACATCCCCAGAATCTGGCGCGTACTGCGCTCTGATTGTGCTTCGCCGCGCCTCTGCAAACCTACGCCAAGGGGTCGTGGTTGTACCGCCCTAAGGTGTCGAGCGGAGATGTGCTCGAGCTGGACTTCATTGCCGTTGTTGACTTCGACCCACTGATTACCGTTGAAGAGGCGGGGGTTGGGGCAACAGAGTCGGTTCCCGTGCCTCCTTGGGAGATAAAGGAGACGGCGCAGAAGTTTGAGGGCCACGACTCAAGAGCAATGATACTAAGGTACAGATGCAAGAGGCCTGTCGGGCGTTGTGCAGCCCTCGGCAGCGAGCACATATCCAAGATATCCGAGAAAGCCCACGGCGGCTGGTGTAGCTCCTGCGCGCCTTCGCGGCTGGCAACTTGCCTGCGGTAGATGATGTTGACTGGGGCATCGAGCTTGAAACGGACCAGTTTTACAAGGATTACTACGCACTTCTCGATGTGAGCGCTGGCCCATTACGATAGAGTGCTGGGGTTACGTGGACTTGAGCAACATCGGCCCTGCGAAAGCCGGAAAGGACGAGCGCTTGGGCGCAGCATTCAGGATATTTCAGGCACTAGAGGTCGGTGTACCCGATGCCCCCGGATGGAGGGGGCGATTTCCCGAGTCCCGGAGGTGACAGGCCGAGATTACCTGTTCACCATATTGGCGATGATGATGTGGAGGACTGGATCGGGCTAACCCATCATCGATTTGGCAGGAGGGACGACCGTTTTGCTATCGGAGATTTCGTCAAGGACGATCTCGACAACATTCATGTGCAGACGATGGCCTATCGCAAGCTCGTGCCACCGAGGAATCGCCAGCGTTCGAACTGGGGTTACCTCGGGGCGGCCCGGTTCAACAAGGCTTATTTTACGTGCACGCTTGTTCGCTTCCCGTCGAGGGAGATGTACCTGACTGCTTCTCCGGCAAACCAGCCGCCTGATCCCGGGGATGGGGCGCCGTTCCAGCAACCGCCTCCGAAGGATGGTTCAAGGCCGTTGTCCACTGCGCGCCCAATTGAGCTCGCGGAGAAAGTGGCTCGCGCGGAGCAGGTCTAAATTTGCCTTCGGCTTGGCTGCTGCTGTACTATGTTCAAGGAGGTGAAGCAGGGTGCGAAGAAGAAGAAGAAGCCAGCGTACCTGCGACCGGTGATTTCGTGCGACTATTGCGACGTCCCGAACGCTGCGTTGCATATTGACCTCTGCACTCCCCACCAGCGAGCATACTCGCATTGGGCCAATGCGCACAGGCATGGGGCCCCCCCCGGGGTATTCTGATCCACGAGAAATTATTCTTTGAATGGTGGTGCCAGGCCGAGATCAGTGAGCGCGCGTATGAGTTGCTTGAAGAAACTGACAGTTCGTCGCCTATGTCAGTCGACCCAGCACGCCCATAGTCGGCGGAGGGGCGACCCCCCTCAGCTGACGTGGAAGTGGACTCAGAACGCCCTGCCAATGAGCTAGGGCAGTCGTCCGCTGCTGATGCGGGACGGGAGGGGCCCTGCCATGCCGCTGCCTCCTCGCCAGATCCCTTCTGCGGCTGTCCCGGATGCTCGAGGCCATGGACCCATCGAGGGCGCGAGGCCTAAACGAAGACAGCAGGCGCGCAGGAAACAGCCATATGCTGTCGACCTGGGCCCGACTGATGAGGAAGATCTCCCCCCACCCGACATTCGGGGAATGCCCCGAGTGCAAGTTGCAGTGCGCGGCGTCACTGAGGAGGAAGAAACAGACGAGGACGAGTCCGGCGAGACAGAAGATCAGGTCGGGTCGAGCAAAACAGAGGACATGGGGGAGGGCGAGAGCCGGTGGAGGTTATGCCCCGCGGGCGCCCCCCTGAATTCATTCCTCTGGATGTGCTGTCTGACTGGCATCCGCGGGCCTTTGCGTCGAAATACTTTCGCCTCAGTAGTGTGCCGACGCCTCCCAAGAGCGCGCAGATTTCAATCGACGGGCGCCTGCTGAGGAAGACGCAGGTCGGGGGCGCCGCGCGCATGTGGTCGAGCATGCAGAGAAGGACGAGCCGCCCCCCTCGAGCTGGCGCGGAGGCTGGAAGAATTGCGCGACGCTGGCCTGGAGTCTTTTGAGGAGCGTGAGAAGGGAGACAGGGGTTGCGAGAAGAAAGCCTTTGAATGGGCCTGAGGATTTGCCGCAGATCCATTGCTCGAGATGATTCGGCGATTGCTTCCTGAAGGCGCCGCGAAGGCTCGACGCTTCGCGCGCGCTCGTTTCGACGCAGTCGAGCCTCGCTTGCATCCATTCCCAGAATCCCGGCTTATCCCGATGGGCTTAGCAGTGAACAACGCACACTTGCGTACTACTCGGGAATGAACGTGGATGAATCTGGGCGCCTGGGCTTGCCCATCACCAGCTTGGCGATGCGCGGCGCGGCCCGCGCTCGAAGCTGAGGGGCGCGGAAGTGCGCGCCATCGTCAAAATGCTGAACGGCGACGGGGCGACAGAACATGGGCGCGCTTCGCGCGCGCCCTCGCCCAATTGCGCCCCTGCGCGACTGGGGGGGGGGGGGTAGCTTCCGGCGCGCTCCGCTGGGGGAAGATGATGATGCCGTTGACGAAGATCGAATCTTGCCGCCATTGGCGAGAGTGCCATTCGTGCTTCGTGCCTTCAAGGGTCACTCAGTTTGGGTTTTTGACCCGAGACGCACGTGCATCCGGCGCGAAGTTGCAGCGAGAGCCTGACGCTGTCATGAACCGGTCTGTGACCGGTTGGTTTAGAGCGCCGAAGAAAAATCTTCAGGGAATCCGCCAATATAGGTTCTCGACTTGTCTTTCGACCAATTCTGGCCATGATGCTGCGCTCGACGACCCCGCGGTGAAAGGTGGGGGGTGGAGTTTTTTTGGGGCGATCGCAATTGTTGAGAACGCGCAGATTAGCGAGAATGGCGAGGTGAACGGAGAGCTTCCAAGGTGGCTCAGTCCTGGTGGATGGGGGAGATCTGTCGCCGGCCAGGACTTGGGCGCCGTCGTTTTCGGATTCGATGATCCACATCTACTGTCCGACATGTTTTTAATAATTATGCAGCCCCGTCTCTTTCATAATCAGGAAGTCTGGATATTTCATGACGGGTCCCTGGTAATTACTTTTCGCCCCAAGTGGACTGACATCCGCCAGGTCGAGCGGCTTGCAGTGTCGGGCACTCAGCGTGCAAAGGTGTCGTCGTTGGGCTATTATCGGCGGTTCGCGGCCCTGCTGGTTTACCCGCAGCCCGGCACGGCCTGTATTGACTTTGCGCAGGAAAGCTATGATATTCGTCGCCTGCCCAATGAGGACGATGGCGACGAACTCCCCTCCAAAGACAAGAAGGACGCGCTATGCGCTCCTAACTTGTGGGGCGACGGATATCTTCTGTGCTGCAATGACTATCGAAATCGGTTCGGGACGCTGATGTGCTTCGCGTGTCGGAAGACGATGCATTATGACACCCGTGTTGTCGATGCTGAGCAGATCAAGTCGCACATCAATTGCAAGGACTTTCGCAATAAAAAGGTGCGCTTGGACGATGTCCGCGACCTCGGGCCGAAGAGATGGTCTGGGACAGGCGCTGACCGTGCCCGGCGAAATGCGCGCAATAACTGGTTCGATACCATTGAGAGTGCGATTGCCAGACGACGGGAGAACGTTCTTCAGGGCAAGACCGCATGCCAGAACAACATCTTGGCGGTCTTCGCGTGGTTGCCCACCTGCCCAGAAGATGCATTGCCTCTGCCGCAAACTCCTTACAATATCGAGTAGACGAGCAAGATGGCCCGGAGGTGGACCAGGGTCCAGAACGAACGCCATGGCGCCAGCGACAGGGCCGAATACGGTGGTTCACCCGAAAGAATGGTGGCCACTTATCAGCGGGTGGGTGATGGAATTCGAGGGATACTCTGCATTGAACCCTTTCGAATGGGACTGCGCGAGCCCAGGAGACCGTCATCTATAAACGCCGAGCTGCGGTTGGTCCGCTGGGTGCGCAACGGCTCCAGTCGACGAGCCGAAATCCTTCACATCAGTAATTTTGGGTCTCGGAGCCCACAGGGCGGTTTTTCATGTTGTCCATTCGACGTTCCATGAAGCCCGATGTCATTCCGAGGCCGCGCGTCGAACGTTTTCGATGGCGCGTCGCGTTATGCGATGTCACGTGCGTTGGGGTTGTCAAAGGCTTGCGTGCTTGTTGCGGATCGGTTGATGTGGGCTGGGGTTTCTCAGGATTGTACATTTGCTTTGCGCTGGGGCGGTTTCGACCCCCATCCCTGGCTGATCCACCCCGCGGGTAACGTCTCAGGAAGAGTTCGATCATTTTGTTCGTAGCGCCAGCGATGCTGTCGCGGACATTGACCGCGCCACGGGGGGGGTCGTCCAGAAATTTCCTACCATATTGCAGTGTTGGTTCTTCGTTTTGAAGAGACACCGCCCCGCGTCATTCCTTCCGGCCCCCTCCCTCGTCCTCCCTCTTCGCGTATCTGCCCCTGCTCTCCGCGTGTCTCCGTCGTCATCGTCCATCGTCATCGTCGCCATCACCATCATCATCAGCATCATCAGCATTCTCGCCGTCTCCATCATCAATACCACCACCATCCTCATCAACATCATCAAAACACCCCCCTTGTTCCCCCGCGTCTCTGCTTCGCCACATCCCCCGCAAGTCTCGTGGCCTTGTGAGGTGCTCCACCGAAGGCCCCATCGGCAGGGTCCTTAGTGCGCCGCCCAGCCCATGTCGGCATGCCCCTCAGACGCTTCGTGTCCCCATGAGGAGCTCATCGGAGGTCCCGGCGGCAAGGTCCACATGCCGTCGCCCAGGCCACATTGATGACACCCTCAAGCGTTTCGTGCCCCCTTACGCAGCTCCACCAAAAAAAGGTCCCAGCGGCAGGCTTCCCAGGCCGCCGCCCAGCATATTTCGGCATACGTTTCACACGCTTCGTGGCCCCATGGGGAGCTACACCGACGGCCCCACAGGCAGGGCCCACAGGCCGCCGCCCAGCCCATTCCGTCATACGCTCACAAGCTTCGTGGCCCCATTGGGGAGCACCCCCGATGGCCCAAGCGATAGGGTCCACATGCCGTCGCCCAGCCCATGTCGTCCACGAGTGGCGCCCAGCACGGCTCCAAGAGCGCCCCAAGAGGCGCCGAGTAAGTTGCACCCTCATGCAAATAGTTTTTGTCACTTGTGGGGGTCCTCTTGGGGCCCTCTTGGAGCATTCTTGGGGCCCTCTGGGAGCGTTCTTGGGGCCTTCCCGGGGCCCCAGTGGGCCCTCGGAGGGCCCCAGAACGTTCCCCGAGGGCCCCAAGAGGGACCCCCCAAAATGGTACAAAGAATTCGCGCGAACGTGCAATCTGTTGTAGGCCTTTCGGGGCCCTCTGGGAGCTCTTTTGGGGCCCCCATTGGTGGCGCCTTGGGGCCTTGGGATGGCTCCAAGAGGCTTCGGGATTGCCCCAGACCGCCACGAGACAGCTCCGAGACGGCCGTCGAGCACCACGGGTGAAAGCAAGTGAGGCTAGGGAACAGGGCCTCTGGTAAGCCGCCACTGCGCCCCCTGGACTACCCAGACAGCGAGGGGACCTGAAACGCCCTGGGGCTCCAGGGGCCCCAGATTAGTGAAGTGAAGGTTTTTGCCATGCAAGCACCCCGAAATTCTTCACTTCACTAAACCGGACCCAGGACGAACTCGCTACGCTCCAGTCCCGCGGGAGATCCAAGACTCCCGCCGCCGCCCGGGGACGTTGCTGCATTGCGGTGCTCTGGTCACTGTTAATGGCTTCCGCGGGCTGCAGCGGCTCACTTCCATGACTACCCCGACTCACGAATCCAGTGGTTGGTCTGGCTCTATGGGTTGGTTTCGTTGTGTCGGTTGATTTTATGCTTGGTTGGCGGTCGGTGGATTTCGCGTTGTTCATTGGTGTCGTGAAGTGATTTGTCGTTTGGTTGGTCAGTGCCGTTTTGTTGATTCGTGCCGTTTTGTTGGTTGGTGTCGTTTCGTTGGTTGGTGTCGTTTTGTTGCTTGGTGTCGTTTTGTTGCTTGGTGTCCTTTTGTTGGCCGGTGTTGTTGGTTTGTTGGTTGGTGTCGGTTTGTTGGTTGGTGTCGTTTTGTTGCTTGGCGTCGTCCTGGCGGCGTGGCCGATAATCGGCGGCCTGCAATGGCGCCAGGATTTGTTTCGGGCCAGCCTTGATCGCCCTCATCATTCTCATATTCGTCAGCGTCAGCACTCGTCGCCCCCATCCGCGCACACATGCGGCCCTGGTACGGCTCTCACGCGGCCCTGCGAAGGCCTTCACTGTGCTCCCCAAAGCTTTCTGAGGGGCCCCCCAGAGGCCCCAAGAGGGCACTGGAAATTGTCGCTTCCAACTCCGCCAGGCGGAGGTCAACAAGGGTCTCACTGGTGCACTTCCAGGAATCGTCGTTCGATCCTCTTGGGGCCCTCCTGGGGCCTTCTGGAGCCGTCTTGGAAGCTCCGAGCGGCTCCATGAAGGCGCCGGGCGATATCGCTTCCAATTCCGCCAGGTGGAGTTAGACCAGGGGCTCACTGAGGCCCCTTTTTGCGCCCTCCTCTGCCTTTGAAAAAGCCCCGATGGGGTTCTTCAGTGCCGTCTTAGGGCCCCTAAGAGGCCTCCAGTAGGGTATTGAAGTTATCGCTTCCAACTCCGCCACGCGGAGTTGAACCCAGGGCGGCTCTCTATGGCCCTTTCGGGGCCTTCTTAGAGCTTTTCTGAGGCCCTAAGTGGGCCCTGGGAGGTGTCATTTTCACGGGCGTTGAAAGTGACACCGCGGAGGACTTTGAGGGTAGCTCTTTGGGAAATGTTATAGTATCGGGAGCATAGCTCGCGCGCCGCTGCCTTGGGCTCAAGGCACGCGCGCCCTATTTGCCCGGACACTGCTTGTGTTCGCTATGTGCTGGAAAGATCATTACATCGATCTTATCCTATCTTACCCATCCACCCCTCATACTGTACCCTCACAGCAGAGCGATGGATGCTATTTGCCAGGCTATATGCCCTATTTGAGTTACCAGGCTCACTTTCGACTTGGTAGCGGAGCTGGCCGCACTCTCGTGTGGTCAGCTCTTGCTCTTCTCAGCCTCACATTCTTCGGCACGATCTTCGTGACCACCTACTACCCTGCGCCACCACTCCCAGTACATTTACGAGGATCTATTCAAGAGCAAGAAGCTACACGAGAGGTGCGACGTCTAGACGACCAGATTGGTACCATATACGCTTCATCATTGCGTTACTATCAACCGCTCGGCAACGAGCCAATAACGCAATACCTGAAGCAAGGGCGGGGAAACCCGCCAGACAGAGCGCCTCGAAGACTCGACAAGGCGCTACCCCAGCGCGACACCGCTCATCATAACCGTCCTTCGTTACACATTCTCGGGCTAATCGTTTTCGCTATCATATGGTTCGCGCTGGGGGCAGCAATCGCACACATGCGTCGGGGAGATAACAGCACCGATGGGCAAACACATGGCCCATATTGGGACCCTCAGGGTAATGTACCTTTTCGTGAGTACATTTACGAGGTCAACGCGTGGCTCAACGTTACAAGCGGACGTATGACGCCACAGGCCCAAGCGGCCGCAATACAACGCGGCCTGGGAGGCCTAGCGAGGACACTCGCCATGAGGGTACCGCCTGACATCATAAACTATGGTGCTGATATCGACGGGGTCCACACAGACCCAGTAACTTATATCATGTTTCTCCTCAGCATGAAATTCGAACGCCTGGAAGATGAGCGACAGCTCACTTCCGGCACACAACTTATTGACTTCCATGTGCCTCACGGGGAACGAATCGATGTTACTCTTACCCGATTCGAAATGGCCCGACTTGAGGCGCAGTCGGTGGGATTCGACCTTCCCAACTTCCAACTGTTAACTACTATCCTATTCCGCGCCCTAGGCGTCGGCAACCAGAAGGCCATGCAACTCTTACAGCCACTCAATCACCAAATGCCTCGAACACAACAACAGTATGATGAGTTGCTGGAGAGGATGCGTTCGGTAGGCCACCTATCCGAACGATCTCCTGGTAACATAGGATCCGTGTTTGGAAGAGGAAGGGGATCTGGTAGTGGAAATTTCTACACTACCTTAACCACTGAAGCCCAGCCTGGAAACGGGCCCTCAAACATATGGGCCGACGATTCAGGAGAAGCCACTGCTTGACTAGCAGGGGATCGATCACAACCAAGCTGGGCAACCAGCCCTCCTTCTAGAGAACCACAGCCACACCGCTCATTATGGGGGGAATCAAATCCCCTAACCGACGGTGTATCCACCTATTTAGGAGACGAAGACTTCGACTCCGGCACTGATACAGACACTATATCATCGGATGGTGTTGAAGCTCTAGATTGGTCTGATATCATGAATATGGATAATGACAATCAGCGTGCTGAGCATTTATTCTGGCTGTTACAACAGGCCAAGCGAAGGTGGAGGAGGTTCGCACGAAAACCAGTTCGTCGCGTTAGAAGTAGGATACGTAGAAGTTTTAAAGGAAAGGGCAAAGGCAAGCGTGGTCGTCGGAGGTTGAACGGGCGAGGTATCGCGGCATTTCTCCAGAGGCTCTCCGATGAACAACATGATGAGATATTCTTTGGGGGGAAAGGCCGTGGTAAAGGCCGTGGAGAAACCTCAGGTAAAGGTAAAGGTAGGCGGGGAAACCCGCGAGGTAGAGACGGCCAGGTTCTCAAATGCCATGAATGTGGTAGTACCGATCATCTTGTGCGAGATTGTCCAGCGAAGGGAAATGGAAAGGGCATGTCGTCCGAAGTCCATTTCGGCTCAAGCACACCATCCATTGAGTATCTGAGCCTCCAGGACTTTGAGGCTATGGGACAGATATTTTTCACATGGGTCGTTGGCATGGACAACATTGACAAGCTCGAGGGGTATGGTCATGGATTATACGCGCATTACCTCGAGTACGTCAGCCGGTTCGTCACGGGCAGTAATGAACTCACTCCCGTGGAACACGGTACGCTCGGAAACGAGCCTCTTTCCTTCTTCGACTGGATGTTCGGGAACCCAGGCAACATCATGGCCTACGAGAGCGACGACGAGGACACCACTATAGAGGCTTCGCCTTCCGAGGTTCAACGGAACCTCGAACCTCCGCCCGAAATCCCGCCTGGAAACAGGCCTTCTTTGATGGGAGAATATCCCCAGACCACTGAAGACTTAATTGAAATGGAGTCTCAGGCATTTGTTCAGGCCTTCATTGCAGGCGAACCAGATATTCCGTTCATACCTCCTGGTTCGCTTGCTCCAGGCGAATATGGACCACGTACCCTTTTGCAGACCCTCATGAGGATGCATGAGATACTTACAATTGGTTATCCTGAAAGTCAAGAACACATCGAAGCTGGCATCATGACAGAACAGGATAATGATGCTTGCGGTAGCTCAGAGCTACTCTTGGCAGCTCTGACTCTCATTGACAGTATAAATCCTCAGGAAGTGCAGAGACACTTGATATACTCCCATGGTAGATGGCGTCGTGCCCTGGAAATGGCAATGGCTATGCGTGGTCATGATCTTCCCCCGCCAGGATGGAATCTCCAGGGGCTGGGGATGAGGCCAAACCATACGGCCATGCGTAACATTGCTAGGCAGCCTATGCTCGTCGATGACCCTGAGCCGACGACTGTGCCTCCTACTCCAGGACAGCCGAGCGACGCCCAGACGCCGGCCATGCAGGGAAACCTGCCTTTGCCAGATGTGCCAATGGCCATCATAAATTGGTAGTTCGACATCAGAAGAAGTAGAAGGTGATGGTTGTGGGTTAGATGAGGATGACGTCACCATCCTCATGATGGACGTGACTGGTGAGGAAGAGGTCGATTTCGACCCTGATGAGTCTGAATCATCATCACCATCGGCACAAGAGCCACTTGCGCCGAGCTCCACCCAGCAGGGAGACCTGCCTCCATCGAGCGATCCATCTGGGATCGCAGAGGAGCCTCCTCAAGCACCTCCAACGGGTGCCGCTCCTGCCGCATCGGCAGCTTCTTCTGATGAGAACACCAGAAGATCTCGTTCCCATGCGCGCGTCAGAGAAGAGCCACATCCCCAGGCTCGACTTCCTCGTGAGTGGAGACAGGCTGGCCCAAAGGAACACGCTCTCAGAAGAGGTGGCCAGCTACTTCCGCACAACGACCCACGACGCCGAAAAGGGGAACACTCGGCCTTCGGCCAGGGCAATCCTGCCTATAGGGACGGCGATGGCAGGCCCATCCGTGGAGGCTATCAGCTTGCAACAAACATCCGCCGCCCTGAAATTCAAGAAGCGCGGACCCAGTTGCGAGATATTATCGCGGCTCGCAAGCAGTATAGGCCTCACGCTGCATGCGGTCCTTGTTCCCAGCCGTTCCAGAATCACAGGCCAGGATGCCCCGTTGGAAACAACGAAGGCCTGAGCCCCAACAGGGGCAAAACCCCTCCTAAAGAGGGCCATCCGCCACTTGACCCGATGACACCGGAAGAGATCGCAGTAGTGAATAGTCGTCTCGGGATCTTGGGCCACTTGGATCCGAAAGAAGAAGAGAAACCTACTCCGGCTCCAAGGGGAATGGTAGCCATGACCCAGGAAGAGAAAGACGCGCTCTTTAGTCTTCCTGGTATGCGAGGAAACTCGCCTGGCGTCTCTAGCCAGTCCCAACAACCAGAGCCGATCATCAAGGACGAGACAAAGGCTCAACGTGTGGCGGAGGATGAGGAGCGTATTCGGACAGTAGAAGAACGCACACGCGAGGCAACTCGCAAGATGTTGGAGGATTCCAGCACGATCTACATGAAGGGGGCTAGGAAGCCCCCACTCCCACTAACTTCGAAGGCTAAGAGTGAACCCCCGACACCTAAGCCGTCTCCGGAGCCGAAACCGAAGGCGAGCTCTCAGAGCCCTGGGCCAGACGTGCATATGGAGGTGCCTCGATCTGCGACGCCGAGGCCGCCAATTGGCGCAACTCCTCCACAACCGTTTGTGCCCAAGCAGCAACCTCAGGACCCTATGGAGGAACGAAGACGCCCGCTTAGTCGCAGCAAGTCCATTGCGAAAAGGGCGGCAGCTTTCGAGCGCAGTGGGTATGCACCTGCGCCAGCTTCGCCTGTGGCGGCTCGTTCCAGGAGGTCCGATGAAGGTGCTATGTCGAGGGGTAACTGGGCGCCGAAGATCAGGGGCAGCGCCAGTCGCGCATCTCCGCGGGGAAACCCGCCAGGCGCTGCTGCCGCAGCTTCCTCCTCTTCTGGAGCCGCAGCCTCTTCGGCAACAGAGGCTCCGATGCGGGGAAACCCGCCAGTAGTTCAGCTGCACCACCCAGGAGACACATCCTTTACTAGTGGGACTCCAGATCTGATTAGGAATAGACTGGCACTTCGGAAGCTCCCACCGATACGTTCGGTGGATGAGTCATTCATGAAGGAATGCAGGAAGGCCGGAATTCTTCCCACATCCAATGATACTCTTAAAAAGTTAAGCAAAGCTCTCAGCAGGAAATGTAGACATGCGCCAGATAAGTCACATAATCCTGTGTGGCGCCTGAGATCTTTTGATGATCATGATGGTTGGATTAACCTCGTGGAACTCGTGGCTGACTTTCCGTGGAACACAGGTCACTCGAGGCACGCTGGACATAACCCAAAATATGACGAGGCCAAAGTCATTAGCGAGCAGTTGTATGGTCGCTCGGTTGACCAACTCGCAGCCATCATGATGGAAGTTGTTCATGTTCGTGAACCAGACGGAGAAGAAAAACATTGCCTTCAATTCAAGGTGCTAATGCGGGACTCCGGCGAGCCCGCTATCTTCGTCCGCGCCTCTCAGGGGCATTCATGGACATTGAAAGCTCCATGGTCGCTGTGCAGTTACATTGTACTGTGCGACGAACCCGCCGGGAGACCGGCCCCATACCCTGAAGTCGCCATGCATGGCACTCGATGGCACGCTTTCGAAGGTATCATGTGGTACGGCCTGTCCTGTAGACCTGAGCACAACACGAAGAAAAGGGGGACAGGCCGTTCGCACATCCATTTCGTGCCGACAGTGCGCCGCCGTGCCGTGAACAGTGGGTGGGACCCAGATTCAGACCTCATCATCTTTGTAGATTGGCGCAAGGCCATACAAGATGGTATGAAGTTCTGTTGGTCCGATAACGGAGTCCTCTTGTCCGAGGGAGATAACGGTATCATTGAACCGTATTACATTTCTCATGTAGAGGACCTGACCACTGGAAGGCAATGGCGCAACCCAGAATATTTGGGGAGCCGCCGTGCGCGAGTCTCTGTCAGTACGATGACTGCCTCAGATAGGTGGGCTGATGTTGGTAATTCCAGCATTAAGTACCAGTGGTCCCGAGACCAAGAGGGCGTTGATCCAGCCATGGTCTACCTCCACAGGGACGTTGGGGACCACTACAGCCCCACCCAGCTGGGAAACCAGCCTGAGATCTTTCGGATCTTTATGATCACCGAGAGTGAGGCCGGGAGCGCGGCTCCAAGCCGTGCCCCAAGCCAAGGGCCGAGCGCCGTGTCTTGGCAGGCCATAAGTACTTCAGACCTGGATCAAATTGCAGCTTCGCTGAACCCTGACCAGGTAGAACAGCTGGCGGACAGGCTGTACCAGCAGGATCCCTGGGCCGCAGGCCAGGGAGCAATGTCCGCTATGGCCACGAGAAATCGTCAAGCCATGCAGGGAAACCTGCCTACAAGCGGACCTGCTCGGTTCGAGCCAATGCACGCAAGCCCCACACAGAGCATGCACACTCCAAGGGGCATGACTCCATCGGGCACTCCGCCAGCACAGTCCCCATTTGGGACACCTGTCCGCCCTGCCGTAAACGGCGCACTCATGGAGAGGTTAGCTGCGGCTAGGGCTGATCACAGCACAGCCCTCTCCAACATGATGCCGCCCGGCACGCCAACGAGTCAGCAGGGAAACCTGCCTGGTACACCAAGCCACCACAGGGCGGGTATACCCGACGACTATCGCTCAAGAGTGGCGGCCGCGGTACAGCAGATGCAGAACCATAATCTGCCTCACCCAGGTGGGCAGAGGTGGAGGCCAGCCTGGTCCTGGGAACCGGAGGGTCCCAACCCACGGGACCCCGCTCGGCAACGAGCCTTTATCCCGGCGTTTAACGCCCATCCGAGCATGTCTCAGGGCCAGAGGCCACCACCCACGCAGATGAATCCGCCATTATACCCTGACGGTACAAGGGTCCCGAACAAATTTGTTCGGGAATTGGCGGATCAGATGCATAACCTCACCAATGTGCGCTGCAGTGACCACTCCATGTACCCGCACATGGCCTTCATGCCTTCTCCAACATCACCAGAGGTGGTTGTGCAACCCACTGCCCATTCAATATCGTCTGGCAGTAGGGGCGTGCCTGACTACATCAGGCAGACGCACCGCACTCAGCAGGCATGTTTCAGGAGGAGGCAGGCGGTGCAAAGTGTACGGGGCCAGTCACGTGCAGCTGCACTCGACGTGGTGCGGAATAGGGGCTCACCTTTGCGAGGGAACTCGCCTGCCGTGACTCCTACCACTTCCATGCCCAATGTCGAAGTGCAGGAAGTGCTGAATCCAGCGGGGACACCCCCATCAGCCTTCATGCCCTCCGAGACGGTATTGGAGAGGCAGCGGCGGGTATATCCCAGGGTAGCAGACGTAGAAGTCTTTACTGGGATGGAGGACACCTGTGCTGTATGCCTCGAAGAATTTCAGCCCAGGGATAGTGTGTACCGCCTGAGGTGCAATCACCTATTCCACGAGGGATGCTGGAATTCTAACGTGGTGGGCCACGTGACAAACCAGCGTGAGGGAGATCCCCAGCAGCCACCATGTGCGATCTGTCGTGCACCTGGCATTATAACATCGTCCTTCCCATGGACTGGCTCCCTTAGTCAGACTCCCGAGCAGTCAGCGAGGGAGCTGCGGGAGCTGAGGAGCATGGTGGAGGAGATGACGGCCAGGATGCTAGCTATGCAGACAGTTTCGTCACACCAGCAGGGACACCTGCCTGAAGAGGTAAGGCCGCCTATGGCAACGGGATATTTCGATCAGCTTATCCCGATGACGGCGCCTCAGCAGGGAAACCTGCATGATACTCCTCAGATGTCTCCCCAGAGTGGAGGCGAGGCTGAGATGTCACTGGACCCCGATCAGCTGCGCGAGTTGCGTGTGCGACATTTCCAGAATCAGATGGATAATACGCAGTCAACGTTTATGCTAGATGCCAATAATCCTGAAACTGACAGTCCGTCGTTAGACCTATCAGAATCCTCAGCGGCGTCAGCAGCAACAGCAGCCAGGGCCATCAACATCTCAGCGACGAATGAGGAGTTCGAGGAGTGGCTGCGGTACCGGGATCACGTCACGAACGAGGGGCTACAAGACATCGCCCTTCTCTCGTACCTGACGCTGATAAGGCGCACTACCCGCGAGCAGTATATGAGCATACGTGATGAGTATGCCAACTGGCGGGGGGAGCGTGGTGATCACGCCCAGCACGTGTCGTACTTCCAGTACATTGACCTGGCACGCATGGCCGAGAGCGAGTCGCATGCCAGTGTCGTGCGGGGTAACCCGCCAGGGAGTGCGAATGTGCCGCGGGGAAACCCGCGTACCGACACAGCCGACACTTCAGAAACTGTGCACATCAAGCAGCCGAGTAAGACGTTTTTGGATGACGGTGGAAATTCCATACTCATCGACGTCGGTTCGAAGATCAACATCATGGGCGAGAACACGAGCCGTAAGTTCGTCCAGGCTGCTGAGTCACATGGTCGTGCTTGTACGTTCGAGCCCCGCTCTCGTTTGCATATCAACGGAGTGGGAGAGGGGTCGGCCCCAGCGGATACCGTAGGCACATTTAGCATTGCCTGCGAGTACCAGGGGTCAGCCCAACACGATTCATACAAGACGAACATTGTGTCAGGCTGTGGAAAGGACCTGCCAGCCATCCTAGGTCTCGACAGTATGCAGGACAAACGCACGATCATCGTGCTTGAACGAGGCCAGGAAAAGCTGATATTCCCTGGTAAGGGGCAGGTCAAGATGGAGCTCCCGGAAGGCTCCAAAATCATGCCGACGACGAAGTTGCCGTCAGGGCATCTGTCGATCAGGTGTGATCGTTTTGGAGCTGCGGGGCAACCCGCCTCGAGCTCAAGCAGCACGTCCTTCCAGACAGTGCTGACAGGCGAGCCGACCCCAGCGCAGGAGCGCAATCAATTGCAGGGAAACCTGCCCCAGGGGTTGATGGAGACGCTCGCCAAGGCCACCATGCGAGGCGACAACATCGACGATCTCGAGACGTTCGATTGTTTTGTTGCCAGGACACTGGCCCAGCATGGTGGTAGTGTACCCATGGACGCTGTGCAGTCCCGCCGTAAAATAGTGATGGGATACACTAATCGTGAATTGCATACGGTCAGCGACGCTAGGTCCAAAGGCGTGCTGAAACAGCTGATGGATAATCCATCGATGCTGACAGCATTTGCGGAGCAATCCGCCTCTGAGGCCACGGCGCGCTGCAGTGCTGAGCTCCAGCATCTGAGGGAAGCCCAGATGTTGGCAGATATTGTAGGCACATCTTCTTCATCTTGAAGATGGCAGGGCGACGTCGCCCCCTCGTCGTCTTGCCTGATGGCTGAAAAGCCGGGGGGTAACAAGGACAGCGGGGCAACCTGCCTTAGTAAGAGGGCTTTTGTCATTGAAGATACGAGGGAGGCATGTGCCGACCTCCGCACACGAGGTTATATTTGTGACCGTATTTCCCACAACGAACTTATGACAAGCGTGGGCACAAACTATCTAGGTGCGGTGATCAGTGGAGATTACACTCTCATATGGATCAGTACTCCGGGTGACTGGTATATACGAACTCCAGGAAAGAGAGTGGCCCCACACTGGTCACGTATCCAGAACCTGTTGATAAAAGCCAAGAAACTCCGCATGAACATCATTATATTCGGTCCCCCAGGATATGTTTGGAAGTTATCTCCAGTACGTGATGCTCTGGAAGATCTAAAGTTGTCAGTGATACGGATGCGTTTGTGTCATTTCGGTATTCGGTTCAACATGCAAGACAATACACCAAGTGGTACATATATGCAGGTAGCATCATCGATACCGATTTGCTCGAAGCTGTGGACATGTACCTGTAAGCAGGCCATACCACAACATGTGTTGGACTGGTACGGCCATACGGTACGACATGCTGAATGGCGGGCTCAGGCACGTACTACACTCATCCGTTACTTAAACGACAAAATCCTGGGGAGTACCACCACGCACGGAAACGTGCCCGTATACTTAAATACGTATACACGTACAGACCATAATACCCGTCATTACGTGACGACTCATAAGGGAGGACCAAAATGGTCTGAAGTCATCCGACGTGTAACAATCAATTTGGATACCAACGCGGTTATTCAAGATATCTCAGTTACCGATCAACCAACAGGGTATGATTGGCATGCACCATTACCTGCAGGGGTTGCCAACATCAGTACTCGGTTGTACTGGCAACCCGAGGAACCGGTCTTGCTCGGAAACGAGCCTACTCAATCACCACAGAAACATAGACGCGTCATCATAGATGACTGTTCTCTCCCCCTCCCGACTCTGGCGATTGACGCATGTACCCATTCCACCACGACAATGAGTACACAGACCGACGAACAAAACGAGCAAGCTTTACCCACTGAATCGCGTATAAAGCAGAAGGAAAGGCTCAAAGCCGAAAAGGAAGCAGGCATCAAGCCTCGCCGCATTCAAAAGCACGTCGAAGACGGAAATGACGATTGCGGCGATGACTTGTCAGGACTCGGACAGGATCTTATGGCAACCTGGAGTACTGACGTCCCTGTTGAGCTGATAAGCTCCGACGAAGACGATGACCTGTTCCTTACCCTTCCCACATCTATGCCCGACACACACGCTAACATATACAGCATAGTTGCTACACTATGCTACGGCCATAACAATTGCGTGGATATGTTGGAGCTTTGTGGTGGTGAGGGTGGCATCACAGAACTTGCCTTCTCAAGGGGACTTTCCTCAGGCGGCAACTTGGACAAGACTACATATGTCGACCTGGGAGACCCCTCGGTGCAGCAGGTTATAGATCATTACTTTAAGATATGCTACGTACGAGTTGCCATGCTGCAACCCAGCTGCCGCACCACAGGACCACCATCTTACTATAACTACAAAGTCAACTATAATACTTGGGAACGGCACCACAGAGAAGACTTACCACACATAATCTATTGTGGTAAAATTGCTGTTACCCAAGATGACGCTCAGAGGTGGTTTATACGCGAACAACCGACAGGAACATGGGTGGACGATATCTCTCCATGGACGAAGCTTGCCAACCGACCACACATCACGACCGTGCGCATTGATCAATGCGCTACTGGACTTAAAGATACGACTGGTGACTATATTAAGAAGCCGACAAATATCACCAGCAACGACAAGACAATTCTTAAACCCTTTGAGCGACTCAAGTGCAACGGTCAGCATGTGCACGCACAACCGTGCAACACCGAGCTTTCACTGGCACAAAAATACACTCGACGACTGCAGTCTGCCTTCGTGGAAGCCGTCTACTTGGCGAAAGCCATTGACACCACGCGCGGAAACGCGCCTATAAATACTGCACATGCTTATCCTGCCGACCTTCCTGAGCAAGCTGAACCAGGTGAAGGTATGAGACGCATCGGTGATCGTATCATCCCAAAGGTGGCTACGTGCCCGGCATGCATCGACAACGTCCGAAAGGACAGTCCTAGCCATAACAGAGACCCTACGCAGTGCAAATATCATGACTCTATCTCTGTATACTGGCCATGTCCAGCATGTCAGAGGGATCTTACGAGAAGCAAGGGTGTTAAGAATCACCTTGATACCGAACCTGGTAAATGTCGTTTTGCTGAACCATTTAAACTACCAGACGACCACGACCCCGAAGGCAAAACCGTGCCAGCTTGGTGGAAACCCCTACCTAAACCTGGTGAGGGCCAAGCTTCAGCTTCAGGTGGCCGCCAAGGCGCACGCGCCAGGCCACCACGACCACGTTCCTTCGGTAACGTCGATCCGACATCTGGTACCAGCAGCTACGACCTGCTACGAGACGCCCCCGAGCGTGGAAACACGCCTTCTGCGTCTTCTAGCGATACGCCACAGGTAGCGGCCCGCCGCGGACGTCTACAAGGCGTACCACCACCTCCAGACGCAGTCAACACAGGGGATCAACTACGTAGAGCTACAAGGAACCCTCTTGCCTCCACCGGCTCTGGGGCTCCACGACTACCCGACTGGACGAGATTTGACATCCAACGCAGTCTACAGAGTCTCCGTAGTCACGAACCCCATGTTGTGAAAAAGGAATTCCGAAAACTGCATCTGCGATGGTATCATGCGAAGGAGCCAAAGATGAGGCTAATCCTCGAAAAGGTGGGGCTTGATAACGTTCGACTGAACATGATCAAGGAAATCTGCGATACCTGTCGGGAATGTAGAGCATGGGAACGTCCTGGAAACTCGACATTACCATCAGTAAGCCTCCCTGGCAGCTGGCTCGATGAAGGGGAAATGGACCTCATGTTTTACAAGAAACGGACCATATTTCATATTATGGATCGCTGTATTCGCCTGGCAGCAGGCCTAGAGATTTCCGACAGAGAACGCGACGCTATCATCGACGCCTACCACTATTGCTGGATTGCCTATCACGGACCCTTCAAAGTTTTATACTCAGACGGAGAAGGCGCCCTGAATAACGATGCCGCTAAAACCATGATGGCCAATAAGGGCACGGAACTTCGTATCCGTGCTCCTGGCCAACACGCGACTTCAATTGAGTCACGAAACGGCATTCTCAGAGGCGTCCTCCACATGATTGAGGAAGAATTGAATAGACACAACATCCCTGTTGTATTCACTAGAGTATTGGCGGAAGGCATCTTCGTTACTAATGCGTTTACGTTTTATAACGGAGTATCGCCATATCAGGCACACACAGGACGTCAGCCCTCCTTCCTTCCTGATCTCGATACCCTTGACTTTCCCAAGGGACCCGAGACTTCAGGACACGAACGAGAACGTCGTGTAAGGGAAGTCAGCCTCGAAGCCATAACTCAGGCTACTGCTGTAGCCAAGACAAATCGGGCTCTTAGGGCTAAGACGACTCCTGATGGTGCTCGCCTCTACTCATCAGGGGATTTGGTCGACTACCACCGACCTACTGCCACCAAGGACGACCATGGAGGCTGGAACGGCCCATTCCCGGTGATCCGAAACGTGCCTGAAAGAGGACATATTGTTGTCAAGGCAGGATCTCGTGAGGTAATTGTGATGTATCCTGATGCTCGTCACACACTATACATCGAATGTCTCCTCACACGGGAACTTGGCATGGATAATATGGCCATGCAAACCGTCCTTGCTTATGTGGCACACCTCAGCGCAGGGAAACCTGCCAAAGTTTTCGGGTATATCCCCGACTACAAGGGAAACCTTAACCTGTCAGACGATAGCAAGTTTCACCCGCGCGTACACCTAGCACTACAATATCTCGTACGAAATTACTCAGAGTGGAACATGTAGTAGCAGTTCGATTGGCTAAGAGTGTGTCAAGCCTACCTGCAGTAAAGTACGCCACCGGGTCTACGCTGATCCACTATGACAATGACATTAGCCCGGCGTTCCACTACTACGAATGTGTGGGCACCGGCCTAAACATCTTTCAGATTACTGGTAGCACTCACTCCAGACTTATTCAATGCTTGACTTCACGTGTCCCTTCCTTAGGATTTCACGATGACCTGGCTAAATATCAGCATCCAAGCAACACGTCTGGAGAACACGAGTCGCCTGGAAACAGGCCTTCTCCAGACACACCAGATGCTTCATCGCCTAGCGAAGGCCGTCTGTCGACAATCTATGAGGAAAATGAGGAACACACTATCGAAGCCATGATGCTGGAAGAGTGGTACGACGAATTACGTATGGACCTTCATCCTACGACGATTACAGATGATTATCTCTATTGCGTCCCAACAACTATGCTGCCTAACCAATGCGTTTTTGGTTTCAGCATTTGCGGACGAAGATGATATTACATCATCAGATATGCTCGGAGACGAGAGCTATTCCCTAGACAGTGATGAATATGGTCCTTACGTTGAACTATGTTTTACATCAGAAATGTCAAAAATAGTGTTGGATCAGACCCAACTTGCACAGCTCGATACCGATATGGTCGCAACGATGAGAGTATATGTATCCAATGCTGCTAAACGTGCTGTGGTTGTCAAAGAAGACGACCTACTGACCAAAGCCGACATAGCAGCACATCCAAAGGAGGTTAGTGAAGCCTTATATACTGAGCTCAAGATCTGGATTGATAACCGATGCTTTGAGATGTACGACTTATCCAAAGCTTCCAACATCATGACATCCAGATATGTATACAAGTGGAAGTTCGTAAAGATGGGCACCGAGAACGTTAAAACCATTCGTCTCAGATTGGTCCTTCGTGGATTTATGGATACTGAGGCCTTTGATGTGGAAACATTCTCGGGAACCGCCCGAAGGCAGTCTCAACGACTCTTGGCAAGTGAAGCGGCATGTCATCCAGAGTGGATCTTAGCATCCATGGATATCGATAAGGCGTTCCTAAAAGGTTTGACCTACGAGGAACTTGCCCATGCCACTGGCGAGGAAACTCGCATGGTCTGCTTTGCTCTTCCACCAGGAAGCGCTCAGGTACTTCGCACCCTACCCGGCTTCTCATCCTACGACGAAAGTCGACGCTGTCTTAGGTGCCTCAAACCAGGAACGGGTACTAAGGACGCCCCAAGAGCGTTCTCTCTCAAACTTCGTACGACCAATCCTGAATTTGAATTCAGCCAAGATCTTCTGACTGCACAACATGTCGATGACATTAATATGACAGGTCTAGAGAAAAATATCGACGACTATGTACAACGTGTCGAAAAGGTGTTTGGCAAATGCAAGCTCAACAAGCACACATATACGAACTGTGCCGTCCGCTACACTAAGAATGATCAGGGAGATGTGATCATGGACCAGGACGAGTATATCAAACACCTACGTCCTATCACACATCCAGAACTTACAGGAGCGGCGGCCGACGCCAAAGCCACGAAACTTATTACCGACATGTTCGTCAGCCTGCGAGGAGCCCTCGCCTATGCCCTTCTTACTCAAATCTGGCTTATGGTATATGTGGTCTCTCTTCAGAAAATTCAAGAGCCCACCAATTTACAAGTCAGACGTTTGAATGCTGTCACGCGAAAGCTGATCAGCAGTCCGAAACGTATCACCTTCCCTCGGATGAAGCCGACGAATGAAGTCGACATCCATAGCGATTCGGGATATCGGAAGCTTACCGGAGAGGAGGATGACGAGACCAAGGGCTACGGCATACGCGGGGCCAACGTACTACGGCGAGGAAACTCGCCTCAAGGCAAGTCCGTCGTTCACCTCTGTGACGGACTATGCAAATCACACCGATTACAGGTGAGGTCCAGTTATGCTGCGGAGGCACTTGCAGCCGCACATAACCTTGATGAGTGTTACCCTACGCTCATTACTCTCCATGAGCTTAAGGCAGGGGCCTTGACTCCACGACAACTACGAGATATGCGTGAAGTTGGAGGCCTTGCTATCAAAGTCTCTCTGACCATAGACGCTGAGTCCGTCTACAAATCTTTATCAAGCAGGGATCTCAAAATACCCACAGAACGGACTCTGCTTGGACATATCAGTTGGATACGTGAGCTTATGGATATAGGTATAGTACATAATGTGCAATGGTGTGATACTAGGGATATGACCGCAGATGGGCATACAAAGGGAAGCATCGATCGGGAACTGCTTCTGGAAGTGATGTCAGGCACTCAGTCATTTAAGTATGACGTGAAGCAATTTGTCCCCTTTCGGGGTCCCGAGGACAGAGACAAACCTAAGTTTAATCAATTTTAGTCTGTCCTTGTTGCCCTCGTGGTCCAGTTTGCCAGCACGGGCGCCTACTATAAAGGCGCCCCTCTAGTTGCTCGGAAACGAGCCTCATATTTCACGCCTGGCAACGAGCCGGCTTCATACAACTCAGGCTCTGCTGGAAAGATCATTACATCGATCTTATCCTATCTTACCCATCCACCCCTCATACTGTACCCTCACAGCAGAGCGATGGATGCTATTTGCCAGGCTATATGCCCTATTTGAGTTACCAGGCTCACTTTCGACTGGAGGGCCCTCTTGGGCCCTTCTTGGGGCCTCTCTTGGGTCCCTCTGGGAGCCCTCTTGGTGCCGCCCTGGGGCCTTCTCGGGGCCTTCTTGGAGCCTTTCTGGTGCTCTTTAAGTGGGCCCTGGGAGGTGTCACTTTCACGGGCGCTGAAAGTGACTCGTAGCGCTGCCCGTGGCCGGGGCATTGTGCAGCGCATCCCTCGTCGAACGTATTTTGTCGGACGCGTGGTCGAATTCCGCCAGTTGGGTCGAGATGGTGGTCAAGCGGTTCGGTTGCAATGTAGCCATGCGGATCTGAGCTTGCCATTTCTTGCCATTTTGGCGGGGATCGCAGGAGCGTTTGTGTTGTGATCAACTGTGCTCGATATATCCAGCGGCAGCGTTTCATCCCAATATATTATTTTAAAAGTCAGCAGGGGCCAAATTGCTGATGTGAAGCAACGTAGGTCTCGTATCCATGCGCGAACGCCATCGAGCTGCTCGCCAGCCTCGAGGTTTCCATGGCGGCGCAAATTGAAGAGTGCTGGCTTGTGGCCGAGTTTCTCCAGCCCCTTCCGCCCAAGGCGCGGCCCGCTTACTCGGCTGCGCCGGCTGACCATGTCGGTGGCGCATCCAGGCGCGAGCCTTCTGCGAAGGGTGCGAAGCGGCCTCCTTCCGCGCGGCCCGAGGGCCGTCCGAGGGCAGCGAGAACGGGTGATGATGGCGCGGGCAAGGGGAAGGACGATGCGAGCAGTGGCAGAGTTGCGAAGAGGGCCAGCAGCTGGGCGCCTTATGACCAACGAGAGTCTCGGAGGTGCCCTGTTGAGAACCCGACGCAGTGGGGGGCCCCGCAGATCTCGGGGGCAGCCTTGTCTGGATGCACGCCGACGCTGCGCCCTGCAGCAGCCCAGGATTTTCGGGATACCCCGCGGCGCTCTGATGCCGAGGCGCCAAGGCACCAAACTAGGCGCGGGCGCGACGCCGCGGAGCAACGGACCGCGGATTCTTCCACCCCTTGGCAGGACAGTGCCAGTGACTGGGTGTCATCATGGACGTGGAGCTTGGATGGCTGGAACAACGACAGCTGGGACTCGCGTGGCCGCTGGTGAGGGTGGTGAGACGAGAACGAGGAGGTGGCCAGCGACGATGTCGCCAGGCCCCCCTTCGAGTTCTCGGCGGCGACCGCTTGGGGCGGTTGAGCCGCGGCGAGGCAAGGGTGCGATGCATCTGCGTCGAATGCGCGGCGAGCCAGTCTGGGGCCAGACTGCCAGGCGCCGCGAGCGCCGACGCTTTGACTAACGCTGCGGGGCGTTGTCTAAGACAGGAACGCCCGCCTGTGCTCGTGGATCACGCCTGGCCGGCCGCGGGGGGGGTCGTTTTAGGCGACCCCCCAGGCCCATTTAGCCCCCCGCGGCGATGCTTCCGTAGCTGTGCGTGTTGGCTCTGTTTGGAACGGGCAGCGCCGCGCCCGCCGCGCGCGCGCGCCCTCCCCGGGCGCGCCCTCTCGGCCAGCCGGCCCTTTCTTATCCATAGGGTCAACCTAACCTTAACGGGCACGCGCACCGCGCTCATGGCGTGGGGGGTTACACCCCCGACTTCACATCCCCCGAGGATAACCTGAGCGAGAGACTTCAAGGATCTGGTGAAGAACGACCTATCAACATGGTTGAAGATATGCCAATGCCACCGAAGTGCTGTCAACATACTCACAGCATACCCTGTGCAGCGATGAAGTTTGCCAGGCGGTGCGACTCCACCATTGCAGTGGTCGCGCCCCCAGCTGCGGGCATGAGACCGGCCGTGGTTAGATCTGGTCGGCTTGGAATTGCAGCAGGGCCCCACATCACGTCGCAGTCTGAGCGGGCGATTCGCTCTGCCATGTCAATCACGCAATGGACAGACTGGAGTGCATATGCCCACAAGGGGTGGTGCGCCAGGCCAGTTGGAGCACGCCATCCGATCGAGTCTCTTGCGCGACGCTGCCAGATGCGCACATGCCTTGGGCAGCGCGCGCACAACTTCGCTTGCAACTGTGGGTCGCTGTGGGATGTTCAGAGCAAAGTTCGCTGGTCAGTCCGAGTCTAAGGGTGGCGGCCTCCGCGCTCTCCCGCTGTGTTGCGTGGCGGGGAGTGTTCGGTCGCATCGCCCACCTCCCGGCCCCCTGGGCCCGATTGCTCGTCAGCGAGACAATCTCGACTTGAATGAGAAGAAGGCAATGAATCAGAACGACGATAGCGCGTGCCAGGGTACCGGAGTTGTTATTACTACCGCAAGTAGGATAGCCACCACTGACCATTGGACTTATGAGTGTGGGCGAGAGCACCAAGGCTCGTACGAGTGCTCCTCCGAACGAACCTCCTGACGCCGGCCAAGAGTGGCTGTCCCGTCCCAGGCGCGCGGCTGGCTTCCACAGGGACCATTTGCATCAGCCGCGTGCGTGAGCCAGGCAGCATCGTCGCCGACGCCTCCGACTTGCCCCTGTGAGGGAAGGTTCGCTAGGCCGTGCCTTCGGGTGGACGGGCGATATTGCGTTTGTGGCAGTTCCTCAACAGCGTTCTCGGCCTTCCTGGCAGACGGAACCGAGCGAGCCAAGGAACGCGCGAAACAAGGCCACTCGCTCATCAAGCGGCAAACGGATTGTAGACGACGTCAGCGACGACATCTGTTACAACTTTTCAGGATTGGGTACGAGGGGGGCACCTGGTGCAGATGGTCGCAATTTCCATCAGCCGCGCCCACGAGCTCCCAGACAGAGATCGCCTGGCCGAGGCAGTCGCGGCTGGAACCATCGCTGGGCTTCGAGCGGCGCTCCCCGCATCGGTCTACCAGGCCACCAACGTAGAGCAATCAATCACCGAGGCTTCCACTTGGAGCACTGGCGCGGACCTTTGCGAGCTCTGCGGGGGAGAAGCCCGCGCTCCGCAGATCGCCATCCGCCTGCGCGCAGGGACCGGCGGTAGCTTTGACCTGGTGACTATCTGCGACTTGGGCGTCCATGCGGAGGCGCAGCGTTTCTTCGGGCATCTCGGCCCAATCATGTCCGCGTCGTGGTCATGGCGCCCTCTTGCCTCAGCGCGGGACCCCCTTAGTAGCGGCCTCAGCCGCGGGATCAAGTACGGGGCCTGGGCGGGCCAGTCTGGGGAGGCTTCCGCGCGCGCCATCTTCTGTGGCCAGGCGTCGATCTCCCAGATCCAGGACTGTATGTATTTCTTTATGGAGCAGTGCCGCCTTGGGGCTGAAGGCCCTCGAGGCTTCCTGGTCGAGAAGCGTTTCCTGGCCCTCGCCAACTCACTTCAGCTTCTGGCGCCTTTCAGAAACTTGACGTGCATCAGGAACCGCGACCGCGAAGTCAACTGGGGCCGTTGCCGACGCGCTGCTGCGCTGCAGGTGTAGGCCTGGTGCCTGGCTGAGCGGCATTGCAACTATTGTGGCTGCGGTGGAAAGCTGGCCAGCCCTTATGACTGAGCTCTACCTAGCCACAGGTTCTCGAGTCAGCCTCGATGCACTACGAGAGCTTGAACGCTCGGAGGCTGCTGAGCATCCGTCGCCACCGGCGTGAACGGCTACCCCTGCATCAGCAGGCAAGTCTCGAATCCTGCCGAAGCAATCGGGGCCATCAGCCCTAGCGTTTGGAAGTCAAACTCGTGCTGATGCCTCGCTGCCGGACATGCAACCGACGCACGAACTTCCAAGATGTGCCTGGGCCCACGACGTATCCATGGTATCCCAGGGACGAGTACAGTGCCACCGGAAGTGGCGTCACTGCGCGCATGCTCACTGCGCGCATGCCCGGGCTGCGCGCGCGACCCGGCGGGTTGGAAAAACGCGCTGCGGTTGGACAGGTCTGGCTTTTTTTTCCGGCTTTTTGTGCTCCGCCAGAGATGCACGATCGCCCGCGCAATCCTTGCTCGAATCCGATGTTTTTTTGCCGTCGCGTTCACGTCGGAAACTGGGACATATACATTACCAGTGGCGGGTTGTCTTTTCAATCCTACGACTTTTTAAGGGTGAGGGACGACGTCGGAGTGGTGTGGTGTATACTTTTCCCTCGTTTTCCAAGGGAAACAACGAAACATGTATACACCAGGATCCCGTATACACCAGAATCCGCGTTCCTGTGCGAATTTCCGCGCAAGGTCGGGAAAAACATCGGTGTATAGAGATCGTTTCCCTATCAAGCGCCAGCGCGAACGCACATGTCCGAGAAGGTCATAGGTATTGCACTTCCGTTGTTCATTCCCATCATCTGCCCGCGTCTCTCGCTACCCCCCCTGCAATTCCAGTACATGTTCCCTTTCTTTCTCCACCTTTCGTCGTCACCCCTCTCGCCGACGTCGCTGTCGCCGTCGCTGCCGTCGCTGCCGCCGCCGCGCCGCGGTCGGTTCCTTTGGTCGGCTCCGCTGCTCGGGCGCCGCGCAGGGCCTGCCCGAGACCGCGCGGGAGGCCGCGCTCGGGTCCATGCTGGTCGGCGGCCTGGTCCCGTGCGGCCCCCTCCCGGAGGGCTCCACCTCGGGGGGGGGAGGGGGTTCGAGTCGAGGCGCGGACCGCAGGCCGGCGGGCGACAGCCCCGACGGCCAGGGGCAACACCACGGGGCCCACCGATTGCCGATGTGAGCCCGGAGGCCCACCTTGCCCGGGGGACGCGGGGCATCGCTGTCGGGCCCGATGGCCGATCCGTCGGCGACGTGTCGCCGCGTCCAGCTCGATGTGTCCCCCCTGAGCTGGTCAGCCGGCCCCCCCTATCGTTGCCCCTCACAAGGGGTGTCGCCCGAACAATTTGTGATTCTCTCTGGCTCACAGGGGTGCGGGGGATGCTTCGTGGCTGGCCCAGGCAGGTTCGAGTGTTAAGGTTTTGGGACGTGCGTCTGCTGTCTGGCTCCCTTTGGGGCCGCGTCGGGATGCTGTCTCTCGTTGCCACGGCCAGATCTGCTTCGGGCTTCTGGTCGGAGCGCAAGCGGGGCCCGCTGGGGCCCCCACCAGGGCCCCCTCCCTCGTGCCGACGCTCGAGGCAGGTGCTTCAGAGTTGCGGACGACGATCAATGGAGAGGAACCATAAATGATCCCCAGATGTCTAAAACACGTTTTAAACATGCCTTAACTACATGCCAAACCATGTTAGAAGCATTTTTAGAACAGTTTGCGACATGTCAAAAACATGTAGTATTCAGTGATAGGGTTGTTAGGAGCGTGTTTCTTTGTTGCTTTGGGCATAATGGGCATTATAGCCCGCCGCCCCTTCCCCCTATAACGTAACGCCCCTCCCCCCCCAGTGCGCTCCGGGCACTGCCGCCGTGCGCGCACTGCGGGGGGGAGGCGTTACATTATACCCCCCCCTGGCCCCCCCTCCTATAATGCCCACTATCGCCGAAAACAAAGAAGCGCGCGCTAGGGTGTCCACTGTCACGGCATCCACAACTTCAGAGGGCCGAGGTCTGGGCGAGACGAACGTGGGCGGCGGCCGACCTCAGATCAGATCCTGTCCACTTCGCTCTAAGCTCAGGAGGGCAACATAGGCACAGACACAAATCATCGCCGATTCCCAGGAACACGTGTGAACATTTTGGCAGGTGGAGGGGAAGGCGAAAGTCAAGAACATGTGCGTACGCATGGGGCATCCTGGGATTTGTGTCCATCTAGTTGTGTGTCCCTGGGCCCCCTCATAAGCAGGGATTTCTGTCGGTCTTGTTGGGGCACCAGGTCCGTTTGTGATGAGATTTGCTTGCCTAGCCGCCACCGCTGGGAGCATCGCTCGCTTTCCCAACCGCGGCCGCTTGCACTTTTGGGTGGCGTGTACTGCTTGGCTTAAGTCGGGCATGTCCCCTCTACAGGAGGAGTATTCAAAAATAGTCAAACAATAGTCTGGGGACGATTGTTTGAGCATTGTTGATCATTTTGTTGTACTCTTTGAGTATTTTTCAATTTCGGCCAAAATCCGCCTGCAGGGGGACATGCCCGACCTGATGCTGGGCGCAGCTTGCCCCCCACTGTTTCCGTTCCCCCTTCGGGAGTGTCAAGGGGCCTTTCTCCACCTGCTGCCGTTCCCTCTGCCGCTGCTCCTCCTCCTCGTTCTCCTCGAATGCTCGGACATCGGCGCCTCGATCACTCCTGCTCGTCCTTTGTTTGCCTCTCGTCATTGCCCTAGTCCTCGTCCTCGTCCTCGTCGTCGTCCTTCCTCGAATCGGCCTCAGGACCTGTCCTAGAGCTCGTTCTGACAAGTATTTCGAGAAGTATCCAGCCGTGCGTCGCGACGAGGACGCCCCTGGAGGCCAAAGGTGGCAGAACAGAAAATCAGAGAGCCTCGATTCTCCTTTCCCTTCTTCTGTCTGCCTCGCTGTTCTCCTCGCTGTCTTCCTCCTTGTCTTCCTCCCTTTTCTCCTTCCCCTCCGCCCTCCACTCCGCTCTCTCCCCATGTCCCCCTTCTCTGTTCTGCTCCTCCTCTTCCTCATCCTCTGTCCTCCTGTGCCTCCTCCTTGAACGCTGCTCTCCTCTCTCCCCTGGCTCTGTCTGGAAGACTATCGGCCCTCTCCGCGTATTGCTTTTACACACTTGATTTCAACACGTTTCTATACGACCGTTTTCGGTTGGTGTTTCGGCCCCGCCCCCCGCGCCTGCGTTCGCAGGCGCTGCCGAGGGGATCAAGCTTCTCATTTCAGGATCGGCTCTTCGCTCCCGTCGTTCAGAGTGGCGCTCTCGCCCCAGCGCGGGCCACTTGTGTGGATACGATTCTTCATCGTTGTCGCCCCCCTCGATTCTCCTCCTCCGCTTTCCCCTGGTCCGCCTGCTCCTGCCGCTTGAGTTCCCGCTGTTCCTGTTCGTCCTCGTCGTCCTCCTCCTCCTCCGTCCTCATCCTTCTCCTTCTCCTCCTGCTAATCCTCCTGCTCATCTGCCACTTCCTTCCCCCTTTCCTCCTAATTACGCAGCTTCATGTTTCCGATTGCGCATAACACGATGGGGTCGTTTGCAGAGTCTCTGGCCCGCCATGACACGCACTCGCGGACAGAACAACAATCAGCGCAATGGGAAGGGGTTGGTGGGAGGGTCAGGATGCCAGATGTAGTGCGAGCGCACCTACTTAGCTTGTCTGCGCGGCGACGCCTGCCATGTGAGCGCCCTCTCCTCCCCTCCTCCCGCCCCGCGGCCGCTTCCGCTTGTCTTTTCCTCCTCCTGCCGCTGGTTGATTTGCGCTTTCCGTTGTCCAGACCGCCCGAGCGCGCGTGCGGACTGCCACTGCCGCGCTGCGACGCAAAAGTAGTGTCTCTCCTCCTCGGTCCAGTCTCCTCTCTCCTCTCTTCTCCTCCCTCACCCTCTCTCCTCCTCCCTCTCTCTTCCGTTCTCCTCTCTCCTCGTCTTTCCTCCTCTCTCCTTCCCTCCTCTCTCCTCTCCCTCCTCTCTTCCTCTCCTCCTCTCGCCTCCTCCCTCCTCTCCTCCTCTCCCTCCTCTCTCCTCTCCTCCTCTCGCCTCCTCCCTCCTCCGTTCCCCTGTCTGGAGCCCTCCGGCCCTCGACTCCGCCGTGAGCCTCGCCCTGGAGCTCGAGTCGCTCGCGTGGCGCCCGCCCAGCGCGGCGGACAGCCCGCTCCAAGGCCCGACGGGCCCGAAAAAGACTCCAGGCCTGGCGCCGAGCCGAGACCCCGCCGCGTTGTGACAAAGTTCATGGCGGAGTTGCAGTGGCGACCCATACCAAGCAACACCCCGCTTGCCTCCAGGGTGCCCTGGGCTTCTTGGGTTTCGATTGTTCTGCGATGGAAAGCGTTACGCTCCCACGCCAAAAATCAAAGGACGTCCTGGGGTCTCAGGGTTGGGTTTCTTGTGGAAGGGTTCTTGTGGACTGGTCCCCACTGTAGTCGGTCGTTTTTTGTCTGAGCTGGTTCAATTTTCGCTCTTGAAGAAAAGTTATTGTTGATCCCCACCCCACCGGTGCACAGTGTGTTTTTCCGTTTGAAGTGCCCCGCCTCGGGGCTCGCGCCCTGTTTTTAATCCGGGAAGGTTTTCCCGCTCAAGCTGCGTTGTTGTCCCCCCCCCGGATACAACATTAACAACGGCTCCCGCCTGATATTTCTTCACAAGTCATTCCAACAACATCGTGTTCTCGCACGGGACTTCCTGACAATGTATGTAGGAATCGCTCTCTCTCGCGTGCGATTTCCTCGCAATTTATTCGAATGCCGCGCCCTCGAGGAGGCGAAGGAGGCGGAGGAGGAGGAGGAGGAGGAGGAGGAGGAGGAGGAGGAGGAGGATTGGTTGGAGGAGGAGCAGGAGCAGGAGCAGGAGCAGGAGCAGGATGATGATGATGATGATGATGATGATGATGATGATGATGATGATGATGATGATGATGATGATGATGATGATGATGATGATGATGATGATGATGATGATGATGATGATGATGATGATGATGATGATGATGATGATGATGATGATGATGATGATGATGATGAGGATGAGGATGAGGATGAGGATGAGGATGAGGATGAGGATGATGATGATGACGATGACGATGACGATGATGATGATGATGATGATGATGATGATGATGATGATGATGATGATGATGATGATGATGATGATGATGATGATGATGATGATGATGATGATGAGGAGGAGGAGAGGAGAGGAGGAGGAGGAGGAGGAGGAGGAGGAGGGGAGGATGAGGAGGAGAGGGGGGAGGCGGAGGAGGAGGAGGAGAGGAGGAGGAGGAGGACGAGGAGGAGGAGGAGGAGGATGAGGGGTTGGAGGAGCAGGAGGAGTTGGAGGAGGAGTTGGAGGAGGAGGAGGAGGAGGAGGAGGAGGACGAGGAGGAGGAGGACCCGTGCGCGCGTGCGCACGCAAGCTGAGAGAAGCGGCGCTTCCCGTTCTTGTCCAAATAGGTTTCTGGTGGGGGGGGTCTGGTTTTTTCATTGCGATTTCGCCCCACACCTCCGATCCATGCCCTCGTGGCCTGGAAACCGAGGTGCGATGCCATGGATGCGCTCCGCAATGCATCCAAGGGGTCGCGGCCGAGGAGACCGAAGTGCGAGGGCGTGAATGTGGATATGTTTCCCGCCCGTGAGAGGGGGAGCGGGTCGAAATGGGGACGAATCGAACGAGGACGATGGGTGACAACAGCCTATTGTAATGACTTCTGGCCAGTGCCGCCGATCCGGGGGACTCCGGTTTCGGTGATCTTGGAGTCGTCGGGGACGCTGTTTGGGAGGGAGGGCGCTCTTGGAGTCGTCAGGGACGCTTTGTGGAGCTGACGTGCCCTTTGGGGGGAGGGGCCTGGAGCGGTCTCGGGGAGGGGGGTCCGGGGAGGGTTCCAATTGGAGGGTCTTGGGGGCGGTAGCGGCTAGATCTGAGGGGGGTCCCTGGGACCCCCCGAAACATTTTGGGGGATGCGCAAATCATTAAGAAAACGCCAGATGGGGGGGGTCCTTGGTACCCTCCGAAACATCTTGGGGATGCGCGAATCATTGAGAAAACGCCAGATGGAGGACCCCCCCCTCCCCCCCTTCCCCAGCGGAGCCACCCCGGCGACACCCCCCCAAGCAGAGCTGAAGCTCTTGCTGAGGCTCCTTGTAGTTCACACGCCGGATCGGCGCATTTGTTTTGGACAGGGTTGGCTGCCGGTTTCGAGGCGAACGCTGTCTACCTACCTGATGGCGACCGTCGCATGCCCAACAGCAGCCGCCGTTTGGTCCTGACAACGCTTGCACTCCGACTTAGCATTGCCCCTCAGGCGAGCGAACATCTCCATGCGGGCAGAAATGTACCCCCCCCTCCACCACACCTCCCTCCCCTTCCCTCCCATTCCCTTTCCAACTTCTCTTCCACCTTATCATGCCTCCTCCTCCTCCTCCTCCTCCTCGTCTTCCATCTCCTCCTGTATCCTCTTGTATCCTCCTCGCCCTCCTACTCCTCGTCCTCACCAGCAGTCTTGCTCTGAGTCCCCGTCTTCCTCCCCATCCCCGGTGACCAGGCCCGCTCCCCTCGTCCCCTCCTCCCCTTCCCTTCTGCCTTCGTCTCCAGGCGGGCTGGTGAGCAGCCCCTCAGACGCCTGGCCCTCGACCCTGGGCACCCTGTTCCTCGCCCTGGAGCCAGTCGGGGCCGATTGGAGCACGTCGTTCAGCGACAGCGACGTGGAATGCCGAAAGGTGGCGCGGCGCCCAGGGCAGAAACCCCAACCCTCTAGTTCCGACCGCGCCTTGCCTGCTTTCCCGCCTTTCCCCCTCTCTTCAGACCTCCCTCGCCGCCTTCTCCTCCTGCGTACCTCCTCCCTCCTGTCTACGCCTCCGCCTCCTCAGCTTGCTGCCTCCTGCTTCCTCTCTCGTGCTTCCCTTCCCGCACCCCCCGAGCGGCAATGGGGGCGGCTGTGTAGCCCCCGAGAGGGCCGCAACGGCGTCTGGCGCCCTTTCTGTGGTAGGTGCAAGGACGGCCCCCAGGCTCACAAAGGGGCTTCGGGACGGTTCCAAGAGGGCCCGAAGAGGCTTTCAGAAGAGGGGCCCCAGGAACCACCCCAAAGTAGAGCGGGCGGAGCGAGTGCACTGACCCCCACCCCTGGGAAGCTCACGGGCACCCCACTGGAATCCCCGAGGGGGGGAGGCCTTTGGACTCGGTCAGGGCACCTCTCCGGGCGTCCCCTGCGGTCCCGGAGGGGGACGGCGGGGAACGGAAGGGGGGGGCGGTCCCTGGCACCACCCTGGAGGAACAGGGCCCCCTTCTGGGGGCGGGTGGAAACCAGGAGGCCCTGTCCCTCCTCCCTCCTTCCGCTTCCCTCCCTTCCCTCTTCTCAGCCCCCCTGCTGCAGTCGGACCGAGGTTATAAGATCGAGGTCGGTTCGGGAAGGGTACCCTGGTATACAGTCGACTGTTCTCCAGTTTGGCTGGCAGAGGGCCTCATGTTCTTGAAGTTCGTTCTTCTGTCCCAGGTGTGGCCGTACCGTATCCTCCTCTGTGGCGCCGCGTCGCCTACATGCCTCCGACCAGCCAAGGATCTTCCGAGAGTGGAGCCCTAGACCGCTGGATCAGAGCTGGAGTGATTCCCAGTCCCCGCCGAAGGATTTGGAATCTAATCCAGAAGTAAGGCCGAAACCTCTAAGTGGGACCACTGGATGCGTATCTCCTCATGGGCTAGTTCTTCACGGCCGCTGGCATGAATGAGGGGCCTATGTGCACCACTCTTCCACTGGTGTTAGCAGGTGGCCGGTCGTGTTCCGCCTGGCCTTGCCCCAGATTTTCAAGATGTGGCTTGCTATCGGCCACCTACTTGAATCTGACTCTTGGCAGTTGCGCAGTCTCCAGTATTTCTTTGAGGGACGCCTCATTGTTGAACATGGTTTCGGTCACCGTTTTAGGCTGTAGCGAGCTTAGTAATCCTCTCTCCCTTTTTCCTCCTGGCTTCCTCCTTCTCTTCTTGCTCCTCGTTCCTCACTCCTCTTTCCTCTCTCCTCCCCACTCCTCACTCCCATTTCCCCTCCACACTCCCACTCTTTACTCCTTACTCTTCACTCCTCCCTCCGTCTCCCTCCTGTCTCCTCTCTCCCTCTTCCCTCATCGCTCCTGGCTTTGCCCTCTTCTTCTCCTTCCTTGCTTCTGCCGCCTTCTCCCCTCGTCCGCTCCTTCTCCTCCCTGTCCTCTTTTTTGTTATCTCTGTTCTCCTTTCTGCTCCGCACTCCATCTTCCTCTTGCTCCGGTTCTCTGTCCTTCGCCTCTGCCACCTCTTTTGCCTCCTGCTCCTCCTCCTCCTCCTCCTCCTCCTCCTCCATCCTTGTCCTCGTCCTCTTCCCCTTCATCTTCCTCCTGCGCGACGCTCTGAATCTTTGGCAGACCTTCCCTTCCTGTTGCCTCCTCCTCTCCCTTCTCCTTCTCCTCCGTCTCCTCCTTCTCCTCCGTCTCCTCTGTCTGCTCCTCCTCCTCCTCCTCCTTCTCCTCCTCCTCTCAGGGCCGCCCCATTCTCCACGCGGGGGGGGGGGGGCCATGCGTGCGTGTTAGAGGACAGGAAGCCCTGGTCAGACCAAGAAGGGGGGCTTTCCCCAGGGATGGTGGGGGACTTTCCTCTCGAGGGAAACCCGTGACCACTCCTCGATCGCCCCCTCCTCCCTGGTCTCGTCAGGATCTCCTTGTTCCTCGGCGCGTGCGTCCGAAGCCCCCGCGCAGGGGGGCGGGCTCGACGAGAACGAGGCCTGGAGCACGCCAGACTTCGACGAGGAGTTCGAGTGAGGGGCAGCTCCGTTCAGCTGGCCAGGCATGCGTGAGGTTGTTGCTTAGAAGGGGGAGGATAAGCAGGAGGATGCGGAGGATGCGGAGAAGGAGGAGGAGGAGGAGGAGGAGGAGGAGGAGGAGGAGGAGGGGGAGGAGGGGGATGGTGAGGAGGGGGAGGAGGAGGAGGTGGGGAGCAGCAGCAGCGGCAGGATGAGGATGCATATGAGGCAGATGAGCAGAACGTACCCACTGTTGGGCTCAAGGATGCGGCCCGCTTGGCAAACCCTCAGAGTGCTAAACGAACGGGGGAGTTCCGAATCATGACCCCAGATTTGGAGAAGGTGCAAAACCCACAGACCTGTCCAGGAGGAGGAGGTCGGGGAGGAGGAGGAGGATGAGGAGGAGTAGGAGGAGTCAGCAGGATGATATGTGGGCGCCAATCGAGCCCGCAGCGAGAGTCTCGTTCTCCCCGGCCATCATCATATATACTTGTCGTCTCCGTGTGCCGCGAAGAGAGCATGGTGTTGCTGGGTCTGGTCCGGTAGGGATTCGCGGGGCCACTCCCCCCTACCTCCCAGCTGGCCAACCGAGCCCTCTTCCCTGGCAGCCCTGCAAAACCAAGTTCGCCTAACCACGGCGAAAGCCACCCTTGCCTCGAGCTTCTCTCGCCCGTTGGGGGCCAGCCGTATTATTGACGCCTCGCGTATCTTTTCCAGTCATCAGACGAGTTGCCTCCAGAAGGGCCGCGGATGAAATCATAGAGCCGAGAGGAGTGACGCCTGTCGAAGCAAAGCTAGTCTCAGCCCGAGCAGCCCCCCAGCAACTGTCAAATTGGGGTGCGCTGGGGGGGCCTTTCGGAGGCCTCTCTCGCGGCCCTCTCGGTGATCTTTCGGGGGCTCCTTGTGGTAAATTGCACCTCCTCAGGGTGGGCATATATGTGGAGCACTATATGTTGTGCAACTTATATTATACCGATGGTTTGATGCAATCTACGTTGTGCAATATGTGGGGCAATATATCTGGTGCAGCATCGGTTGTGCAATCCATGTGGTGCAAAATATGCGGTACAACCTATTTTGTGTAATATTAGTTGTGCCATTGATGTCCTGAAATCTAGGTTGTGCCTGTAATTTTGATACCGTGGAATTGTCAACTCTACCGCTCGCGCCATCATCTCACCCGCCCACCCGTAACATGGTTTGCAACACCCATGCGGCGGCGATTGCGATGGGTGCTTAGTGCTTGCTGGCGCAACTCTGCTGCCGTGCTTGCGCGCGCGCACAGCGACCAGTTCGTTCGCCGCAACCGACGCGGTGCGGGTGGCGCACCGATGGGTACATCCCAGCGCGTCTTGCAGGCCGCGTTGTCGCGCGGGCACTTCAGTGTGAGTCGGTGATTCGGGCGGGCGCGGTATCATGGCGACGCCGACAAGGGCAGAGTCGATGATGACAGTAGCGGTGATGGTGTCGGTGATAACGATGACAACGGCAAGGCCGATGATGGTGCCGATGCCGATCGCGCTGATGACGGTGATGGTATCCACGCGTCGGTGATGAAGGTTTTGGAAGGACTTCGACATGTGCGCGCGGCCGACGCGTTCGAATGTCCAGGATGCTGTTATTTGACAGGGCTCGCGCCTCCCCGCCAGCAAGCGGTGCGTTCGATGATTTCGAATTGCGCGGGCTAGAGGCCCGCTCGGTCGTAGTTGATGGACATGCCGAAATCGAATTAACAAAAGCGCGCATTTTTCAAGCACCATGTTCAAACGCTATTCATGGTTGGCCGTATTTGTCTCGCATGTTTCCGTGAGCCTCGATCTTGGCACCCTTACGACGCCCATGGTGTTTGTTCGACGAATTTGGGCATGTGCGCGCGGCGCCGCGTGTCTGCGGATATGTATCGTTTTCGCAGTGCATTTTTTGCAACGAATTCGGGCATCCTGATAAACGTGTGCGTGCGCACATCATTCACTGACAGGGGTGCGGGGGGGATCAGCTTTGGGATGGTCCGACTCCGTTTTTAGCATTCGTGATGGAGCAGCACCGTATATGTATGTTTAGCCTGCTAAACCAAACCTTGTATAGAAACGACGCGTTGTGTGATTCCCTATAGCTAGTGGCCTTCTGCCCATCCTGCCACCGTGCCTGGGTTGTGGGTATACAGCGTATCAGATTTTTTTTGTGGTCTCGTGGGGGGGGGCTCTCGGGGGCCGTTTTGGGGCCTCTTGGGGCCTCTGTTGGGCCTCTTGGGGCCCCCTTGGGGGCCTCTTGGGGCCTCTTGGGGGCCTCTTGGGGTGCCGCTCGGGGCCTCTTGTGCGACTGTTGGGGTCTCCTGGGGGGCTCTTGGGGCAGAAGGGTCGGGTTTTCGATTCGTGTTCCCACTCTGGAGCCCCTTGTGGGGACGTCTTGGGGCCCTCTTGGGCCGTCTTGGGCGCCTCCTGGGCCGTCTTTGGGCGCTCCTGGGCCCTCTTGGAGGCCTCTTCTTGGGGTGGTCTACGGGACCGTCTTGGAGCGTCGGGAAGCAGAAACGGCGAGTGAGGGGGAGGGAGGAAATCGGAGGCAGAGGGGGAGGATGATGGCCATGATGTTCGTGATGTTGCTGATGATGCTGGTGATGATGATGATGATGATGATGATGATGATGATGATGATGGTGGTGATGGTGATGATGGCGACGATGATGATGCTGATGCCGATGCAGATGCTGATGCTGCTGATGTTGATGATGATGCTGATACTGATGCTGCTGCTGCTGATAATGATCATGCTGATGGTGGTGATGATGCTGTTGATGATGTTGATGCTGGTGCTGGTGATGGTGATTGTGATGATGGCCATGATGATGCTGCTGATGATGATGATGATTCTGATAATGATAATGGTGGTTGTGGTGGTGGTGATGATGTTGCTGCTGATGATGCTGCTGCTGGTAATTCTGAGAATGAAGACGATGATGCTGATGATGATGCTGATGATCATGCAGACGATCATCATGATGATGCTGATGATTCTGCTGATGATGCTGATGCTGATGATGATGATGATGATGATGATGATGATGATGCTGATGATGATGATGGTGATGGTGATGGTGATGGTGATGCTAATGATGATGGTGATGATGAGGAGGAGGAAGAAGAGGGGGATGAGGAGGAGGAGGAGGAGAGGAAGAGTAGGAAAAGGACGACGCCTAGTATGAGGAGGACGGACGAGATGGGAGGGTAGTAGGAGGAGGAGGAGGAGGAGGAGGAGGAGGAGGAGGAGGAGGAGGAAGAGGGGTGGTGGAGAATGGGGAGCATGGGCAGGATGAGGGGGGAGGAGAGGAGGACGGAGGAGGTGGGAAGATGAGCATCGGCAGAATGTTTCCGCCTTCCCCAGCGAAGCGGGCCTCAGGATGGCACTGCCTGCACGCAATGCGCGTGCCATCGATATGGCACGCCCTGATGGGGTGTTGTGTGATGTAGAGCGTCCCTGACATCTGTACGATGTGAACAAACACTGCAGGCATATTGTCCAGTTTCGCACCTGGGGGTTCTCATGTATCCTTGTGGCTTGAGGGAATCCGACTGCGGATGCGGTTTTTGCTTTCCCGACGTCGGATGTCAGTGCATGTGATATCGGGCGACGAGATCTATACGTATTCACTGCTCCTGGCCATCATTTTGGATCCGTGAGCGGCGTACATGCCTCTTTGGCCAGGCCAGGCGCTCGTATACACCGCTCCTGGTTTCAGGATGGGCCCGGTCAGGGGCAGGGGATAGGTATAGTTACCGTTTTTTTGTGACAGAGCGTGTTCGGTGCAATTTCCATGCAGACGTCTGCGCAACTGGGGAACCTGTTTGGGCGAATCGAGATGCCGAGGAGTCCGTCCTCCATTCTGCCCTGCAGGCTTCTCTGGCTCGCGGGGCCCTTGCTCTTTCATACTCGTCTTCAGCTGGCCGTGTCTTGAGCCTGCTGCTGCGGGTATTTCTGCAACGCTGCCCTTCGTGAGGCAGAGCACTGTTCACCCGCAGTGCGAACTGCCTGGCGGCTGCTATATCTACGCGGCCCTGCCGACCGAGTCAATTGAGCAGGCGTTGCCCCTTGCGATTGTTCGGAACTAGGATTGTATTCTTGTGCTGCGCCGTGTGGAAGACGACCCTGACAGGGTTGAACACCACCGGTCGGCGCCAACGGATTTTGGCCGTTTGCATGCTTCGTAGATCCACGCCTCCTAGATGAGGGTGGAGTGTCCAGGTGCCTGCGGCAACTCCCGCCACCGTGCCAGTCCACCGCCACCGTGTATTGCTCGATTGGGCACGCCTGACCGTCACATGTGACACCTCGTGTCCCCAAGCTCTGAGGAGCCGTGATGACAGTCACGAGGATACTCATGATTACGATGGTGATGCTGTTGAGGATGGTGATGATGACGCTACTGATGATGCTGATGGCAATACTGGTGATAATAGTTGTGGTGATGACGACGATGCAGCTGGCGATAATAATAATGATGACGATGATGATGCTGATGATGATGCTGCTGATGATGCTGATGACGATACTGATGGTGACGATTGCGACTATGTATATGACGACGGTGCCGACGACGACGCTGCTGCTGTTGCTGTTAATGATGATGATGATGCTGATGTTTATGCCGATGCTGATGTCGATGATGATGCTGCTGATGATGCTGTCGATGATGACTACGAAGATCACGATCATGATGATGATAATGATGGTGATGGTGGTGGTGGTGGTGATGATGATGATGAAGACGATGATGCTGATGATGGTGATTGTGATGACGATGATGATGATGCTGATGCTGATGCTGATGATGATGATACTGACGACGATGGCGATGTTAAATATGACGACGGCGGCGACGACGATGACGCTGCTGTTGCTGATGCCGACGAGACTGATGATGACGTTGATACTGATGCTGGTGAGGCTGATGATGGCGACGATGATGCTGATGGCGACGCTGCTGATGATGACAATGCTTATAATTACGACGATGCTGATGGTGATGGTGCTGATGATGATGCTGATGGGGATGATGATGATGATGATGATGATGATGATGATGATGACGATGATGATGATGATGATGCTGATGCTGATGCTGATGATGATGATGATGATGATGATGATGTGCTGATTGCGATGCTGCTGATTACGATGCTGCTGTTAATGATGAAGACGATGCTAATGATGATGATGCTGATGATTATGAAGACGATGATTCCGACGATGATGTCGACGACGATGATGACGTCGATGATGACGATGATGGTGCTGATGATGATGATGATGATGATGATGATGATGATGATGATGATGATGATGATGCTGATGATGATGATGATGATGATGATGATGATGATGATTTCGGCGACGACGATGATGATGTTGATGCTGAGGAGGAGGAGGAGGAGGAGGAGGAGGAGGATAAGGGGTAGCAGGAGGAGGGGGAGGAGGAGGAGGAGGAGGATGAGGATTATGCGGAGGGTAACGACGACAGCGATGCTGCTGGTGATGATAGTGATCATGATTATGCTGATAGTGATGATTTTGATGACAGTCACTCTGACGATGCTGATGCGGATGCTGCTGATGCTGATGATGATGATGATGATGGTGGTGGTGGTGCTGATGATCGTAGCGATGAATCTGAATTTGATGATGCAGATGAATATGGTGCTGATGGTGTTGATGCTGATGTCGACGATGATGGTGAGTGTCATCATGATGATGCTGATGCTGATGGTGATGATGATGAGGTTGAGCATGCCGATGACGCAGCTGACATTGATGAGGAGGAGAATGATGCGGACGATGGTGCTGTTGATGATGATGATGATGATGATGATGATGATGCTGCTACTGCTGATGATGACGATGATGATAATGCTGTTGATGACGATTTTGACAATGCTGATGCTGCTGCTGATGCTGACGACGATGATGATGCTGATGATGCTGATACGGATGCTTATGATGATGATGCTGATGATGATGATGATGATGATGATGATGATGATGATGATGATGTTGAATCTGATAATGTTGATGATGCTGATGCTGATCAGTGATTCTGAGGATGAGGGTTATGCTGCTGATGATGCAGCTGATGCTGCTGCTACTGTTGATGTTGTTGATGATGATGCTGCTGCTGACGATGATGATGATGATGATGATGATGATGATGGTGATGCTGCGTCTGATGATGATGATGATGATGATGAAGATACCGAGGGCGATGCTGCTGATGACGATGACAGTGGTGGTGAAGGTACTGGTGCTGATGCTGCTGCTGATGATGATGTTGCTGATGGGGATGCTTATGATGATGATGATGCTGATGATGATGATGATGCTGATGCTGGTGGTGATGATGATGATGATGATGCTGCTACGAGGATGATGCTGACGCGGATGATGTTTATGATGCTGATTACGATGCTGCTGTTAATGTTGAAGATGTTGAAGATGATGATGATGATGATGATGATGATGACGATGATGATGATCATTGTGATTATGATGATGCTGGCGATTATGGTTATATGCTGATGATAATGATGATTGTGCTGATGACGACGACTATGATGTTGCTGCTGCTGATGATGATGATGATTATGATGATGATGATGATGATGATGCTGAGGAGGATGATGATTCTGGTGCTGCTGCTGATGATGCTGCTGAAGATGCTGCTGCTGATGATGCTGCTGCTGTTGATGATGCTGATGATGCTGATGACGTGGTGGTTGCGGTGATGATGTTGGTGATGGTGGGGTTTGTGATGGTTGTGTTGGTGGTGGTGGTGTTGATGTGGAAGAGGAGGAGGCGGTGGAGGAGGCCGAAGAGGAGGAGGAGGAGGAGGAGGAGGAAGTGGGAACTGAGGCGAAGGAGGCGGAGGAGGAGGAGGCGGAAGACACCTAACCACATGCCCAGGATAATAAAGTACCCCCCCCCTTAAGTCGTTCGAGTTTTTTATCGTCGACCAATAAGAGTTTGGTCGGGGGCGCGGGGGCGCGGAGGCCGAACTTCATTATCATTGGGTTAGTTCGCCATCGAAGTTACTTCATTTTCATGCTGAGATACCAACATCAAGCGAAGCGAACACGTTTTTTCTTTGTGTTGTTTTCTGTTTCTCTCTTTCTCTCTTTTTCTTTGTGTTGCTTTCTGTTTCTCTTTCTCTCTCTGTCTCTCTCTCTCTGTCTTTCTTTCTCCTCCTCCCTCTGGCGCCCTGAACTTGTTTATCGCTGGGGTTGATTATCCTGGGAAAACTAAGCACATGAGCTACCCATACACGAGCAGATGAAAATTTTAATTTCCATTAAGCGTTTACACATTAAATTTAATAAGTCTTTAACTTTGGATTTTTGCTTCTACCTCCTTCTCTGCTTCTCCTGCTCTTCCTCCTTCTCATCCTTCTCCTCTTCCTTTTCTTCTTTATTTATAGTTCTCTTTCTATTTCTTTTTCTTCTTGTCTCCCTGCCCCCCTGAACTTGACAAATATTTCGAGGATGTCTCAAGCGAAACAAGCAATTCGTTGAGGATGTCTCAACCGAGACAAATCATTGTTGATGATGTCTCATAGAGGACCAAAGACCAAGGATTCTCAAGATATCTTTGGCTTTTTCCTCTTGATATCTCTTTATGCTGGCTCTGGCGGGCAACTTTTATTACCCCCCCGAAAACCCCGAACTATATTATCCCTTCGGGTTTATTATCCGCAGCAAGGGGTTAATCGTCAGGCCAAGAAGACGAACACGTAAACGAATAAGGAGAACAACATGACTGTACAGACAAAACAATGATGATAAAGAGGATGGCCGTCACATGCGACACCTTTCGTTCCCACTTCTTGAGGAGCTCTCATTCAGCTCATATGGGCCGTCTTGTGGCTGTCAACGGCTCTTTTGGGGCAGTCTTGGGGTTCCCTTGGGGCTTTGGGCCGTCTCGGGGCCCTCTTGGGCCGTCTCGGGACTCTCCTAGGGCGTTTTGTCTTGGGGCCGTCTTGGTTCTCTCTTAGGCCGTCTTGGGGCCTTCTTGGCGCAGTCTTAGGCTGTCGAAGGGCCTTCTAAGGCCGTCTTGGGTCTCTTCGGACGTCCCTCTAGGTCGTCTTGCGGCTGTATTGGAGGCCTCTTTGGCCATCGTGGGGGCCTCGAATATACCGGGAGCTTGTTTTGCTGTTTTGGGGAACATTTGGAGGGTCCTTGGGCCGTCTTGAGCTGACGGAGGCACGGGAATATGAGAATGCGCTTATTCAACACCGCAGGGAATTACAAAGATGATTCAGGCACCTTCGGATCCTGCTGGGGGTCCTCTTGTGGCCCTCTTGGGCCTTCTGGAGGCGTATTCGGCTGTCTTGAGGCCATTTGGGGCCGCATTGGGACCATCTTGTGCCGTCCTGGACGCCTCTTGGGTTTTCTTGGCGGCCTTGGTTGCGTCTTAGATGCACGGGAACGCTGATCAATTTGTTTCCCGCGGGATCGTGGCTTCGGGAGCGCCGATCCGTTCTTCTGTGAGAGGGCTTGGGGGGACGGTGCGCGCAGTTTGATGCCAGTAGAGCGGGGGGGGGCTTCGAAGACTACAGCAGCCCTGCCAGACAGCACTTGGCATTCTACCACGTCTCACCGCACCAGGGGGCACGGTGGCGGAAATCAGGCCCCACGTCGCTCCGCATTGCCGACTCGGTGGCGAGGTGGAACCCGATTTTTTGTCCCAACATTGCCAGTGCATCGGCAGTGCAGTGCGACCTTGTGACCCCGTGTACGGTCAAGACCAGCACTGATGATGCAGTGACTCATCAAAGCTACCTTTGCATCCTTTGCATCCTTTGGCAGCCTGACGCCGCTGCCTTGGTCTGGAAATGGACGCCTTGCATACTCACCTGGCATCCTTACTGCTGGTTCTGACCGTGTTCTGGCTTGGTCTAGGAGGCCTCTGGGGTAGGTAGTGTCACCGAGTCTCGCCTGCCAAGCACCGTTACCTCGGTTTTCGACAGGAGGATACCGGGAGAGGGCATTGGGCTCTGAGGTATCGGTGGCATGGTCGCAGAGGAGAAGGAGGAGGAGGAGGAGGAGGAGGAGGAGGAGGACCAGTGTAAACCCAGGAGTCATCAACGATGTTGGAATACACCCTCCCTCCAAGCTCCCTCTTCATAGGCCCCCATCAGGGTCCATGTCCACTGAAGGAACTGCCTCGTTGGAAGACCACCCTTTGAAGACCCGGAAGCATGCTAAACCATTGTTCTCGGGATTTCAACGCCACGGATCAACCTGATTGTTGCATTTTACCCATCCTGAATCATGCCAGAATGCCATTCCTGGGACTTCAACACCTCGAATCCACGTAATTGTTGCACGCTCATAATCCTGATCCCTTCGGAAACATTATTTCTGGGACGCTGATCATGGGAATTCGTGAAGCTCTTGCAATTGTTTTGCAACGAGTGTGCGCGGCGCTGCGTCGAGAGCCACATGTTGAAAAGGGCCCGCCCCAATCCGTGAAGCTTTTGCACATTTTAGCAACGAATGTGCGCGGCGCTTAAGCGAGAGCCACATTTTGAAAAGGAAGCGCCCTCAATCCGTAAAGCTCTTGCACAGTTTTAAAACGAATGTGCGCGGCGCTTCGGCGACAGCCACATTATGAAAGCCATTCGCCCTCAATCCGTAAAGCTCATGCAACATAAAAAAAAACCGAATGTGCGCGGCGCTAAGGCGAGAGCCACATTTTGGAAACCACCCACCCTCATCTGTAAACTGTTGCTAATTGTTTAGCTTCATGGTCATAAGTGGTGATGCAGTCTCAGCGAAACGCTCCCGCCCTACAAACAGCATCGGGGTGCGACAGGGAAAGCTATATATATATATATATATATATATATATATATATATATATATATATATATATATTATACCGGGGGGCCCGGTCCAGAGGGGCCCGCCCAGGGACCTCGCCAGCGCATGGGGGGCCCGGGGCCTCACTTTCCATGTGTTTTTACAGGTTTTTCGCGATTTGGAGCAAACCTGGGCTCCAAGAGACCCCCTCGTCGCTCCAAGAAGCTGTGGCGGCCCTTGAGATAGCACAAAAACGGCCCAAGAGGTCTGCTAGCGAGTCCCAAGATGCCAGGAACGGCACCAGATACCACCAAGATGGCACAAGGAACGGTCTCTGAGAGCCTCGAATCCAACTCCCCGGCGAGGAGTTCGCTTTCGGAGTCCCGCATGAGCCGTCTTGGGGCCCCGGACGGCCCATAACAGAGCCCTGGAAGCCTCAAAGACGGCCAAGGCGGCCCCGCGAACGCCCAGACTCGCTCCAAGGTGACGCTTACCAATAGTCGCTGAGCGCGCCGATTCCAACTCCCTGGCGAGGAGTTGGATCTTGGAGCCCTCCATGAATCGCCTTGGGGCCAAAGACGGCCCGTAAGACAGCCATGGGTTGCTCAAGAACGGGCAAGGCTACTCTACGAACAGCCCAAGATAGCTCCAGAATGGCTTCAGGATGGCCGAACGAAGCGAGAACTTGGATTTCGGAGTTGTCCTTGAATCGCCTTGGGGGCGCAGGTGGGCCGCGAGGCAGCCTGGAAACCTGAAAGTCTGCCAAGACGGAACGGCGCCAGATATCACCAAGATGGCCCAACAAACGGTCTCTGCGAGCCTCGAATCCAACTCCCTGGCGAGGAGTTGGCTTTCGGAGTCCCGCATGAGCCGTCTTGGGGCCCCGGCCGGCCCTTAACACAGCCTGGAAGCCTCGAAGACGGCCAAGGCGGCCCCGCGAACGTGTCCTCCCTGGGGCTCCTGGAGGCATTCGTGGCGCTCAACGGTGACACGCCCAACCCGACAACCGCATCGGCTGATCGCGAACATTCATGCGCCGCATCTGGGAAGAACGTGGTCCAGAATCACGACGCTGTGACTGGAGCAATTTCGCCCTCTGGAGACCAGCTGCAACTCCAGGGGCCGCGGTGTGCGCATGAACCCGGGCTGCCTTCGTTAGGAGGCCACGGGGGCAGGATGACACGGAGGAGGGGGAGGAGGAGGACGAGGAAGACGAAGAGAAGGAGGAGGAGTCGGAGGGGGAGAAGCAGGAGAGGAGCAACAGGAGGAGAAGGGCGGGGAGGGGGAGGAGCAGGAGGAGGAGGAGGAGGAGAAGCAGAAGAAGCAGAAGAAGAAGCAGCAGAATATGAGGAGGCGCAGAGGAGAGGAGGAGGAGGAGGAGGAGGAGGAGGAGGAGGAGGAGGAGGAGGAGGAGGAGGAGGAGGAGGCGGAGGGGGGCCATGAAACGGGGGCAAGGGGAGCCCAGAGCTGCCAGCAGAGGGGCTTTTCGGGGAGGCCTTCTCCAGGGAGGCCTCCTCCAGGGGGGCCTCCAGGGGGGTCTCCAGGGGGGCCTTCAGGAGGAGGAGGAGGAGGAAGAGAATGGAAGAGGATGAGGGGGAGGAGGAGGAAGAGGAAGAGGAGGAAGAGGAGGAAAAAGGAGCCTCCATCTCCTCCTCCTGCTGCTGTTGCTGCTGCTGCTGTTGCTGCTGCTGTTGCTGCTTCTGCTCCTCCTCCTCCTCCTCCTCCTCCTGCTCCTCCTCCTCATCCTGCTTCTCCTCCTCCTCCTCCTCCTCCTCCTCCCCCTCCTCTTCCTCCTCCTCCCCCCCCCCCTCCTGGCGAACAGCGACCGCCGGCCTCGGCCGCGCGCAGCAGGCGGGCGGAGCCAGCATCCACGAAAGCACCTCCAGGGGAGAAGTGTCTCCCAGGGGGGGGCCTCCAGGGAGGCACCGAGGGAAAGCAGGAGGAGGAGGGGGAGGAGGAGGGGGAGGAACAACTATCTTGGGCTGTTGCTGGAATAGCTTTGGCCGTGCTTGAGCAGTGCAAGGCTGTCTTACGGGCTGTCTTGGGCCCCGAGTCATGGAGGGCCCCAAGACGGCTCCAAACGGCGTAAGACGGGACAGGAACGCCTTAAGACGGCCAAAGAGACCCCAAGAAGCCCACAAAGACCCCCGAGAGGCCCAATGAGGCCCCCGATATGCTTCCAAGAGGCCTCGCACAGGCCCCCAAGTAGCTCCCAGCAGACCCCAAGGGTGCCCCAAGAGACTCCTAACAACCCTCATCCTCCTACTTTTCCGCTTCCTCTCATCCTGTTCCTGTTCATTATCCCCCAAGGGCAGTGTTCCCCGAAAGCTTTCAAAACCGACTCGGGGAACTCATGCTCCGATAGCTTGGCCAAATTCTAGCCCAAATTACGGCCACATCGGCGCTTCCAGAAAGGCATGGGGCGGCGGTGATTCGCCGTAGGCGTCTTCGATAAAAATAGAAAGGGAGAATGAGTGATTGAGTATCCAGGGCATTCAGATGTGTTTTCACCGTTTCAGTACTACGCATACTCCGTTGTCCGAGCCGCCTGCGCAACGCCGCCTGGCGAATCGCCTCTGACCGGCGGCTTGCGTAAATGAATCTCCGCGCAAATGCACTGAGACGATCAATATCGGTGGCGCAGGCCAATGCACTGTCAAGAGCACCTGTCGCGGTACTATCGCATCTGGGTTCCCACTTGCAGCTCTGGTGCATGGCGGCGCCGGGATGCAGCGCACCCATGTGATCGAAAGCGCCTGCGCCCGTGTCTCGCGAAACAAACGCTTGCGCTGTTCTTAGCAAAAGGGACCCTCCATCTGATGCCCGTGTTTCGTCACATGTTGGTTTGCGCGTTCCCACAATAGCACGCAATCTGCACACACTACAGGAAACCCCCCTTTCCCGAACCTGTTGGCCACAAGGCATCTCATGGCCTCGTTCGGCATGAACTCTACGAAACTATGAGCCGGATTATAATTTTCTGACGCCTTACATTGAAAACACCTTAAGCCGAGGTTTCTATAACTGGCCACCGGAAGAGGCGTGTCCAAAGCAGCCGTGGGGCGCTTCCTTGTAGATTTGTTCCCTCGGCTTGTTTCTTCCACTCGGTATATTGGAGTTCTCCATAAGAACAAAGGCCCTGGGACATGAACTTTTGACGACGCCATTCCCTGACAATGGATCTTATTTGTTCCGTGCTGGTGCCAACCTGAGGAACATGTGCGAAGACAGTTTGGTACCCACGACCTTGCAACCACCAACATGGGTGTTCAATGGGTTCTCAGGAACCAAGACAAACTCCGAGTGGGCACGCTGCGAGGCCTACTCGACCGCCTCAGCGCCGCCGACGCCGAACAGCCACCACAGTCAGCAATCCCGGCACCACCACAACCGCCACCTTCTACCTCGGAAGCCCCGCGCCCTCGCGTCGCCGTCGGAACTCCCATCATCCTGCCGGCCTCCTTTGGCGGTTCGCCCCGCGCCCTTCATCAGCTATACCTCGACGCCATGGCCTTGGTCGCTGCAAAAGGACGGCCCGACATGTTCATCGCAGCAACCGCCAACCCCAACTGGCCGGAGGTCCATGCCAACTTGCGGCCCGGAGAAGCCGCGGCAAACAGGCCTGACCTCGTTGCCCGCGTATTCCATTGCAAACTCAAGCGCCTGCTGCACGAACTGACTAAAACGCACGTCCTCGGACGAGTGGTGGCGCATACCCACGTGGTGGAATTCCAGAAGCGCGGCCTCCCACGCGCGCACATCCTACTGATCTTGGTTGAAGAACACAAGCCCAAGACTGCCGCTGAAGTCGACCATCTCGTGTCGGCCGAGATCCCCGACCCTTCGACGCACCAAGGCGTGTGCAATTTGGTGGACCGTCACATGGTGCACGGGCCCTGTGGGGCGCTCAATCCTAATTGCCCTTGCATGAAGGACGGCCCGCGCACTAAGCGGTGCCCCAAAAACTTCCGAAACGACGCCAACTTCAATGTGAACGGCCACCCCGAATACCGCCGACGAGAGCCGACGCCACCTTTGACAGTCAAGAACGACGTGCTCGACACCCGCAGCGCAGTCCCGTGCAGCCCGTATTTGCTCGAGCTCATGGATTGCCATATCAACGTAGAAGTCTGCACTTCCCTCCGTCCAATCGAGTATCCTTATATATGCGCGCGCAAGGGCCCCGACCGCGCATGTTTAGAGCATGCGCGGAATGAGGTCCCGGAGTTCTTGGATTGCCGCTACGTCGGCGCCCCGGAGGCGACGTGGGGCCTGCTCGGTTTTCACGTGCACGGCCGCAGCCACCAGGTCGACAGACTTCCCGTCCACTTACCGTTGGAGCAATCGATCCAGTTCGAGGCCGGCGCCGAGGGATCCGCCGTGGACGCCGCGCTCTCCAGACAGACGAAGCTGGAAGCTTGGCTCTCCCTGAACGCGGAGACCGCGTCCAACCCCGACACGCCAGACCGTGCCCTGATCTTATCTTTGAAATACCTTGAGGTTCCCCACTTCTTCCGATGGGACGGCAAGCGCGCGCGCTGGCTGCGCCGGGAACGACAAGCGCGCAACCGTGGCGTCATCGGCCGGTTATCGTATGCAGTGCGGCTTCCGCTTGGTTCCGATATGGCCCCCCCCCCTATATGGAGTACCGGTGGCGCTCAAAAGTCACCGTGGCCGGAGCAATCTGCCCCCGCGCAGCGGAAGGAAAGGAACGGGACAGACCGCTTTCGAAAAGATAACCCTGCACGGCCCTCCCCCGCATGCGTTCCAGAACGCCCCGTCCGGAACCAGCCCTGCCCCCCCCCCCCCATGGGCGATGGGATTGACGCCTGATCGACCACGCGCGCCCCCCGCTCCCTTTCCCGACCGCCCAACCCGGAACATCATTCGCCCCGCCTCCTTCGGCAATGCACCGACGGGCACTTCGCGAATGCCCGGGTTCCCCTCCCTAACCATTTCTACAGAGCACGGCGCGCCATGGCTCCCGCCGTCTGAGCACCGCGCGGGAGAGCGGACGTGAATCCGCAGGCTGGTGAGCTGCGCTACCTGCGCCTCCTCTTGCTGCGCGTGCCTGGCGAAGGAGCCACCTCATGGGAAGCGCTCTCGCGGACTCCGAGTGACGACGTTCCTCCTGCCTTCCAGGAACATGCCCGTCAACTTGGACTGCTGGCCGACGATGTGGAAGCCGCCGCTGCCCTCGCTGAAGCTTGCAGAATCGTGCGCAGCTTGCCCCGCATCTGCGAGATGTTCGCCCAGTTCCTGGCGCGGCTTGACGCGAACGACAAAGTTGGTTTCTGGACGTCCTTCCTACACATTTTGTCGGAACACCACAAGGCCGTAGATCCATCCACCGTCTACCGTGCCGTCGACGAAGAGTCTGGCCCTGTGCGGCTGCACTCTGGCCGCGTCCGCCGCGCCCCCCCCTTCGCCGGGCGCTGCGCTTCAGCCCGCGGAACGCGCCGCGCAAGAGCGCGCGCGGGAATTGCGCGCGCCCGCGGAGCTCTGCAAGGAAAAACATATGCTCGAGCAACTTACTCTCAACGAAGACCAGCGAGCGATATTCGATTTCGTCCAAACGAGGGTAGACCAGGCCACGGACACCGATGACGCCAACATTGTGTATATTCATGGCCCAGCGGGAACCGGCAAGACGCACGTATGCAAAAATATCCTGAACTACGTCCGGATGTCTGGCCGTACCGCTCTAGCGGTGGCCATGTCCGGTATCGCAGCCTTGTTGCTCCCTGGATGTCGCGCTGCGCACTCCCGCTTCCGCTTGCCCGTGCCTGTTCCGCTTGAAGGCTGCAAAGCAAACGTCAAGGCCAGATCCGCAGCTGCAAGACTTATTCGCGACTCGGCCGTCATCGCGCGGGACGAGGCGCCCGCGGCCTCGCGCGCCATGTTCGAGGCAGTGGGCGCGCGTCTGCAAGAACTCCTCGGAAACGTGAGACCCTTCGGGGGGAAGACCGTAGTCTTTGGAGGAGACTTTCGTCAAATCCCTCCTGTCTTGCGCTAATTAGACCGAGACGCCATCCTCAACCGCACCTCGGCTGCGATGCCGTTGTGGGGCTCCGTCGCCGTGCGGAAGTTTAGACTCCACCGGAACATGCGCGCCACTGTGGACGCAGCTTTCGCCGAATTCTGCCTCCGCGTCGGGGGCGGCGCGTGCGCCTCTCCACCCTTCGAAAACGTAGACAGAGAGTACGAGGCGTGCGTCGTCGAACTCCCCGACGCCGTTCTGGCCCCCCATTCTTGGAGACCAGAAGATCCGTTAGAGTGGGTGTACGAGGGCTTTGCCACGGTAGAGCCTGCGCAATGGTACCAGTATTATGCTTCCCGTGCCGTTGCGACGCCAACGAACGATGCTGCCGACGCCTTCGACGCCCTCATGTACGCGAAGTTGCCCCCCTATACCGAAGTAGTGTCCCGGAGCCACGACGTGGCCATCGCCGAAGTGGATCGCGGTGATACCTACACCACCGAGTTTCTCAACAGCATCCAAACAGCTGGACTCCCGCCGCGCGAGTTGCGCATGCGCAGCGGCTCCTTAGTGGTCTTCCTTCGGAACTTCGCCCCGCACCGCGGCCTATTCAACGGAACGCGGCTGGTTGTAGAAACACTGCGGTCGCACATCCTCGTCGTCGGTATAGTCGCAGGCCCTTTCGCAGGCAACGTCGAGCTCATCCCGCGGATTTGTTGCGAGTCCTGCGGCGATTGCGAGCTCCCTTTTGTCCTCCGAAGACATCGATGCCCCGTGAAACCGGCCTGGGCCATTGCCATCAACAAATCGCAAGGCCAGTCCCTGCAAGGTCGCCTGTGAGTCTATCTTCCGCGGCCCGTTTTCGCGCATGGCCAACTCTACGCTGCCATCTCTCGAGGGTCAAGCTTTGAAACAACGATGGTCTTGGTAGAAGAGACGCATCAGACGGAGCGAGGCCTCATGCCACCTACGGGGACTTGCCCTGCACGTGCATTCACCGCCAACATCGTAGACGCGTCATTGCTGCAGGCAGCGCGCGCACCTGGCCCTGCAAGCAGCGCCGCTCGAGAGAGCGTGGACGTAGATCGCAGAGAGGACGGCCAGGCACCCCGACCGAAAGAGGCAGACGTCGCCGCCACCGCTACGCAAGAAGCCCCTGCCCTGCACGAGACCAAATCGTGCGAGCCGGCACGCGCTCTTGACAACGAACGAGAGTCCGGCGCGGAGCTGCGCGGCATGCACACAGCGCATTTTAGACACCACGCCACCGCGCAAGACACCTTCGACGAGACGGCCGCCCACACATGCACAGTAACCCACGAAGTGCTCACGCCCAATTGCGACTCGCCAGCCCCCCCCGCGCAGCTCGCGCGGAGATGCCGTGCGCCGCGCCCTCCAGAGGGAAGCCCGCCGCCTCCCGCTGAGACGCCCGCTGCCGAAGTTACGTCGTCCGCACCTCGTTCGGCGACCATCAGCTGCATGTCTTTCCGGCCACCGCCCCTATGTTCGACAGTGACACGCGGAAGCTCCGCTTCCAGGCCTACGGAATCTCGCGACGCAACCATCGGTCCGCTCGCCAAGCGTGCCCGACAGCTCACCCGTGGCCCTCTTCCGTGGCTTCTCCTTCACGATACTGGACTTCCCTCCCCTGAGCCGCTCTGGCCGTTCGACTCGACCCCGACGTGGCACAGTGCGCCGCAGACCGGTGCGACGACCGCCGCGCGAACGCAGCGAGGCAGCACTTGCGGCCTCCATGCCTTCAACCACGCGCTTGCCGCAGCATCTCTCTCTACCCATCGTCCATTCACACCTGTGGACCAGACGCGGTTTGAGCAGACAGCCCTCGCAGCCCGCGTTGGGGGCCGCATCGAGCACCTGCTTGAGGATCACAGTGGCAACTACGACGTGGCCGTACTATCATGCAACTTCGCGCGCGCCGACCTCTCCATGCTGCCGCTGACGCCCCGCGATCTGCAGCGCCGTTTGGGCTCCCCCTTTGACGACCACACGCCCGCAGAAGGCCTCTTCAGTCCGCACGCGTACCTGTTCCGCGGCCCCATGAGCGGAGGCCATTGGTTCGTCGTGATCTCTGCGCCTTCCTGTTCGAACGCCCCCAGTACTAGCAAAACTCTGGCCCTCTGCGACCCCCTGTTCGCGCGTCCGCACGTCACCCCGCCATCCGACTTGGATCGCATGCTCGCCATCTGGGCCTCCAAGATCGCGTGGAACTCCGTGGGCGATGTCCACTGCGACTGGCGATGTTTCCTCATAGCCAAGCAGATGTGACCGATCGGTCAGCGCGACCGCGCGCGGCGCCGCGAGGGCACCGAGCGCGCGCTCCGGAGCCCATGATTTCCTAGGTGGCCTCCTCCTCCTTGTCCTCCTCCTCCTGCCTCTCCCCCCCCCTCCGCTCCTTGGTAAACGTCGCGCCACCTCCTCCTCCTCCTCCTCCTCCGCCTCGTCCTCTTCCTCCTCTTCCTCTTCTCGCCCCCCTCCTCCTCCCCCGCCCCTTTCTCCTCCTCCCCCTCCTCGTCCTCCTCCTGCTCTTCCTCCTCCTCCTGCTCCTCCTCCTCCTCCACCTCCTCCTCCCCCTCCTCCCCTCCTCGTCTTCCTCCTCCTCCTCCTCTTCCTCTTCCTCTCCTCCTGCTCCTCCTCCTACTCCTCCTCCTCCTCCTGCTCCTCCTCCTGCTGCTCCTCCTCCTCCTCCTCCTCCTCCTCCTCCTCCTCCCCTGCTCCTCCCCCCACCCCTTCCTCCTCCTCCCCCACTCCCTCCTTCTCCCACTCTTCCTTCCCTCCTCCCCCTCCTCCCTCCTCCTCCTCCTCCTGCTCCTCCTCCTCCTCCTTTTGCTCCTCCCTCCCCCTCCACCCAGGATGCCTCAACGCCGCGTCTCACGTTGCTCTCCTTCGAGTGGCCTCACCGGGCACCAGGGGCCATGATTTTCCAACCAGCCTTCGTCGTGGTCTCGCCGACGGCCCCGGCGCCCGCGGCCGCGCTGCTCCGCGGCGGACCATGCCCATCGAAGCTCCTGCTTCGGCAGCCGCCGCGTCGAGGTTTGCGGGCTTCGGCGTTGGAGGCACTTCGCTGTTATAGTCGTCTGCGGGTTGTTTCTGAGCCCTTGGGCGTCCAAAAACAGATCCAGGATGAAAAACTGCATCGGGAGAGCCTGAGAAGGAGTCTGGCGAATGATTTTGCAAGGTTTTCGCCAGAGGAGGAGGGTCAGCCTCTGTGGAGGGGCAGGCCAGGATGCGCGGGGCCACCAAGAGATGGAGCTCCGCCCTCCATCCCCCCCTTCCCCCCCCCACTCGCCTCCTTCGTGCGTTCTTCAGAGGGCTCTCAGAGACTCCTGGCGCCTCTTGGGCACTCTTCAGCGCCAGGGGGCCGTGGCCACCGGAGCGATACTTGCCTCGGCGCCCGCTGGCGCAGCGGTGCCGTGACTAGAACCAAAGCGCGCGCGTAGCGCGCGCGTGGTTCTAGTACATATATATATATGTATATATGTATATATATTTATACACGCATAAGGGAGAGAAATGGAGGAGGAGGACACGAGGAGGAGGATGATGATGTGGAGGAGGAGGAGGAGGAGGAGGGGGGAAGGAGGCGGAGGAAAGGAGGAGGACACTAGGGTGGGGAAGTGTGAGGGGCAGGGCCTCACCAGAGGCTCTGGACGTTGAAAGGCTGGAATGGGCAGAACCCGACGGTTCTGCCACAGGACGTGGTGGGACAGCTGGCGAGAACCTTATCGGTTGTGCAAGGCGTATCAACGATTAGACCCAGGATGATCTGGGCAGACCAGACCCTCCATTCGTATAGTTGGTCGGAGCTTTTAAGGAACATGTGTACGTGGCGCCAAAGCGAGAGCTCGATTGTGAAAATGATCCGCCCTCAACCCTTGTAGCTCTTGGACATGCCGAGATTGTCCATGCAGTGCTTGTACGTAGGGAGGGTTTCTTATTTCCTTTTCCAAGGGACTTGGCTTGGCTGGTGGTCCAGCGGCTCCTTTCTCGCCGTCGCCGGCCCGTCTCCAAGTCGTCGCCGCCCGTCGTCTGGGCCCCGCTGGCGGTCTGGCGGCTCCATGCTCGCGGTCGCCAGCCCGTCGCCGCCTCGTCGCCGTCCGTTGTCTTGGGCCTGGCTGGTGGTCTTGCGGCTATGTACTCGCCGTCGCCGCCCCGCCGCCGCACAACATAGACTGCACCACATCGATTGTTCCACATATACTGCACAACATGAATTGCATCATGTAGGTTGCACCACATCAATTTCCCCATTTCTATTGCACCACACACATACATACATGTATATGTATACGTGTATGTACGTATATACATATAGACTGCACATCACGCATTACACCACATTTATTGCACCACATACACTGCGTCACACGCACTGCACCACATTGATTCTCTTTTTCAGAAAAAGTATTGGGATCTCCCCCCTGGGGTTAACAGTTTATTTTTCCTCTTTGCAACTCTCATATGGTTCTGCCCCATCGTCCATCCGACATTTGAATTCATACCATACCAGGCAGGCCGGTACTGATTCCCCCCTCATCCTCTGCCAAAGACTATGCGCGCACACTCGTTTATCAAAATCGTCAGTTTTCAAGAATCCATTGCAACATATGTGACGAAGTGCACACGCGCGCGTTTTGCGCGCGCATGCCGAAATTTTCGAAACATACCTAAGCTTCGTAAGGATTTCAAAATCCAGTGTCCCGAAAACATTTAAAACTAACACGGTTTTGCAACAAGGGTGTCCACAAAGCCTGCGCCCGTGCTCGTGCGAATTCTGAAGAGAACCATAGGTTTTCCAAACATTGCATAGACTGCTACCAGAAGGGCCTCTCGCGCGCGCATGTTGGAATCACTCGAACGCCCTTGCGTGCGTGCTGTCGAAATCGTCGCTTCTTCGCTTCCGGTGGTCCTCGGAGGTTTCTGGATGGTGTCATATGTCCGCACGTGCCCCAAGAGCAGCCCCACGAGGCCATAAGACGGCCCGAAGGAGCGCTCCAGAGTCTCCGAATCCGGTCCCGGATGACCTCCAAGAGTCCCCATGCAGGCGGCTTCCGAAAGCGTCGGGCGTGCCAAGAGCGCCCCAGATGAGCCCGAGGTCGCCCCAGGACGGTCGACGGGGGGCCCCAGCACCCTTCAAGATGAGACCGCGACGGCCCAAGATTTACGATCTTCCAACCTAGTTTGGCCTTGACCACCAGAAAGCTTGAGGATTTTCATGTGTCGCGCCCTGGGAGGCGACACTCGTTCGACATTGTTTGGACATTTTTCTGGGTGCTCCAAATTATTTCTGGGATGTGGTCCTTAAGTATGATTGGCACAAGATAACCCAAGATGGCTTCAAGACGGCCCTCGAGGCCGCGAGGCTCAAGATGGCATCCTGATAACCCCAAGAGGCCCCCACGAGACTTGCCAAGAGAGGTCCTAGAGGCCCCGAGTTGTGCTAGAACAAAAGTGCGCGCGAAGCGCGCGCGTGGCTATAGCAATATTTACACGCGCATACACACTGTACACGTATGTACATATGCATGTACGCTGTATAACATGTATGTGACCAGATGTACGCATACATTTAGGCATCAATGCATTCACGCATAGGTATGTATGCGAATGTATGTGTATGAGTATGTGCATACTTGGATTCAGACATGTATGTGCACATATGTATGTATGCATGTATGTATGTATGTATGTATATATGTGTGTGTGTGTATGTATGTATGCATGTATGTATGCATGCATTCATGCATGCATGCATGCATGCATGCATGTATGTATGTATGTATGTATGTATGTATGTACGTACGTACGTACGTACGTATGTATGTATGTATGTATGCATTTATGTGTGTATGTATGTATTTATGTATGTATGTATGCATGTATGTATGTATGTATGTATGTATGTATATATATATATGTATGTGTGTGTATGTATGTATGTATGTATGTATGCATGCATGCATGCATGCATTCATGCATGCATGCATGTATGTATGTATGTATGTATGTACGTACGTACGTACGTACGTATGTGTGTATGTATGTATGTATGTATGTATGCATTCATGCATGCATGCATGTATGTATGTATGTATGTATGCATGTATGTATGTATGTATGTACGTACGTACGTACGTATGTATGTATGTATGTATGTATGCATTTATGTGTGTATGTATGTATTTATGTATGTATGTATGCATGTATGTATGTATGTATATATATATATGTATGTGTGTGTATGTATGTATGTATGTATGTATGTATGTATGCATGCATGCATGCATGCATGTATGTATGCATGCATGCATGTATGTATGTATGTATGTATGTATGTACGTACGTATGTGTGTATGTATGTATGTATGCATGCATTTATGTGTGTATGTATGTATTTATGCATGTATGTATGTATGTATGTATACATGTATGTACGTACGTACGTATGTGTGTATGTATGTATGCATGTATGTATGCATTCATGCATGCATGCATGTATGTATGTATGTATGTATGTACGTACGTACGTATGTATGTATGTATGTATGTATGCATGCATGTATGCATTTATGTGTATATGTATGTATTTATGTATGTATGCATGCATGTATGTATGTATGTATGTATGTTTGTATATATATATATATATATATATGTATGTGTGTGTATGTATGTATGTATGTATGCATGCATGCATGCATGCATGCATTCATGTATGTATGTATGTATGTATGTATGTATGTATGTATGTACGTACGTACGTATGTGTGTATGTATGTATGTATATATGTATGTATGCATTTATGTGTGTGTGTATGTATGTATGTATGTCTGTATGTATGTATGTATGTATGTATGTATGTATGTATGTATGCATATATGTATATATACATATCTATACATATACACATGCACACATGTATGAAGGTGCATGCGGGCGGGATTCCACGTGCGGACGGACGGAGGCAGCATTTTGTTCTCTTGGCCTCGTCCATCCCCCTCTCCCTCTTCCCACTCCACCCCTCTTCTGGACCTCTTCCCCCCTTTCCCCCTCTTCTTTCTCCTCAAATTTCGCCTCTCCCGTCCGACTTCACGTCTTCTCTGCCCCTTCCTCAGTCGGTGCCCGAGCAGGCTCATAGTGTGGCTCAGTCGAATTTGGGCTGTCTGTTGTATTGTATGTCACGCGACGCTGGTATCGTCACCATTCTTGTGTTCTTGTGTTGAGCCGTATTTTTTAGTTTGTTTCTAAGAGTGCCTGTCCAGATGCCATGGGCTCGTTCCATCGCATCCGTTGACCGTCATGGGCGCTCATCGAGTCCAGAACAGATGGTTTCAGTGTTGTTTAAAGTGAATATTCTCCCCGCCCCGTTGCCGTTCGCCTCCCCCCATCCCGTCGTCGCGTTTGGATTGCAAGGGAGCGGTCCCTTCTACAGTCAACAGCTTTGGTTGCAGATCCTGGGTGTTGCCAGTAGCCCGCGCGGCCTCGGTGTTTTCAGAACAGGGATGCCATTGTCGACGCAGAGCTAGGTTGCAGATTGCTCCAGGTCTCGCTACGCACTCGTAGGTGTCAAGCTTTTTGCTAGCTCCGATGGGCCAGACTGAATGTCTATTCTCGTCCTTCTTGGGTGCCTCTGGTTTCAGACAAAAGGGATAGGGGATTGAAGGGTGTTGAAGATATGAGAAAGGCTTTTATAGAAATAGAGAAAGAGAGAGAGAGAGAGAGAGAGAGACATACAGAGAGCGAGAGAGAGAGAGAGAGGGAAGGGTGTGGTGTGAGGGGCTGGGGGAATGAACGGGGGAAGGGGATATATACATGGGCCAGCACAGTTGCGAATTCGAGTGAGGAGGTCTGGATTGGCGGGGGGGTCGGGGGTCGCGATCGCGGGAAGTTTGAGACTTCTTCACGGCCATTTCTGAAACATGGGCAGGATCAACCCCGTGCCCGCTGTGCAGATGCAGTCTTACAGTAGCCAGAGCGCAATTTGTTTTCAGGGGAACGCCTATTCTGACATCTCAGCTCCAACCAGTGCATTATATGCTAGAGGCACGCTCCTAGCATCATATACAGTGGTTTGTACGTTCTCGAACGGATTTCGATTTTACCGACTTCAATTTTGGTTTGATTTCGGAGTTAGGGGTTCGGTATCTTTCCCGAGTCCTTAAGTGTAGAGTGCTTGATGCAAACTCATGATCTTCAGGTTCAGCTGTCATGCTCAAATGCGTTGTAAGTTAGCCAGTTCTGAACTCAGGCGTTCTGCATCTTGGTTCCATTGGAACTTCTTGGCCAGGAGAGCGACGTCTAAGCAATCCTTGTCAGCTTGCTCGCTGCAGAGTCAGCCTTGTATGCATCTTCACAGGTATCGCCTCATTGCAGTCAAGCTGCCAAACCTCGGTTTCCATGTCGATTGGGCACTTTTGCGAGGATGGATGCTGAATGATCAGGCGTTGTTCCATCACCGGCATCTGTTTTGCCCAAAGTCGAAACGTCGAGTAAACAAAACGTTAACGTGCGTGTTTACCCCGTTCAGCCCAATCAGCAGATCATGACATCGCCTGCGTTATATTTTGTGATGTGGTTTTTCCAACACAACAATCAGCCAAGTAAAGGTTGCATGCCTGCCAAACATCTACTGGTCAATCGAACCAGTCTCCAGCGCGAGTGGCCTCAATGGACGAAAACACGGCGGTGCCAACACGCGTTCCGAGAATCTTCGACAGGAGCGGGGCATCTGCCTCCCTGGCCAAGCCAGTGGGGCGCGTACACGGCTCCCTGACCCAGGATGGGCCTGGCCAGGGGCGGGGCGGTGGACATGCGCAGGTCTCGCCGCCCTACGGAAGAGGGAGATGAGAGGGAAGAGGGAAGAGGGACGCTTTTTTTCCCCCGTTTTTTTGTGTTGTTGTTTCTCTCTTCTTTCTTTGTTCTATATTAAAATGAAAAGTATAAAACATATGCGAATGCTGTACGATGAAAACAAGACTAATATTTCAACTGCTACAAGAACTGCCGAGTGCAGCTTGTCTCGGCCCTGCCGCTGGGCACCCTCCTCGATGCACCAAGACCCGCCCCTCCTCGATGGAGTCACCTCCTCGCGTCCCGCGCGGCGGGCTGCTCCCCCGTCGGCCCACTGCCCGCTCGTGGACCGAGCCGGACGGGCCGCCCGTCCGCGGTCCGCTTTCGGCCACGCGCGGAGGGGGGCAGGGGGAGTGGGGAAGGCTTCTTAGAGCAAGCGCGCCACTCACCCTGTAGTTGAGAGGGGGGGGTCCGACCCCGCCCCCCCCCTTCCCCCCTTCAAAGGGGGGGTGAGATTTTCGGCCCCCCCCCCCTCCCCGTAAGGGGGGAAGTGTCCGAACCCCCCCCTCTTCCCCCCCGGTGAACGGGGGGGGGTCCGAACCCCCCCCCTTCCCTCCCTTGGCGCTGGAAAGGTGGGGGGGGTGGTTCGAACCTCCCCCCCCCCCTCCGCCCCTTTGCGCCGAACAGGGGGCCGGGGAGAGGGCCTCTCCCGCAAAGGGGGGGGGGTCTGGCTTCGGGATGGTGAATAGTGAGTAGTGCGTGGGAAATAGTGAGTAGTGAGTAGTGAATAATGAATAGTGAGTATACAGTAGCGAGTAGTGAGGGGTGAGGAGTAAGTAGTGTGTAGTGCGCACTGCGTTGTGAGTAGTGAGTAGTGAGTAGTGAATAGTGGGTAGTGGGGAGTGGGTAGTGAGTAGTGAGTAGCGAGTAGGGGGTAGCGAGTGGTGAATAGTGAGTCGCGAATAGGGCACTGTGAGTAGTGAGTAGTGAGGTTGGAGTAGTCGGTAGTGAGTGACGAGTAGGGAGTATCGAGTAGTGAGTAATGGGTAGTGAGTAGTGAGTAGGGAGTAGGGAGTAGTGAGTAGTAGAAGTCAGAAGTGATAATCGGGTATTGAGTATTGGGCAGTGGGTAGTGCGTAGGGAGTAGGGAGAAGTGGGTAGTGAGTAGTGAGTGGTGAGTCGAGTGAGTAATGAACAGTGAGTTGTGAGTAGCGACTTGTGACTCGTGAGTAGAGAACAGGGAGTAGGGAGTAGGGAGTAGTGGGTAGTGAAAAGTGAGTAGTCCGTAGTGGGTAGTGGGTAGTGACTATATCGTAGTGAGTTGTGAGTAGTGAGAAGTGCGTGGTAGGTAGTGAGTCGTGAGTAGTGAGTAGTGAATACTGAATAGCGAGTAGAGAGTAGCGTAGCGATTTGTGACTAGTGACTAGTGGGTAGCGAGTAGGGAGTAGGGAGTAGCGAGTAGTGAGTAGTAAGTAGTGAGCAGTGAGTATTGTGTAGGGAGTAGGGAGTACAGCCAGAAACCCGAATAAGGACGCGCGATTTTGCTCAGGGTACCCTTGCGTCCTTGCTCTTCCTTGCTCTTGCGTCCTTGAGGTTTTCGTCGTCCGCCGCCCCAAAAATGCCAACTTCGGTTTCCAAGGGTTTTGCGTCCTTACCGCGCGTCCGTATTAGGGTTTTTGATTGTAGCGAGGAGCGAAAAGCGGATAGTGAGTAGTGAGTTGTGGGCACTGAGTAGTGAGTAGCGAATTGTGAATATTCATCAGTGAGTAGTGGATAGTGGTTAGTGGGTAGTGAATAGTGCTTAATGAGTAGTGAATAGTGGGCGGTGAGTCGTGTTTTTGTGCGTAGTGATTACTGAATACTGGGTAGTGAGTAGTGAGTAGTGAGTAGTGAATTGGGAGTAGTGAGTAGTGAGTAGTGGGAGCGTAGTGCGTGGTGAGCAGTGGGTAGTGAGTGGTGCGTACTGGGCACCGAGTAAATGGTAGTGAGTAGCGAGTAGTGAGTAGTGGGTACGGAGTATTGTGTAGTGTGTAGGGAATAGCGAGTAGTGGATGGTGAGCAGTGAGTTGTGGGCAATGAGTAGTGAGTAGTGCAGTGTGAGTAGTGAGTAGTGGATAGTGGTTAGTGGTTAGAGGGTAGTGCGTAGTGATTCGTGATTAGTGCGTAGTGGGTAGCGAGTTGTGTTTAGTGAGTAGTGAGTATTGAGTAGTGGATAGTGCGTAGTGAGTAATGAGCGGTGAGTAGTGAGTAGTGAGTAGTGAGTAGTGGGTAGTGGGTAGTGCGTAGTGGGTAGTGGGTAGTGAGTCGTGAGTAGTGAATAGTGCTGAATAAGAAGTGAGTAGTGAGTAGTGAGTAGTGAGTAGTGGGTAGAGAGTAGTGCGTAATGAGTAGTGAGTGCTGTTTGGGGCTAGGGTTAGAGTTCGGGGTTAGGGTTGGGTTTAGGGTACGGGTGACGATGAGCGTTGGGGGTGGTTGGGGTCGGGTTCCGGAGCCCGGGGGCGCCGTGGCGAAAGGGGGAGAGGGGGGAGGGGGGTTCGAATTTAGCGGCCAAAGGGGGGGAGGGGGGGGTCCACGACGACAGATCGGGAAAGGGGGGGCGGGGGGGAGGGGGTTCCCCGGCGACGGATCGGGAAAGGGGGGGTGGGGTTCCCCGGCGACGGATCGGAAAACGGGGGGTGGGGTTCCCCGACGACGGATCGTGGAAAGGGGGGGGGGTCCCCCCCCCCCCTTGGGGAGATCCAGCGGCGCACCCTCCTTCTTAGAAGCACCCCTACTTAAAATCATGCGGTCGCAAACATGGATCAAGGGGGCGTGGATTAGCCACGGGTCCCGTTTCCATGTGAAATCACGGATTTCCGCCGCCGGACGAGCCGGCACCGGCCGCAGCGGCGCACCCTCCTTCTTAGAAGCACCCCTACTTAAAATCATGCGGTCGCAAACATGGATCAAGGGGGCGTGGATTAGCCACGGGTCCCGTTTCCATGTGAAATCACGGATTTCCGCCGCCGGACGAGCCGGCACCGGCCGCATTTTGTGGAAGGCACCTCCCCCGATCCATGGATTTGGCGACCCCGCGCGCCAAATCCATGGATCGCTAATCCGTGTTTGCGCGCCCCCAATGGAAGGCGCGCGCCTTTGCGCCGGCGGTCGCAGGCTCACCGTACGCAGAGGATCGGACCCCCAAGTCGGCGTTGCCTTCTTTGGGCGCAGAGGGCCGTCCCTCTGCGGTGAGGGAGATCCAGGAGGCCTCGCGCGGCGCGCAGTAGTTGTATCATCTAGTCCGCACGCTCACCCTGTCAGATACCGGATGGCCTTCGCGCGGCGATGTTCCGAGGTAAGTCCGGCGTGAGTCCGAGGTACACTCCACGCAGTCCGACCTGAGCCTCACGTAAATCCGACGTGGATCCGTTGTGAATGGGGTCTCAGGTTGCTGCGCGAGGCCTGCAGGATTTTCCTCATAACCTCCACTGTTCAAGCCAGTCTGAAGACCATCACTTAAAACGATCGTTCCCAGCTTGAGTTTCCACTGTACCCGGCCACGGCCCTCTCGGCCTCGGCCAGACTCGACCTTGATCATCGGGCGGGCTGCGCTGCAGGGTTGCTCGCGGTCGTGGGCCGAGGGAGGAGGTCAATTCACCCGGTGTGCAACACAGAGGCCTGCACGCGGCTTTCAAGGCACATCAGCTCGCGCTTGTAGACCACGCGCATGCGGCCTCGGGCTGCATGGCCGACGACAAGATCGTCGAGATGAGAGTTTCTTCCTGCGCCTGCAGTGCACACTGCGCCTGAACAGAAGATATTGCCTCCTAATTCCGCGTTCCATTTTACCTACGCGAGAGATCTGGCCAGGTGTGATATTCCAATCTGTAGCTGTAGTCCGTCTGAGTCGCAGAGCATGCTTGACGCAGTCTAGCTTTCGAATCCGTGCAGCGTTGTTTTTCATCTCTGAAACCGATGCCCGAGACTCCGTGTGACGATAATGCCGCAGCATCACACCCTCCAGTGCGAGGAACGATCTGAGCAATAGCGCCCGAGCCTCTCTGAGGCACGCGCGGGCCTGTGACTTCGAGCAGGAGATATTCCTCCGCCTTTGTTCGCGTGGCCCTGAGAACTGGCTGGGACTTGTGTCTGGCCTGTCCCTCTCCACAGGAGGACGATTCAACAATAGTAAAAAAATAGCCTGCGGCCGATTTTTCGATTATTTGTTAAACCATTTTAGACTATTTTTGAGCATGTTTGGGCAATTTTTCGTTTTTCGTCGAAACTCTGACTGTAGGGGGACATGCCCGACCTAAGCTTGGACCCACCCACTCGAACTTGGTCGAACTGGCTTGCTGGACGTCTTCGGCGCCTGATCCCCCGCCTCTGCCACCGCCGCAGCCGCAGCAGCTCTTCCTACGTGTGTGGCTCGCGTGCATCGGTGTAGTCGTCCGCAGACGCGCCAACGGTGTGTTAGCTAACGGCGATGTAGGAAAACCAATTGTAGGAATAGGGGGTCACATGCGAAACCTACCCCTCCTACCCCACGATTTCTGAGGGGGAGGGTGGCGGAGTGAACCCCACTCTCCCCCTCAGAAATCGTGGGTGGTAGGGGTAGGGTTCGCATGTGGCCCCCTAATTGCAGGAAGGCGTGGTCCGTGGTCAAACCAATTGCAGGAACGCGTGGTTCGCGTTTTCCTACCAACTCGCCGTGCCGTTTTCGTTTGACACATTCGCATATTTGAATTGTAGGAAACGGTCTTTCGTGATTTCCTACATGTTGTTCTGCGTGAGCTCGGTGTCACAAACAAAAACGTATCCCCAACCGCACCGTTAACCAAGCACGTCGTTGGCGCGGCCTTGGGTCGTGGTCGGCAGCGATGTGAGCGGCAAGGGGATCCCAGGCCTTGTCTCCAAGGCAGGGCACGCACCCGAAGGACGACGTGGCGAAATCGCATGCCCAACGGACCCGCGGCGCAATCCCGAGGGCCAGCCTTTAGTACTGTATCTTCCCCAGTGGAGCCCTCAGGGTTTAACCAAATCAAACACGCCCTAGTTGGTGAGGGACAGGCTTTTCCGTTTTTCCTGGCCTTCCACCAAGGATTTGAACGACCATTTGTTGGTCCTTGGGATCACGTTCCCAGTCTTGGTGTGCTCACTCGAGACCGAGATTTGCCGCGCGCGTCGGTACAACTTGCCGAGCCTGGCCCCAGTCGCGCGGGCGACCGAGAGATCTCCAGTGGGGGGGGGTCGGGGATCATTGACAAAAACAAGCATGGAACCCGTAACCCCCCCAACCCGAAATTCGGGTCTTCGGGTTGGGTTGGGTTGGGGTGGTCTGGTAGTCACACAGCCGCTGTCGCCCTGGACCTCGCCTAAGGGTGTCCTGGGCCTCGCGGGTCGGCGTCGGCGTCGGCGTCGGCGTCGGCGTCGGCGTCGGCGTCGTCGGTGTCGGCGTCTGCGTCGGCGTCGGCGTCGATCGTCGTCGTCGTCGTCGTCGTCGTCGTCGTCGTCGTCGTCGTCGTCGTCGTCGTCGTCAGCTTCCACGTGACCAACTTCTGCTTGAGAGTGTGGAGGCTGTCTTTGCCCGTCTCCTCGCACTCCCATACCTTGAACTTGTTCCAACACTCGCAGCTCATGGCGATGCCGATGACCGCTTGCACACCCTTCTTGTCGTCGACGTTGCCCGTGGCGCCAGGATGCGACACACCTTGAGCGCCAGCGAACACGTTGGTGGCGCTCTGGGATTCGGGGTACCGGTGTGGACCCCAGACAGGGTCTGCCTAAGCGCAAGCGCTGCTTAAAATTCGGGTCGCATTCGTCGTCGTCGTAGTCGTCGTCTTCTGCCTGCCTCCTTTCCTCCCTCCTTCCTCGCCCAGGAAGCAGCAGAGGGAAGGGGTGCAGGGCTTGCAGGGAGAGTGCAGACGATGAGAGCCGCAACGGTCTCCTCGACCTCAGGACCTGGCTGACCAGCTGCCCGCGATGGCGCGACGCTGCGCGCCACGCCCCGTCGGCTCGACGGCCTCGACGTCGGCGGTCCGCGTCGGCCTCCGCCGCCATGCCAGCACTTCGAGCCTCCCGCGCCCTCTGCGGCAGCCCGTGCAGGTCCTGGTCAGACGCCCCCGACTTGCTTTACGTCGGGCGTGTCCCTCTACAGGAGGGCGATTCAAACATAGCCTGAAAATAGTATGGGGACGATTTCTTGTGCGGTGTTGAAAACATGTTTGGGTATCATTTTACTACTTTTCTTACTTTTTCGTCGACAATCTCCCTGTAGGGGGACATGGCCGACCTGAGACTTGCTCCTGCCACGCTGGGGAGTCCCTGCTGCTGCGCCATCCTCCTCGAACCGCAGGCTCCGCCTATCGCCAGCAGCAGAGCTGCACCACGTTGTGCCCTGCATCTTGTGCACCGACCGCCCTGGGTCTGCAGCTGGTCACTCTGCTGGTCGGGCATGTCCCTCCACAGAGGGAATTAAAAACATAGTCTGGGGACGATTATTCTTTTTCACGCATTTGTGACTATTTTTTTCGATTTGGTCCTGTTCGTCTAAAATCTGCCTGTAGGAGGACACGCCCGACCTAACTCTTGCATTGGGTCTACGGGAAACGCGGCGCATTTGCTGCCCCCTGCTTTCGCACACGCCTGAGAGATTCGGTTGAACTCTCAAACACCACGTCCGAGGTGCAAGGCGTTGCCCGAGCCAAATCGCTCAAGCAAACAACTTGAGGAAGGAGGAGGAGGACGGGGGGAGGATAAGGAGGAGGGGAGGAGGAAAAGGAGGGATTAATGGGATGAGAGGGAGGAGAGAGGCGGGAGGGAAGAGGTGCGATGAGGAGCGGGACGACGAGGAAGATGACGATGAGGACGACGATGACAACGACGAGGAGGAGGAGGAGGAGGAGGAGGAGGAGGAGCGGAGGGGAGGGAGGAGGTGCTGGAGGTGGTTGTGGTTGGACTGCGGAGCAGGCGCGCCGCCCAAAGTGCGCGCCCCGGCCGCAGTCCCGTGCCCTGAAGCACGAGGAGATCCACCAGGAGATGTTGAACAAGATCGACCAGAACGCGCAGGACCCGTCGGCTCGCCTCTTCCTCTTGCCCCCTGCGACCCCAGCCAGAGAACCACGTCCGGCGGCTGGGCTGGAAGGTAGTTCAGGGGCAACGTTAGGGGGGGATAGGCATAGGGGGGGACGCATCGACCCCCAATCGCCCATTGATCGCCGATAGGGGCCCGATAGCCCCAACCTGCCCAGGAAGGTGCGGATTCACTATCGGAGGCCTATCGCCGATCTATCGGCGATGTATCGCCGATTCCAGGTCGATGCATCCCCCCTCTATGCCAGTCCCCCCCTATCGTTGCCCTCAGTAGTGCCAACGCTGGGCTGGGAGGTACAACAGCGTAGCGCGAGCGTCCGTCAGGGTCCGGGCCCGTGGGGCCCACGGCACGAGGCCTAGGAGTTTCGTTGTTTATTCGGTGGGGCCCTGGCGTCAGTGGCGGGGTGTCCCCCTCCGGCCCTTCATCGTAAAGGCACCGAGAGTCGGGGCCCCCAAACGGGGTGGTGACCACACCGTGTGGTGAGTCGGTGGGGATTCGGGGTCACCGCACGGTTTTGGGACTCTGGTCCAAAAACCGAGCGATGACAGACCGTGCGGTGAGGTCTTGGGGGATTTCCAGGTCACCGCACGGTCTGTCACCGCACCGTTTCGGGACTCCAAAGTCCAGGGTGGGTGGGTGCCGCATCCCCCCAGCACGTGTGCTGCGGTGCTCACGGGCATGTGGTGGTACTCACAGGCGTGCCGTGGCACCCTCAGGCTACTGCAGTCCCCGCAGGCTCAGAAGCAGGAGGGTGGCACTTCCGCATTTTCTTTACTCACAGCGACTAAAACTACAGCAAAAACTACAGCAATATCAATTTTTACTGTATACATATAACGGCGCACCGGGTCCGGGGGCCCGGGGCCGGGACCTCGACCACAAATGTGGGCCCCAGGGGGCCCGGAGGCTCGTCGGACCGCCGGACGCCGTCCAAGATCGTTCGCAGGCGGCTTCGGAACGCGCTCCGATGGCTCCAGATGCCTTCCAAGACGCCTGTCATGACACCAAGAAGGTCCCAGAAGCCTCCAAGACGCTCCGAGAGGCAGCCCAAGAGAGGCCCAAGAAGCAAAAATCGTGCCATTCCTATGGGAAAACGTATATTTTTCGCATGTTCGCCTCTTGGGCTTTCACCGTGTCCAAGACGGCCCAAGAGGCGCCCAAGACCGCCCCAAGACGGCCCAAGAAGCTTCCAAGAGGGCCCCAGGACAGCCCAAGAGGGCCCCAAGACGGCCCAAGAGGCGCCCAAGATGGCCCAAGAGGGCCCCAAGACGGGCCCAAGAGGGGGCCCAGAGGGGGACCACGAACCGCAAGCTCGAGCCTTCCGCCCCAAGAGGCCGCCAGGAGGCCCCAAGGAGGCCCCTCAAGAGGCCCCAGGAGACCCCCAAGAGGCCCAAAGGAGGCCCCGAGAAGCC